>CM047428.1:51711126-51848697 GCA_026168455.1 Theocolax elegans | reverse complement strand
TTACATTTTCGTACATTATCCTACATTTGCTTACATTTAATAAATTTCCATAATATATCTAATTTAAATTAAATATATTATAGAAATTTATTAAATGTAAGAAAATGTAGGATAATGTACGAAAACGTAAGCAAAAGGAAAAGGTACAAAAATGTACTAAATGTACGAATACGTACCAAAACGTACCAAAACGTACCAAAACGTACCAAAACGTACAAAAACGTATCAAAACACACGAAAATGTACAAAACAGTACAAAAATGTACAGAAATGTACGAACCGTACAATGTGTCCGAATTTCAACATTTATGTACAGTTTTGTACATTTTGTACATTTCTGTACGGTTTTGTACATTTTCGTACGTTTTGGTACGTTTCTGTACATTTAATATTTCCATAGGGGGAGTGACTATTATCTACTTGTATTATATTTTGTGTACAAGCATTTTTCTTTTTTTGGCTAAAACATTATAATCTATAATATCTGGGTTAAAAGGCATTAATCCTTTATTATTGAATTATTTGTTTCTCTTGTGTAAAAGCATCAAATGCTTTTTCAAAACACATGGAAAATCTTCCTTTTTAATCTTAACCTGTCATTTTCTGCCTTCCATTGTGGTACTACCTTTCTCCAAATTTCTCTAAATGGATGAAACAGTGCTACGTCCAATGGTTGCTCACTACCTTGTGGGTCGTTCCCAGGCAGTGGTGGACGAACTAGGGAATACCTCGGCCTGGCTTGACACATCCAGGGGAGTTCCACAGGGCAGTGTCCTAGGCCCTCTTTTGTTTTCAATTTTTATCAATGACTTGCCGAGTTTTTTAAGGCATTCTAACCATATGATTTTCGCGGATGATACCCAGATCCATCACTCTTTTTACCCGGCGGATCTCGCTCAGGGTGTCCACAGAATTTCAGAGGATGCCAACGCGGTGGATAAATGGGCGAGATCAAATGGGCTAAGTTTAAACGTGAAAAAGACGAAGGTGATGATCTTGGGGAGTCAAGCCTACATTTCGCGCATTCAGCTAGATTCTGCTCCGAAGGTTAGAATTGGAGATAACCTACTGAACTACGAACAACAAGTCAAATCATTGGGCATCTGGATAACTCCAACCCTGGATTGGTCTCGCCAGGTTGCGTCGGTCTCTCAGCGCGTTCATGGAGTCCTACACTCCTTGAGATTTTTCCGACGGGCACTCTCGCGCCAGAACCGTAAACATTTAGTCGAGTCGCTTGTTCTCCCACACTTTGATTATGCGTGCGCAGTCTTCCATGACTTAGATGCGACCAGGAATTTGCGACTCCAACGACTTTTAAACGCTTGTGTTCGCTTTGTGTGGGGGAACATACCCTGGCGTGAGCACGTGACACCGTACCGTCTCAGGCTGGGTTGGCTGTCGGTTGAGCTCAGGAGATCCCTTTTCTTTGGCTGTAGTGCATATAATATCATTTCCCACAATTCCCCGTCCTACATTGCACGCCATTTCATCGCACGTGATTCATCATTTTTATCCCGCTCATCCTCTCGCCACTCCCCCTTGTCCCTTTTCTATTTCCCTCCCAGAACAGAAGCCCTTAATAACTCCTTTCTAATCACTGCCTCTCGTCTCATTAATCATCTACCTTTCACTAATTTCGATCCGCTCCTCTTCACTCCCTTTTAATCTTCCCTTCTGTCCTACCTCACTGAGCTTGACCGACAAGCCTGGGATTTGAGAATTTCAATTGAGGGTATAGTGTGCCCTCCCTTGCCCGACTTATAAAATAATATGTATTCTTCTCATTCTAGTCATTCTCTTGTTTTATTTATTTTTGTATTGCGTCGGCGTCTCCGTTTATTTTATTTATTTTATTTATTTTAATGTATTTTCGAACAATCGCCAGTATTTATATTGACTCTATATGCGCTTTGATTTTTTGGTTGTATTTTACTATTTTATTTCACTGTTTTATTTTATTTTTATTGTTATGTTAAATGTTGTATTTGCGAGTTAAATTATTTATTTATTGTTATTATGTTATTTTATTGCTTTTATTCTTTTCTGCGACATATTCTTATTTGTATTTTTAACTACTTTTATTTTATTTTATATTTTGTACTTGCGATTTTCATCTTCAGTGTATACGGGGTTTTCCCCAAAGTACCCAATAAAGAGTTCAATCAATCAATCAATTCTCTCTCACTCTCTTTCTCTATTTCTCTTTCTCTCTCTCTCTATTTCTGTCTCTCTCTCTCTCTATTTCTGTCTCTCTCTCTCTCTCTCTCTCTATTTCTCTCTCTCTCTCTCTCTCTCTATTTCTGTTTCTCTCTCTCTCTTTATTTCTCTTTCTCTCTCTCTCTCTCTCTCTCTATTTCTCTCTCTCTCTCTCTATTTCGCTCTCTCTCTCTCTCTTTCTCCCATTCTCTCTCTCATTCTCTCTCTCTCTCTCTCTCTCACTCACACAGACTCTCATTCTTACTCATTCTCACTCGCGCACTCCCTCACTCTCCCTCATTCTCTCTCTCGCTCTGTACCTCTCGTTCTCTGTTTCTATCTCTCATACTCTCTCTCATTCTCTCTCTTTCTCTCTTTACGTTACAAAGGCAGTTGTCTCCCTGTGCGTGCTCGAATTTTGCTGACTAATGCTTTAATTATTCCTCACTTTGACTATGCTTGTCTCGTATTTTTAGATCTTCCATCTTATCTTAATATTAAAGTTCAACGCATGTGTAATACCGTTGTAAGATTTATTTTTCATCTAAAACGTGAGGTAGCATTGCAGCCTTCCTATGATCAGCTAAACTGGCTTCCATTAAATGTTCGACGGAAATATTTCCTTGGTCTTTTATGTATAAATTGTTGGTCACCCAAACACCTCAATATTTATTCGATAAGCTGGCTTTTAATGGCATTGAATTGCGTAGATCCAAACGAGTAAATAAATTATGTCCAATGCTTGCGACGTAGATTATTTTAATTATAATTTAGCGTGAATTATTATTTTACATATGTATTCTTTTTTTTTTATTTTTTTTTATTCTTGATTTTGTGCCCTCTTTTTTCCTGGCACTTCCTACCGTTTATCCCCTGGGGGACTTTAACGGTGTCCACCTACCACCTATGTGTGGGTGCTTTATCCCTCCCTTAAAAACCCCACCATCTCGCATTCGCCCGGGGTTATGCCCGTGGATGAGGGAAACCTGTGAAGCAGGGAAAACCTCACCCGAGATGGCCGGTGTATTCGAAACATTCTTTTTGGGTGTCAAAGTCACATTGGTCTCCCATCCAAGTACTAACCGCGCTCAGCGCTGCTTAACTTTCGCGATCAGCCGAGGTGCGCTTCCACCACTCCGCCACCGCGTCGGTCGTTATTTTACATACGTATTATTGGTTATATTAATTCTTCTTTAGTTGTTTAATTTATTTTATATGTCCTATTTTATATGATTAGAGCCATCCGGTTGTATCAGCTTTGGCTCAAATAAATATAGTTATCAATCGATCTCTCATTCTCTCTCTCTCTCTCTATCTCTCATTCTCTCTATCACCTGGATATATAAGTTTAAGTTTAATCGGCATTGCTGTGTTAGTTCATCTGTCATTTCTTCTGTGATTAATTGCGTCATTATACGTCATTTTTGTTACTATTTATTTATTTATTCATTGTATTCATTATATATATTCTTTTTTATTTTATATTGGGGATGATATGCGAACGCTAAATATTTTGTTATTTAACTATTTTGTTATTTATTTTTAAGTTTTAATTTATTAATCTATTAATCAATTGTCCATATATTTTATTTTGTTATTTTAATTCTTTACTCTATCATGGTTTTTATTTTATATTTTTATTATCGAATTTTATATTATTATCTAGTTTTAAAAAAGTTTTAGTTCGCTATAGTGCATATGGGGTTTCTACCCCATAATTGGCCCAATAAATACGTCAATCAATCAATCAATCTCTCTCTCTCTCTCTATCTCTCATTCTCTCTCATTCTCTCATTCTCTCCCTCACACTCCCTCACAATCCCTCATTCATATTCACTCTCTCCCTCTCACAGTCCCTCATTCTTACTCGCTCTCTCTCATTCTCTCTCTCTCTCTCTCTTTCTCACTTCCTCTCATTCTCTCTCTCTCTTTCTCTCATTCTCTCTCTCACTATCTCTCTTCTCTCTCTCTCTCTATATCTCTCTATCTCTCATTCTCTCCCTCTCTCTCTCTCTCTCTCTCATTCTCTCCCTCTCTCTCTCTCTCTCTCTCTCTCTCTCTCTCTCTCTCTCTCTCTCTCTCTCTCTCTCTCCATGTCTCATTCTCTCTCTTTATCTATATCATTCTCTCCCTCTCAATCTCTTACCCATTCTCTATCTCTCTCCCTCACTCTTTCTCTGTCTCCCTAACTCTCCCTCTCTCTCCCTCACTCTCCCTCTCCCTCACTCTCCCTCACACTCCCTCGCTCTCCTTCAATCTTACTCGATCCCACTCTCGCACTCTATCACTCTCTCTCTCTCATTCTCGCTCTCGCTCTCTGTGAGTATTGGCAGACGCTCTTGTGTGAGCTCCTATTTTCTTGTGAATTTTTTGCTGCCGCGCTTCGCCTTCGGGCGTTTTTGTTGCAGGTCCTTGCAAGCACCCTTATGCAAGCCATCTTGGAACATAAATTCACTCGTTTTGAGATCTGGTTTGCATATTATCGTTGGTTAAATTGCCTGCACAAATTTGAGGTTAGTGGCGTGACTTTGTAGTTATTCTTGGGTTGGCGACATTGCCTTTTACCAGTCGTGGCCTTGAGTTTTTCGACGCTGTTTACTGTCGCGCACGCCGTTCTCGCCGTTTGATCTTTGACATTAGAGTCAGATTGAGGTGTGCATGACATTTCTATACCGCTTGCAGCTACACCTGGTGAGCAGCGCGTTGGAGTTCGGTGAGTCGTCGACTGCTCGTCTGTACATGCGCTGGCATTCTACGCATGCGTAACGTATGCTTTATTTGCTTGTCATTAACTGATCACTTTGTGCATTAACTTATGTCAGCGACGGCGTCTAGTTCGCTTTGTCCGATCTGCAATTGTAAGTTTACACGGGCTTCCCAAGCAACGGCGTGTGCGAGCTGTAATTGTAAAGTACACACGAAGTGTGCTGATGCGAGCGTGATCTTAGATACGTCTCCGTGCTGTGTTATCGCGGCGAAAAGTAAGGGGGCAGCACCTCCTGGGACGACAAGCGCAGGTTCCCTCTCTACTTCCGCGTCTGAGGCAGGCGCGCACTCGATCGCGCAAGCCACGCCCACAGTTGCCGCTCGCCCACTGAAGCGGCCCGCCACGCCTACGCCGCCATCGAATTTATTAGTTGCTAAGCAACCGCGCGCAGGTAGGACGGATCTCTCGCCCCTCTTACACAGTGAACAACTTACTGCGATGGAGAACGAGCCGCCCGGCTGGTTTCTTCATTATATGAATGATTTTGCCGCGCGCGTGGAAAATAATGTGGTCGACCGTGTTGAGCGTAAAATTGATGAACGGCTGGCTGAATTAAATTCGCGTCTTAACATAGTTCAAGCCGAGTTTCAGGCTACCCGAGTTGAATTTGATTCGCTCGCGCGTGCTACAGATGTGATGAGAGCCGACTTGCAAAGCGTTCGTGATGAGATTGGTACGCTGTCGCGGTCCACGGATGCGCGTTTTGATGAACTTAACACCCGCATTCAGTCGGCGCACGGGGCGCATATCGATGGGCCGATCTCTTCGATTTCTTCGGGTTCGTCGAGCTCGTCTATAACTGCCAACCCAACCTTGGGCAATCGCTCGCAGTCTGATTCATGCGAGATTTTGCTGCTTGGTATTCCAGAGCCTGTCACCAATGGTGACGAAGATATTATTAAATTGCTGCTCGGTGCTCTCGGACTACATTTGATTTTCAATCAAGTCACTGATGTTCGCAGGTGGGAGCCTCGTCGTCGGGTTCAGTCATTGTCGGGTAGGCCGTCGGATGGTGAAACGATGGTTGCTGTGGATGCGGGGGCGTCGTCACGGAATAGCGGCGCGGCGTCTGGCAGGTCACGTGGCCTGGTTTTTAGGGTTGTATCGGCCGAAATTCGTGATTTAATTATGGCGCGAAGCGGTAGATTGGGCGGTTTGAACGCGCAGGGTATTTTTGGAGCTGGGGGCGCTGCGAGCTTATACATTAGGCCTATATGGCCAAAATCAGTGCACTTGGTTTGGTCCCGCGCCCTTCGCGAGTGCCATAGGCTACACTATGCTAGACCGGTCGTTCGCAACTTACAAGTTTTCATCAGAGAGAGAAAAGACAGCCAGTTGATACCTGTGGACGCAAACACAGATTTCAGTCAGTTCAACCCTCATACTATCGCTAATAATAATCATATTGATGGCCCTTCTGGCTCTTCAATGTGACTAGGTTTTAATATAAATAGATTTAGTGTTTTCCACATAAACGTAAATAGGATTAAGACTCATTTCGCGGCCATTGAAGCTCTGGTGCATCCTCATGCACATGATGTTATTGCTGTCTCTGAGACCTTCCTCACTCCTCTTGATGCCTCTGATATCGTTCATTTGCATAATTATAATTTTTATCGACTTGACCGCATCGGGAAGGAGGGAGGAGGGGTGGGCGCTTATGTTCGTAACCTTTATAGAGTCAAAGTTGTGGGCCAATCGGGCTCAATTTTCGATAACTCACCCGAGTTTTTAATCCTGGACATCTCGTGCAATTTGTTTAAATTATTATTTTGTGTAGTTTATAGGCGCCCGGGCGCATCTATGCCCTCTTTATTTTTCGACCTTTTACATGATTTAAGCCCTCAGTATGAGCATATTATTATTACGGGCGATTTTAATATTAATTTTAATCGACCTAGTGCCGCTGTTGAATATATGTCCTCACGAATTAACGAGCTCAATTTATTGCTGGTTCCGTCAGAGCCAACGCACCACGCTCAATGCACGGGATACATATCTCATACTTGGATCGATATTTTCATCTTGCGTGATAGTGTGTTGCAATATAAGTATAAGAAATCCGATATTCCGTTCCTTGCCGATTCGGGGCATGATGCTATCATGATCGAGGTGAATTTGGCGAGACCTAGATGTCCTTCAAGGGTTTATGGCACGCGTAGGCTCAGGGGGCTCGATAGCGATCGCTTTGCCAGTATATACCATTTCGACCTTGACCCGAGTCTCGGGATTAGTCCTGTGCATGCTGATGCTGATAATCGCAACGTGGCTGTTGACTCGGCCGTGAGGGGGTTGAGTGAGGCCATTGTTGGCGCGTTCGACCAGCTGGCGCCAATAAAAACACACGTTGTGGGCACGAAGTTGAAACCGTGGGTTACGCTCGAGGTTCGTAGTTTGATCAAGGAGAGGAGGCGAGCGTTTCGTATCGCCAGGCGAAGCAACGATCCGCGCGACTTTGAGCGTTACCGTCGCCTTCGCAGTATGGCCTCGGGTGCTTTAGAATCGGCTAAATACCGTTACATTAATCAAGAATTAAATACAGCCGTTGATGCGAAGTCTAAGTGGCGCATTTTAAAAAGTTACGGCGTCTCACGGCGCTCAAAGCCTTCTCCCTCATCAATATTTTCTTTAGATGAACTAAATACTCACTATGCGGCCATATCATGCCAGTCCGACCCAATATCGCTTCATGGTTTAACCTATGTATTAAACTTCGCCCCGGTTTTGTCACATAGTAGGTTTTGCTTCGATAGTGTTGGTGTGGACCATGTTAGCTTGGCGCTTGGGGGGGGGCGACCTCGAGGGCGACGGGTGTCGATGGTATATCTGTTCCGATGCTTAAGCTCTCGGGCTCGTCCATCCTGGAGCATTTGGCGAGTGTCTTCGATGCCTCGCTTCGGTCGGGTTACTTTCCTTCGCAGTGGAAGAGAGCGCTGCTGTGCCCGCTGGCAAAGTCTAGTGTGTGCAGTAGCGTTGCCGACACTAGACCTATAGCGAGATTGTGCGAGGTGTCTAAGCTGCTTGAGCGCGTCGTACACGGACAACTTTCGAGTTATCTGGAGGTGAACGATCTCTTGTCATGCAGGCAGGCCGGATTCCGTCGGGGTCACAGCACTCAGACGGCGCTGCTCGGGGTGTTGGACGATGTGCGCAGGGGTATTGACCAGCGTAAGGTTACTCTACTAGTTCTGTTTGATTTTTCTAAAGCTTTTGATACGGTCCCCCATTACGCGCTCCTTCGCAAGCTCCGGGCGGTTGGCTGTTCTGATTTAGTTATCTGCTGGTTTTTCTCGTATCTTCGGGGCCGCACGCAGGCTGTTGAAGGGGAAGGGGGCGACCGATCGGCCTGGGCTGTGGTTCATGCGGGTGTCCCTCAGGTCAGTGTCTTGGGGCCCCTCTTATTTTCTATTTTTATTAACGACTTGCCTGCGGTCCTGGAGCATGCGAGCTGTATGATGTTTGCTGACGATATGCAGCTTTACTATTCCTTTCTGCCTTCGGAGTTCGGCCTGGCTGTTGAGAGGGTGACTCGGGATGCGGGGGCGGTTGCGAGATGGGCTGCGCTGAATGGTCTGGCGCTTAACGTCTCCAAGACCAAGGTTATATTGTTGGGTAGTCAGTCTTACATTTCTAGATTTGATCTTGGGGACGTCGCCAAGGTGTGTGTGAATGGAGTGCCGCTACCTTACGAAAGCGCTGTTAAATCGTTGGGGGTGTGGATTACGCCAACAATTGACTGGTCTAAGCATGTTCTGTCAATTTCGCAAAGTGTCCATGGCGTTTTGCATACTCTTCGATTCTTTAGGAAGGCTTTGTCCAGACGGTCGAGGAAATCATTGGTTGAGAGTCTGATCTGGCCTTACTTGGACTATGCGTGTGCGGTCTACAATGACGTTGATCGTACGCGTGAATTAAAGCTCCAGAGATTGATTAATGCGTGCGTGCGTTTCGTCTGGGGTAATATACCTAGACGAGCCCACGTCACGCCTTACCGCTTGGAGATGGGCTGGCTGTCGGCGGGGCTCAGGAGATCTTATCTTGCTGGCTCTCTTGCATTTAAAATTATCTCATCTTCATCTCCACCTTACCTTTCTAATCATTTCATGCAGTCCGATTCACGTCCTGATGTCCGTACCTCCTCCCGATTGCAGCGGCGACCTCTCACCTACCATCCGCCCCGGACCGAGGCGCTGAATCGGTCTTTTACCATTATAGCTTCTAAACTTCTCAATAACTTCTCTGACCTTACCTTTGATCTCGACCATTTTCACTCTTTTCAACATCGCTTGCGAGATTATCTATCTGGGCTTGACCGACAGTCATGGGCTCAACGCGTGGAAGAGGAGGGTATTGTTGTACGTGAAATTCCGTCATGGTAGGTCGCACGCGTATGGTTTTGGTTACACCAGCTGACGTCTTATATGCACCGTTTTATTGTATTATTGCTCTATTATATTACTTTATTATTTTACCTGCTCTATTATATTACTTAGCTTAAGTTTAGTTGAACTAGAATGGGTCGGAAATGGCAAGTGGCAATCTTATCTCTACTTTTATCGCTTACTTTAATTGTATCTGTCTTGTTTTATTGCACGATTTTACCATACTTTATTTTATTTTACTGCCTCGATTCTAACGAGTCTAATGTTGCGCCTGTATTTATGTATTTATGTAATTATGTAATCGCTATTTATATTTATATGCTCACGTACTGCATCATTGCGCTCTAAAATAAGCTCTAAAATAAGCGTTACCTATAGTCAAGACTGACTGATACATACTTATTTATTTATTTATTTATCTACCTCTTGCGTTCATTTGGTTGCGTCTATATTATTGTATTTTTATGAATATTGTATTTTTAAACGCTATTGTACTTAATGTTTTAAACTGTAATTTGTGCTACTTTGGGGGCTGGCCCCCGTAGCCTAATAAATCAATCAATCAATCAATCAATATCACTCTCTCTCTCTCATTCTCGCTCTCGCTCTCCATCTCCCATTCACTCTTTCTTATTCTCTCTCTCGTTCTCTCTATCTTTCATTCACTCTCTCTTATTCTCTCTCTTTCTCTCTATCTTTCATTCTCTCTCTTATTCTCACGCTCTTTCTCTCTATCTTACATTCTCTCTCTCTCTTATTCTCTCTCTCTATCTCTCTATCTTTCATTCACTCTCTTATTCTCTCTCTCTCTTTCTCTCTATCTTTAATTCACTCTCTCTTATTCTCTCTCTTTCTCTCTATCTTTCATTCTCTCTCTCTTATTCTCGCTCTTTATCTTACTCGCTCCCACTCTCGCACTCTATCACTCTCTCTCTCATTCTCGCTCTCGCTCTCTATCACCCATTCACTCTTTCTTATTCTCTCTTTCTTTCTCTCTATCTTTCATTTACTCTCTCTTATTCTCTCTCTTTCTCTCTATCTTTCATTCTCTCTCTCTTATTCTCTCTCTCTCTCTCTCTCTTATTCTCTCTCTCTCTCTCTCTCTTTCTCTCTATTTTTCATTCTCTCTCTCTTATTCTCTCTCTCTTTCTCTCTATCTTTCATTCTCCCTCTCGCTATCTGTCTCTCTCTCTCTCTCTCTCTTCCGATGAGTACAACTCAGTTGATTTTTCGTTCTATCTTCAAATACACTTGTAACTCACACAGCTGCCTCGAGTTTTTTACAGAGGAGGTAGAAAGGACGCTCACAGACTGCAGCGTCTATTTTTACAAATAGTTTTGCTTTGCTGCGGCCGGCAGTTCTATAAATATAGATTTGCAATCCGTCAATTTTTTCGAGGTTAACTGCGAGAGGGAATTCGCGACTCTACCGGGAGCAGTTCTAGCAACATAAGGCGGCTATAGCAGTATTTTTCGCTCATCTACCTGTGACCTTCTCTGGCGGACGTCGATTGGCAGCAATGGCATCGCGCGGCTGCTTCGTATGTGGCGTACGTCTTACGAGGAAAGACTATACTGAGGTATGCCCGGAGTGTAGCAAAATCTCCCACTCCCACTGCGTGGATGTTCTGTCTGGCTCTTCTGAGCGCCGCTGTTGTGAGCTGGCGAAAGTGAAAGCGCTAGTCGTGGCTCCTACTGATGCGAGGGCGCCACCGCCTGGGTTGCCACGACAAGCTTGGGAGAACTGCGCTACCGAGCCAGTAGCCACGCCCATATCGACTCCTTCCACTGCTAAGCGCGTGGCCTCGCCTCCGTCGCCATCATCGTCGCAGGTTGCTAAGCAACCTCGCGGCGCCACGCCCAATGAGTGTCACTCCGGCCTACCCGCGCAATCGACCGTTGCCGTAGATATGGCCGCGTTCCTCTCTGAACTCGCATGCCGCTTGGAGTCAAAACTTGATAATTCGGTCTCGCGCATCGAGTCATCAGTTCAGGGTTTAACAAACGAGATTCGGGAACTAAATTCCCGAGTCACACTACTAGAGGCCGAGACTGAAGAAAAGTTTTTGAATATTTCGAGTCGTTTGGGTGCCTTGGAGTGCGCGAACGATGCTTTGCGTGGTCAATTTGAAGCGGCGAAAAATAATTGCTTAGGGAGTACTACGGAGCCGGTCAACGATACTTGCGAGGTTTTGATACTCGGTATTCCGGCTAATTTAGAGATTTCAGAGGGAGAGGCCGTCGAAAAGGTCTTATCAATTATTAAACTCCCCCGGGCTAACTCGCACGTAGTGGAAACCAGGCCATGGCTTGCCCGTAATGGAACTAATAGTCAACCCGAACGTACACTAACATCGTTAAATAGAACCAACGCCGGTAACGGTAATGTAATTAGATTTTCTTCTCCCTCTATCAGGGATCTCATTCTTGAGAGAGCGCGTTTTTTGAAAGGAGTTACGGCGGAGTCTCTCTTCGGTGCGGGTGGTGCGACCTCAATATTTCTGCGTGCGCTATGGCCCAAAAAATTACATGTATTATTGTCAAAGGCTATTCGTCATTCTTCTGACTTAGGCTATGCGAGGCCTATAGTCAAAAATCTTAATGTTTATATGCGAAAAACCAAGGGAGGGCAGCTTATTCCTATACATAACGAATCGGACATCCTTAATCTTCCATCATCTAGTTCCTCATCGTCGAAATGAGGGTCGGCGGGCCAGGCCTCATCTCTTACTAACACTATATTTTCCATCTTTCATGCTAATATCAACCGTTTAAAAACGCATTTCTCATCTGTCGAATCACTTATTGCACCTTCAAATCACGATATCATTTCCTTTTCGAAGACTTTTCTCAAGGACTATGACTCATCCGATATATTGGGCCTTCCAAACTACACATTATATAGGTTGGATCGGGTTGGAAAGGAGGGGGGGGGGTGTTGCGGCTTACATTAAGAATAACCTTGATGTTAAGTTAGTCGCCCACTCGAACCCTGTTTTTTCCAACTCTCCCGAGTTTATGATTTTTCAGATTTATGGTTGCTCCAGTTCGATACTGTTTTGTGTGGTTTACGGAAGGCCCACAGCGGCGTACCCATTTGAATTTTTTAACTCCGTATCAAAGTTTTTACATATATGTGACCAAGTAATAATTACCGGTGACTTTAATATCAATATGGGCAAAAAGGATGGGTCGTCTGCTATGTTGGAGTCTTACTTAGAGTCGTTAGACCTTTTTCTAATCGAATCGGAACCCACTCATCATACTCACACAGCTAATACTTCATCGCACACATGGCTCGATTTATTTATTGTTCGAAACCCTCCGCCGGTTCATAAGTATACGAAATCACTCGTGCCCTTTGCAGCAGGGCATGACTCTATTATTCTGGAGTTAGACATTGGTAAACCGCAACTGAAACCTAAAAGGTTCTGGTCGCGCAACTTTGCGTTGATCGATCTGGCGGAGGCAGCTGCATTGTTTTCGGATACTTTTGATCGAGCTTCATCTCATCTTAACACTTCTATCTTGTCATCTTGTCATTCATCTACGCACATGTCGCATGTCTCGCCTGGCCGCGCGTTCTCTCCTTCTCCATCTCCCTCGAATTCCTTGTTACAGTCTAACTCGATGTCACTCTCTACGTCACCTATCTTTATAAATGACCTCCTCTCCAACCTTGGCAATTCCATTTTGTCTACTTTTAATTCACTAGCTCCGGCAAAACTCACCACCATTAAATACTCTAATAAACCATGGATCACCCCACTCATTAAACAAAATATTAAGGCTCGAAACATGGCTTACAAGAGATACTTGACCACAGGCCTGAGCTCTGATTACCACATTTTCAAAGACCTTCGTAGACGGGTTAAAAACTGCTTAGACTCGAGTAAATTTACCTTCTATAACCAGAAAATAAAGTCTGCCGCCAATTCCTCTGGTTTGTGGAGGGAGCTCAGGAACATGGGTCTTGTATCTAAACCAGCTCAGTCGCCTCTTAGTTTATTTTCACTTGATCAGCTTAATATTCATTACGCCTCCATCTCATATTCACCCTCTCACCTCACATTGGATCATCTTCAGTCACTCATCTCATCTCAGGACATCTTACCCGCCAATTATCCCACAACTTCATTTAATTTCGTTCCTGTCACTACTCATAAGGTGCTTTCCACCATATCCAGGGCTTCCTCCAAGGCTATAGGCTACGACGGGATCTCGGTTCCCATGCTTAAATGCTTGGCACCCCAGATAGCTCCGCACCTGGCTGACCTGTTCAATTACTCTCTTTCATTTGGTTTCTTTCCAGAGCCCTGGACTAAATCCTTGCTTTTTCCTCTGGCTAAGTCGAGCAGGGTGATCTTGCCGTCTGATACCAGGCCCATTGCTAAGCTCTGCGAAATTTCAAAAATCCTCGAGAAGCTTGTCCATGAACAACTCACAGATTTTATTAATTCTAATAACTTGATAATTGAGAGACAATCAGGCTTTCGCAGGGGGCACAGTACCCAGACGGCGCTAATTGGTGTGTTGGATGATGTTAGAAGGGCGATCGACAAGCGCATGATTACCATCCTCATCCTGCTCGACTTTTCCAAGGCGTTCGATTCGGTGCCGCACGATATTATGCTACGTAAACTACGTGCGCTGGGGTGTTCGGACGTAGTGCTAACCTGGTTCTTTAACTACCTTGTGGGCCGTTCGCAGGCGGTGGTGGACGAGCTGGGGAACACCTCGGCCTGGCTTGACACATCCAGGGGAGTTCCACAGGGCAGTGTTCTAGGCCCTCTGTTGTTTTCTATTTTTATCAATGACCTGCCGAGTGTCTTGAGGTATTCTAACCATATGATTTTTGCGGATGACACCCAGATCTATCACTCTTTTTACCCGGCAGATCTCGCTCAGGGAGTTCTCAGAATTTCGGAGGATGCCAACGCGGTGGAAGAATGGGCGAGATCAAATGGGCTAAGTTTAAACGTGAAAAAGACAAAGGTGATGATCTTGGGGAGTCAGGCCTACACTTCGCGCATTCAACTAGACTCTGCTCCTAAGGTTAGAATTGGAGATAACCTACTGAGTTACGAACAACAAGTCAAATCATTGGGCATTTGGATAACTCCAACCCTGGATTGGTCTCGCCAGGTTGCGTCGGTCTCTCAGCGCGTTCATGGAGTCCTCCACTCCTTAAGATTCTTTCGGCGGGCACTCTCGCGCCAGAACCGAAAACATCTAGTCGAGTCGCTTGTTCTCCCACACTTTGATTATGCGTGCGCAGTCTTCCATGATTTAGATGCGACCAGGAATTTGCGACTCCAACGACTTTTGAACGCCTGTGTTCGCTTTGTGTGGGGGAACATACCCTGGCGCGAGCATGTGACACCTTACCGTCTGAGGCTAGGATGGCTGTCGGTTGAGCTCAGGAGATCTCTCTTTATTGGTTGTAGCGCCTATAATATCCTCTCACACAATTCCCCGTCCTATATTGCACGCCATTTCATTGTACGCGATTCCTCATTCTCATCCCGTTCATCCTCTCGCCATTTACCCTTATCCCTCTTTTATCTCCCTCCCAGAACCGAAGCCCTTAACAACTCCTTCATAATCACTGCCTCTCGTCTCATAAATCATTTACCCTTCACTGACTTTAACCCGCACCTTTTCACTTCCTTCAAATCTTCATTATTATCCCATCTTACTGAGCTTGACCGACGGGCCTGGGATTCGAGGGTGTTGGCTGAGGATATAGTTTGCCCTCCCTTGCCTGAGGTGTAGATTGAGGTTGAGATGAAATGGGTCGATCCACAGTATTAAATTCATAGTATTAATTTCTAGTCACTCTCGTTTTATATTTATTTTATCTATTTTATTTATTTTATTTATTTTATTTATTTTATTTATTTTTTTTGTTAGCTTAATTAAAGTTTTTATCTTTTATTTTACGCGCTGACACTATTGTTTGTTGTTAGTTTAACTTGCTTTGTTTTGTTCTTTATTACTTATTTTTTCATTTTTACATTTTTTACATTTTTCTACTCGGTTTTATTTCATTTTATTTTATTATATTTTATTTCATTTCAACCTTAATTTATTTTATCCTCCCGGACCTCCGCTTAAGTTAAGTTAAATTGAGATTGTATGCGCTGCTCATCTGTATTTTATCTTATATTATTTTATTCTATTTTATTTTATTATATTGTTTTATTTTATTGTTAAATTATTATTAAATTAAATTATGTTTGAGCGTTAAATTTTATTTATTGTTATTGTTAATGTTTTATCGTTATTTTGTTATTATAAAATTTACTTTATATTGCTGCTACAGTATTTATCTCAATATGTTATATATTATAATCTAAGACTGATTTGCTACAGTGTATACGGGGTTTAACCCCATTTTACCCAATAAAATTATCAATCAATCAATCAATCTCTCTCTCTCTTATTGTGTCCCTCATTTTATCTTTCATTCTCTCTCTTTCTCTCTCCCTCTTTCTATCTCTCATTCTCTCTCTCTCTCTCTCTCGCTCTGTCTCATTCTCTCTGACGCCAAGATGATGTTTGTCGGACGGACGGACGGACGAAGAATGAGAGAATGAGACAGAGCGAGAGAGACAGTCGGAGGAAGAGATAGGGAGACAGATAGAGAGAGAGAGAGAGAGAGAATGAGATAAAGAGAGAGGGAGAGAGAGAGAGAGAGAATGAGATAAAGAGAGAGGGAGAGAGAGAGGGAGAGAGAACGAGACAGAATGAAAGATAAAGAGAGGGTGAGAGTGAGAGAGAGAGAGAGAGAGAGAGAGAGAGAGAGAGAGAATGAGAGATAGAGAGAGAGAGAGAGAGAGAGAGAGAATGAGAGATAGAGAGAGAGAGAGAGAGAGAGAGAGAGAGAGAGAGAGAGAGAGAGAGAGAGAATGAGAGATAGAGAGAGAGAGAGAGAGAGAGAGAGAGAGAGAGGGAGAGAGAGAATGAGATAGATAAAGAGAGAGAATGAGAAGTAAAGAGATAGGGAGAGAGAGAGAGAGCAAGGAAGACAGAGAGAGAGTGATTGATTGAATAGACTTTATTTATGCCTAAGATAATTTTATCCTTAAGGCAAGTATCAAAAGTTTCATAACAATAAAAATATTAAAATAAAAATATTATAGAAAAACGCAACCATATACATAATCGCAAATATTTATAACAGTGTAAAATAAAATAAAAGTGTAAAACAAAAGCAACGCAATATATCAAAATTTATGCCCGCATGACTACCACTGATCACAGGCTAATGTGATACTTGATCAATTAGGTAGCTACGCAAACTAATCCTAAAATTTATTACATTCGAGATCATTCGCAGCTGTGAGGGCAGCGAGTCCCATAGGTTCATTGCTTGCAGAGCAAAAGATTTTTGGTACGTGGTGGTAAGTGCCACAGGACGTTCAAAGTTAGACTGTTTAGCCCGCGCTGATCGACGCAACTCCTGACTAGGCGGTGGGAGAAGGGCGTGAAAGTAATCAGGTTTACCTGTAGTGACAACCTGGTATTCGAAACCGCCATAAAATACTCGCGCCGCTTAGATGCTGTGAGCCAATTTAGTTTGGCATAAAAGCAGTCAAGTCTACTATCCCTGCCTAGACGAAAGATATATTGTACACAGATATTCAGCAATCTCTCCAATTTGACATTTAAATAATCAGATAAGTCGCAATACACGGTACAGGCATAATCAAAATGCGGCAGAACAAGGGCTGTGACCAGCCTTTTTTCATATTTTGCGAAAGAAAATTACCTCAGTTTCTTAGCCTATGAAGAACTCCGTGATCTTTGGAAATGATGCTGGACACATGGCTGTTCCACTGCAAATTCTCGTTTAAAGTAACGCCTAAGTTACGCACAGAGCTAACTATCTCAATTAGCTGACCATCAATTACGATAGGGGGTAAGGCATTTTTATTTATAAACCTAAGCTGTTGAACGGAACCCAGCATTAAAACTTTGGTTTTAGAGAAATTTATATCAAGGCCGTGAGTACTCGCCCATTGAACCACTCTTGTACCATCCTGAATCAATCTATCGATACAAGCATCACAATCAATGTAAATCAATGGGATAACAATGTAAATACAATTGTAAATCATCCGCAAATAGCATACCTTTAGTATAAAGTAATTGACTCAAAATCAAATTAATAAACATTACAAAAAATATTGGTCCAGGTGCGGAGCCATGCGGTACCCCAGAAGATGTTTCTAAAAACTGTGATGGGTCACCCTCGGCATTAATGACTGCCTGCGATCGACCAGACAAATATGAATGAAACTATTTAATCGAAATCTCGTCAAAATTTAGCTTCTTAAAGGTTCTCATAAGTTCAACATCTTTTTAAAAATATTTTAAAAATATTTAAAATCTCTGAACTGATATGACTTGCGCTCATTAGACAACGATGGCAGACTATAATCAATAGACAAAAAGTCATGACCATTAATAAATGGACTCTCCGATTGTTTTTTGGCCACAACCTTATCCATTGAATCTACTAAAATAATATCAAGCCACGTGTCAGAGTTATCGCGATGATGAGTGGTATTAAAAGGAACTAGATTTAAAGATGATTCACTGATAAGACTTTTAAGATGAGTGCTGTAATATTCATCTGTTAGCGGGTTAGAATTTAAATCTCCAGCGATAATAATATTATTATATAAATGAGAGCAATCATCAAGCGTATTAAAAAATTTTGTCAAAACATGACCCTTAGGTCGGCGACATACCGAAGCAAACAGCATTTTATTATTATTAACAACTGTAACAATAAATATTTAGTGTCATTTACACTAAGAATCTGCGGAACATCCAAAATTCTAAACTTAAAACTATCGCGAATATAACATGCAACACCGCCACCTTGCATAAATTCACGCTTCCCAGTAGTTGAGGCTAAACCACGATCATTTCGCACTAAAAAATAACCGTTTATACTAAACATAACGCTAGGACGATTTGGGGTTAACCAAGATTCCGAGATAGATAAAACGTCTACATTATCGGAAAACAGAAACGCTTCAATCTCTGCATGGTGATCCATCAAGGAATTTACATTAATTTGTGCTACACGGATAAACGTATTAGATTTATAATCGGTAACCCCAATATTAGGCGCCTTCAACAACAAATTTAAGTTAGAGTTAAGGTCACAAGGCAGTCACAGAAGCTTGGAGAGATCAGCCTCTGTCGCAATTAAGATTTTCTCTGAGCTATCATTCTTTCTAACATAAATCTTACTATCGCGCGTCCAAATATATTTATAATTAAGTGGCTCTAATTTCGCTTTTACAAGTAAACGCAGTTCATGAATTGCAGGCGGCAGCATTTCATATATATTTATAGATTTGTTGGCGACATTACCAGCCTCACTTGTAAGACTACCAAATTTAATATCACCAAATTTACGCTTGGCCTCCAAGACAAAATTTCGTACTTCACTAGTCTTAAATCTAATAATAAAATTTTTCAATGCCATAGAATCAGATTAGCCTGAGGTTGAGGCCGAACCTGTCACAAAAGAGCGAGTTTCAAGGATGTCTGAGCAGAGGTCATCGAGTTTTAATACTCGTAAAATGCGCTTGGATAATTCACCGAAAGAGAGAGTGCAATCTGTCGGTATGCCAGTGACTTTAATCTGATTATTCAGAGTCGCCCTAACAAATATATCTCTTAACTGCGCATTTTGAGTACGTAACTCTGCATTTTCAGCTTCTAAGGCAGTGATGCGATCATGATGGATATCAAGCCTATCAGTAATACCATCCAAGCGGTCATTAATAGAGTTTGTACTCTCTCGACCAATTCTCGCCAAGTCGCTGTACACATAAGCTAATTGCTGCGAATGATTCATCGACTCCCATCCCTCTGGTAAATTCATAATGCCAGCACCGTCGTCAACACTGCGTAGTGAAGAATTTATAAGCGAATTATTTGGCAAAATTAAACTGATGTCTCGCGCTGAGTCAATAAGCGAATGTCTAGCTGAAGACGAAGTAGATGCTGACAATTTTGAATTTAAATTCTTCAAATAGGTTACTCGATCAATAGTATCGCTTAAATTATAATTACAGCACAAATCACTTTGGATGAAATACTTTACCACATTCGGAGCATACTTTAACTAACGTAGCAATATAAACAGATATTTCTTTATCATCCACGCATAATTGATTTTGAAGAAATATTTCTCGATCTTGGTGAATAAACCACACTTTTAATTAGATGGCGACGTTTCGATGACTTTTCGTCATCCTCTTCAGGCAATACCTTTATTTATAAAACGAATACATTTGAATATACATAAATAATTGTAGGTTTTGTTTTAAGCCTAATGATTAATAACATTTTACTTACTACTTGTCAATATAAATCGATTAACGTTTTAATTTTGATCGTAGTATCACTGAGTCGTCGCACTAAAATAATGAAAACAAGGATATTTAAAAACAGTGAAATTTACATTAATTGTGCTACACGGATAAACGTATTAGATTTATAATCGTAACCCCAATATTAGGCGCCTTCACAACATTTAAGTTAGAGTTAAGGTCACGAGGCAGTCACAGAAGCTTGGAGAGATCAGCCTCTGTCGCAATTAAATTTTCTCTGAGCTATCATTCTTTCTAACATAAATCTTACTATCGCGCGTCCAAATATATTTATAATTAAGTGGCTCTAATTTCGCTTTTACAAGTAAACGCAGTTCATGAATTGCAGGCGGCAGCATTTCATATATATTTATAGATTTGTTGGCGACATTACCAGCCTCACTTGTAAGACTACCAAATTTAATATCACCAAATTTACGCTTGGCCTCCAAGACAAAATTTCGTACTTCACTAGTCTTAAATCTAATAATAAAATTTTTCAATGCCATAGAATCAGATTAGCCTGAGGTTGAGGCCGAACCTGTCACAAAAGAGCGAGTTTCAAGGATGTCTGAGCAGAGGTCATCGAGTTTTAATACTCGTAAAATGCGCTTGGATAATTCACCGAAAGAGAGAGTGCAATCTGTCGGTATGCCAGTGACTTTAATCTGATTATTCAGAGTCGCCCTAACAAATATATCTCTTAACTGCGCATTTTGAGTACGTAACTCTGCATTTTCAGCTTCTAAGGCAGTGATGCGATCATGATGGATATCAAGCCTATCAGTAATACCATCCAAGCGGTCATTAATAGAGTTTGTACTCTCTCGACCAATTCTCGCCAAGTCGCTGTACACATAAGCTAATTGCTGCGAATGATTCATCGACTCCCATCCCTCTGGTAAATTCATAATGCCAGCACCGTCGTCAACACTGCGTAGTGAAGAATTTATAAGCGAATTATTTGGCAAAATTAAACTGATGTCTCGCGCTGAGTCAATAAGCGAATGTCTAGCTGAAGACGAAGTAGATGCTGACAATTTTGAATTTAAATTCTTCAAATAGGTTACTCGATCAATAGTATCGCTTAAATTATAATTACAGCACAAATCACTTTGGATGAAATACTTTACCACATTCGGAGCATACTTTAACTAACGTAGCAATATAAACAGATATTTCTTTATCATCCACGCATAATTGATTTTGAAGAAATATTTCTCGATCTTGGTGAATAAACCACACTTTTAATTAGATGGCGACGTTTCGATGACTTTTCGTCATCCTCTTCAGGCAATACCTTTATTTATAAAACGAATACATTTGAATATACATAAATAATTGTAGGTTTTGTTTTAAGCCTAATGATTAATAACATTTTACTTACTACTTGTCAATATAAATCGATTAACGTTTTAATTTTGATCGTAGTATCACTGAGTCGTCGCACTAAAATAATGAAAACAAGGATATTTAAAAACAGTGAAATTTACTTTATCATATGCACAGAAGTTAAGTGATTACGATGACTACCTTCATCTTATCAACAGCTCGATAATTCAACATTATTCAATAAATAAATAAATTAAGACAACACAAAAAAATGTAAATACACGAACAGAAAGCAAAAGCAGTCAGAGGACTAGAGCAACTTATCACAGACTGTAAACTAAATTTACTCGCAGCTAATATACACAGCTATAGTAATGTATAGCATGACACTAACTATACACGTGTTAGAGCGCGATTTTTGAATTTAACTCACATTTAATTTTATTAATTTTAAAATAAGTTAATTTTTATGGTGCATCCAATATTTATAAGCTAAACATTAAATTGTGTATTATGTTAAAATTAATAATAAAAAATAAAAATAAAGCATTTTTATTTAAATTATAAATTAAAAAAAAATTTATTTATATAATATTCTTTTAATTCTACATTTTTTAAAAAAAATTTTTTAAATTTTTTTAATTTATAATTTAAATAAAAATGCTTTATTTTTATTTTTTATTATTAATTTTAACATAATACACAATTTAATGTTTAGCTTATAAATATTGGATGCACCATAAAAATTAACTTATTTTAAAATTAATAAAATTAAATGTGAGTTAAATTCAAAAATCGCGCTCTAACACGTGTATAATTAGTGTCATGCTATACATTACTGTAGCTGTGTATATTAGCTGCGAGTAAATTTAGTTTACAGTCTGTGATAAATTGCTCTAGTCCTCTGACTGCTTTTGCTTTCTGTTCGTGTATTTACATTTTTTTGTCTTGTCTTAATTTATTTATTTATTTAATTTATTTATTTATTTAATTTATTTATTTATTTAATTTATTTATTTATTGAATAATGTTGAATTATCGAGCTGTTGATAAGATGGAGGTAGTCATCGTAATCACTTAACTTCTGTGCATATGATAAAGTAAATTTCATTGTATTTAAATATCCTTGTTTTCATTATTTTAGTGCGACGACTCAGTGATACTACGATCAAAATTAAAACGTTAATCGATTTATATTGACAAGTAGTAAGTAAAATGTTATTAATCATTAGGCTTAAAACAAAACCTACAATTTGATGTAAATTTGTTCTATTCGTCCACGCAGTTGGTTCAAGAGGAGGCGTTTTTATCGATTTTTAGTGAACTAACCATTTAATTTATTTAATTGGCGACGTTTCGATGGAAGTGCTCCATCCTCATCAGGCTATACCTTTATTGAAACAATCATTTGTTACATCAGCATTTTACAATTTTGCATATATATATCTAAATATAATTACTCACTATTTGGTCAAATTAATGCACATATGTGGCTTTTCTCATAATTTCCATAGTATCTCTAATGTGTCGCTCTATAATCAAAAGCAAAAGCAAGCAGCAAAACATTAGTGTTAAAAATTTGCACAAAGATTGAGGTTATGTAACTTATTTTACCTTTCTTCTCTGAATCGTACTTATATAACATCATAGAATTTATTTAATAAATAAATAAATAAATAAATAAATAAATAATTTAATAGAACACACAACACCAATTAAGCAAAAAGCAGTCAATATCAATAAAATTTATCAGAAAACAAAATTTGCTAGTCATTATCACAGATAGTTGGTAAAGCTATAATTCAAATTTTTGCGACCCGTCATTATACACTTGTAGTGTGTGTCAATTTGACCGTATTCATGACATAGACGTGTAGCAAAAATTTGAATATTAATAAATCCTATACGAAATGTAATATCATTAATTAACATCAAACTTAAGTCAATAATATTAAAAAAATTCTTTTATAAATACCACTAAAAAAAATAATTAATGAACACGTAACCATATAAATATTATTATTTGTACTTTAATATTTCTATAATTTAAAGTTATATTAACATTGATTCATTCATTATTGTCAATTACTGTTAAAAATTTTTTCTTAAAAATTAATAATAATTCAGTCTATATTTATTGCACTTTGTTAAAATATATTTACCATTTACAAATTAAAAATTAAATTTTGATTTTTTCCCAATTTCAAATTTATGCGCGTATTAATCAGTAATCGATTACAGCGCTGATTATAATACTTGTAATTAAATTTGAACTAATTGATCTACCATCTGTAGATAACTAGCATTATTTTTGAATTACGTTCAAGAAAGAAAGGAAATTATTACAATTTGGACCGTAATTTGAGTTGATTAACAATGTTATTGTAAAATTGGCTAAGATTTTTTGTATCATCTTTTACGTTAATGGCATTCTTCTCTAATTTAATATGGGTCATCTCTGATATCAGTCTTTTCCCCCAAATTTTTTCTCTATCTAACACGTCTACATCTTTAAAATTAAATGTATGGTCATATTTTGTTATATGGTCATTTATAACATATTGCACACCCAACTTTTTACTATTAGATTCGTGTTCTTTTATTCTACAATTTAATTGCCTTTTTGTCTCTCCTATATATGCTGCGTCACAATCATTACACTTAATTCTGTATACTACATTTGTTTCACAAAGTTTGTCTAATTTTTCCTTGCCTCTAACAATAACATTACTTAATCCATTACAAATTTTAGGAACAACCCTAATACCCTTCTGTTTCATAAAACCAGACACATTATTATAAAAATTTGGAACATATGGAACGCTTAAAGTTGCAAAGTATCTATTTTGTTTATTTTGTTGAATATTATTGTTATTAGTTCTATATTTTATTTTTTCCATTCTTTTTCTTATATTATGATTAATAAATTTAATTGGGTACTCATTATTAACTAAAAACTCTTTAACTATTTTTAAGTTGGTGTTATGAAACTTCTGGTTTGACAATAAGATTGCCTTATCTACCAACGTATATATCATAGCTCGTTTTTGTTCAATAGGGTGACTGGATAAAAAATGTAAAAATCTACCTGAAAATGTTTCTTTCCTATACCAATTCGTGATTATTTTTTTACTATGATTATTTCTAATTAAAGATAACTCTAAAAAGTTTATAGCACCATTTTTTTCTTTTTCATGAGTAAATTGTAATCGTGCGTTATAATTATTGAATACCTCTAATACTTTAGTTATCTTATTTTCAGGAATGCACATTATTGTGTCATCTACATATCTGTAGTAAAACACCGGTATAAAATCTAAATTATTTAAGCACTCCTGTTCTAAATCTGTCATTACCAAATCTGCAAAAGTTGGGCTTATCGGACTACCCATGGGAGAGCCAAAAATTTGTCTATAATATTTTTTATCCCAAGAAAAATACGTATTACGTAGCAAAAATTTTACACCTTCTAGAAGATCATTTAATGAGATATTGTAAATTTTTCTTATAAGGTGATACCTTTTTTCAATACTCTCAATCACTAAATTTTCGGGTACGTTGGTAAATAAGGACACTACATCTAAAGAAATCAAAACATAATTTTCAGGAATATCACAGTTGCTAATTTTATTTATTAAATCTACACTATTTTTAACATAAGATTTAGGTCTCTTTATGCATTTCGAAAGCATTTTGTCTATTATTTTAGATAGCTTGTATGTGGGACTGCCAATACATGAAACAATAGGCCTAAGTGGATATTCTTTTTTATGTACTTTTGGTAATCCATAAATTCTCGGCAGTACTGTATCTGTTTGGGTTAATTCATTATTATGGCATTTTTTACCCAAGAGTTCTAATTTATTCCACTTTTGCATAATTTTTTGTGTATCTTTTTGTAATTTTATTAGTGGATTTCTATTTATTAGAATATATGTTTTACTATCTGATAAAAGATTGTGCATTTTGAGTTCATATGAATCTCTTTGAATAGCAACTGTGACGTTACCTTTGTCAGCTAAAGTAAAAAATACATTAGTATTATTTTTTAAAAACAACTTTGTTTGTTTCAATCTTTGTGCAAATAATCTGTCTTCAATGTTTATATGTGTAGTTCTTTTTATATTTCCTTCCATATAATTAGTAATATTTTTCCTAATAAGATTCATTATCATTGATTCTTTTGCAATTTCTGTGTGTTTAAACAATTGTTCCACATTCTTTATGGTTTCTATTATACTATTTTTGTCTAAAAAATTACTAGAACTATATTTTTGGCCTAAGGATACTGTATCTTGAACTTCATCAGGAATATTAACATTAGTTAGGTTGATAAACCATTTCTTTTTGTAACTATTTGTATTTGTGGAACAATTATTCGACACATATGCATTGCTACTACTTCTGCTCTTAATTGTACAATATGTTAATTTATCAAATTTTCTTTTGTGTACAATGTCTATTTTTCTTTTTACATTACTTATATTATTATTGCGTATTTCAATGAATTTATTAACAATATCTTCCGGTAATTTACTATATATTGACGTTCTTACTTTATCTATTTTTTTGCTAACATATGATATGTGTATATTAACATCTTGTATTTCTATATTTAAAAACTTTTTTTGCAATTTACTGATGTTTTCTATTACTTTGTGTTTAGCAGTATTACTTATAAACGTAATATGTTCTAAATTGTGCTTAATATTTTTTAAATGTACCGGCAATAAATCAAATTTTCTACATTTTAATAAAAATTGTCTCTGCGACTTAGCTTTACACAGATTTTCTTGCAATTTTGTAAATTTTTTCAGCATCGTCTTGACGCTTCTTCCATACGTATCAGCTATGTGTGTGTAAAATGATGTTTCTTGGTCCTCGTTGTTATTGGACATTTTAGTAAGGATACGAATTTCAATCCAAATCCAATAAATGTGATATAAATTTGTTCTATTCGTCCACGCAGTTGGTTCAAAAGGAGGCGTTTTTATCGATTTTTAGTTAACTAACCATTTAATTTATTTAATTGGCGACGTTTCGATGGAAGTCCTCCATCCTCATCAGGCTATACCTTTATTGAAACAATCATTTGTTACATCAGCATTTTACAATTTTGCATATATATATCTAAATATAATTACTCACTATTTGGTCAAATTAATGCACATATGTGGCTTTTCTCATAATTTCCATAGTATCTCTAATGTGTCGCTCTATAATCAAAAGCAAAAGCAAGCAGCAAAACATTAGTGTTAAAAATTTGCACAAAGATTGAGGTTATGTAACTTATTTTACCTTTCTTCTCTGAATCGTACTTATATAACATCATAGAATTTATTTAATAAATAAATAAATAAATAAATAAATAAATAATTTAATAGAACACACAACACCAATTAAGCAAAAAACAGTCAATGCAGGTGTAAAATTTTTGCTACGTAATACGTATTTTTCTTGGGATAAAAAATATTATAGACAAATTTTTGGCTCTCCCATGGGTAGTCCGATAAGCCCAACTTTTGCAGATTTGGTAATGACAGATTTAGAACAGGAGTGCTTAAATAATTTAGATTTTATACCGGTGTTTTACTACAGATATGTAGATGACACAATAATGTGCATTCCTGAAAATAAGATAACTAAAGTATTAGAGGTATTCAATAATTATAACGCACGATTACAATTTACTCATGAAAAAGAAAAAAATGGTGCTATAAACTTTTTAGAGTTATCTTTAATTAGAAATAATCATAGTAAAAAAATAATCACGAATTGGTATAGGAAAGAAACATTTTCAGGTAGATTTTTACATTTTTTATCCAGTCACCCTATTGAACAAAAACGAGCTATGATATATACGTTGGTAGATAAGGCAATCTTATTGTCAAACCAGAAGTTTCATAACACCAACTTAAAAATAGTTAAAGAGTTTTTAGTTAATAATGAGTACCCAATTAAATTTATTAATCATAATATAAGAAAAAGAATGGAAAAAATAAAATATAGAACTAATAACAATAATATTCAACAAAATAAACAAAATAGATACTTTGCAACTTTAAGCGTTCCATATGTTCCAAATTTTTATAATAATGTGTCTGGTTTTATGAAACAGAAGGGTATTAGGGTTGTTCCTAAAATTTGTAATGGATTAAGTAATGTTATTGTTAGAGGCAAGGAAAAATTAGACAAACTTTGTGAAACAAATGTAGTATACAGAATTAAGTGTAATGATTGTGACGCAGCATATATAGGAGAGACAAAAAGGCAATTAAATTGTAGAATAAAAGAACACGAATCTAATAGTAAAAAGTTGGGTGTGCAATATGTTATAAATGACCATATAACAAAATATGACCATACATTTAATTTTAAAGATGTAGACGTGTTAGATAGAGAAAAAATTTGGGGGAAAAGACTGATATCAGAGATGACCCATATTAAATTAGAGAAGAATGCCATTAACGTAAAAGATGATACAAAAAATCTTAGCCAATTTTACAATAACATTGTTAATCAACTCAAATTACGGTCCAAATTGTAATAATTTCCTTTCTTTCTTGAACGTAATTCAAAAATAATGCTAGTTATCTACAGATGGTAGATCAATTAGTTCAAATTTAATTACAAGTATTATAATCAGCGCTGTAATCGATTACTGATTAATACGCGCATAAATTTGAAATTGGGAAAAAATCAAAATTTAATTTTTAATTTGTAAATGGTAAATATATTTTAACAAAGTGCAATAAATATAGACTGAATTATTATTAATTTTTAAGAAAAAATTTTTAACAGTAATTGACAATAATGAATGAATCAATGTTAATATAACTTTAAATTATAGAAATATTAAAGTACAAATAATAATATTTATATGGTTACGTGTTCATTAATTATTTTTTTTAGTGGTATTTATAAAAGAATTTTTTTAATATTATTGACTTAAGTTTGATGTTAATTAATGATATTACATTTCGTATAGGATTTATTAATATTCAAATTTTTGCTACACGTCTATGTCATGAATACGGTCAAATTGACACACACTACAAGTGTATAATGACGGGTCGCAAAAATTTGAATTATAGCTTTACCAACTATCTGTGATAATGACTAGCAAATTTTGTTTTCTGATAAATTTTATTGATATTGACTGCTTTTTGCTTAATTGGTGTTGTGTGTTCTATTAAATTATTTATTTATTTATTTATTTATTTATTTATTAAATAAATTCTATGATGTTATATAAGTACGATTCAGAGAAGAAAGGTAAAATAAGTTACATAACCTCAATCTTTGTGCAAATTTTTAACACTAATGTTTTGCTGCTTGCTTTTGCTTTTGATTATAGAGCGACACATTAGAGATACTATGGAAATTATGAGAAAAACCACATATGTGCATTAATTTGACCAAATAGTGAGTAATTATATTTAGATATATATATGCAAAATTGTAAAATGCTGATGTAACAAATGATTGTTTCAATAAAGGTATAGCCTGATGAGGATGGAGGACTTCCATCGAAACGTCGCCAATTAAATAAATTAAATGGTTAGTTCACTAAAAATCGATAAAAACGCCTCCTTTTAAAACCTCCAATTATTTATGTATATTCAAATGTATTCGTTTTATAAATAAAGGTATAGCCTGAAGAGGATGACGAAAAGTCATCGAAACGTCGCCATCTAATTAAAAGTGTGGTTTATTCACCAAGATCGAGAAATATTTCTTCAAAAAAAAAAATAACGTAGCAATATTTTGGGTACAACGAGAGCACTTCACTACCTTAGATTTCAAATTACTATACATCTAGACATTAATGCGAGCCAACATGCAAAATTTAGTAATTAAATAGTAATAACATGACTCAAACTCAATTTAACTAAAAACTAAACGCTAGTACACTAAAAGTGCAGCACAATTTTGCATACACCGGATAATGATAAATAAAAATTTTTCGATCGCAGCGCAATAAACTTAAGTATAAATATAATAAAAATAGAATAAATAAGTGTACGCAATAACATAAAGCGAAAACAGAGTCTAAAACTTAATAGTGGCTCCATCTACTTTTCGAATTTGAAGCTATGTAGATATACTCTCTCCGGGTATACGATTTGCACAATAAGGGTATCTGTATTACCGACTGTAGATAATGCTGGAATTTATGCCACGTGCTCTTGGAATATCGGATGCCTTTATAACCTCAAAGTGGAGATGCTAATCGCCGATGGAAATTAATAAAAAACACTTGGTACCGTGAAATCCAGGCTGAAAATCCGATGCGTGCATGAATGATTGGTTCTTCAAGAAGAAAGGCACTTTGCGGTTGCGTAGAAAGCCCATCCGATGACAAGAAGTATAGCAGTTAACATATGACAGTTTAAAGTCTCTCGCGGCCAAAACAGTGCATAAAGCATGCAACTAGTTACACGAGTGCATACAGGCCGTTAACGAGGACTTATTCTGCAAAAACTTTAACTCCGAAAAGTTAAAAATAGGCATGAAAATGTGATTTAACGGAGAGCGTTAGAGAAAGGCTGTTTCGCACTTACTCAGAGAGAGAGAGAGAGAGAGTGAGGGAGAGAGAGAGAGAGAGAATGGGTAAGAGATTGAGAGGGAGAGAATGAGAGATAGAGAGAGAGAGAGAGAGAGAATGAGATAGATAAAGAGAGAGAATGAGAGATAAAGAGAGAGAGAGAGAGAGAGAGAGAGAATGAGATAGATAAAGAGAGAGAATGAGAGATAAAGAGAGAGAGAGAGAGAGAGAGAGAGAGAATGAGATAGATAAAGAGAGAGAGAGAGAGAGAATGAGATAGATAAAGAGAGAGAATGAGAGATAAAGAGAGAGAGAGAGAGAGAGAATGAGATAGATAAAGAGAGAAAATGAGAAATAAAGAGAGAGAGAGAGAGAGAAAGAGAGAGAATGATAGATGGATAGAGATTGATTGATTGATTGATTGATAGTTTATTAAAGCCTTTGGGTATAACCCTATATGGCTCTTTCAGAAAATTATACATGATTTCTTACAACTAGTTATACAATCAGACTGCTCATATTTTACATAAAATCGCATGCTGTTCCAAAATTTTTATATTATAGTAATAGTTAACAATAAGTAATACGCAATAACACATTTTATATTATATGTATATTATACTATAGAAAATATCAATGTAATTATAATTAGAAGGCTACGGCAACTACCGTGCCTCTTTCGTCGCATATTTTAATAGATTACATTAAAGTTATAAACTAAGAATTATCTTATACTAAGCTCTGACTTATTTGAATATTATATCTAGATTCCCAGTCTTCTTTATCTTTTGCTAAGAAATCCTTTAGGAGAAAGGCTCTAGCTTGATTTAAAAAGTTTGCATCCAGTACAATTGAAGGTTGAGCATCGATTAGTTTGGATGAGACTATTGTAAATGACTTATTAAGATACTCAGTCCTAGGAACTTTATAAAGCAGTTTTTGCGGTGGATGGCGTACAGAGTGACGTACAAGTGAGCTGGTTTCAGCTAAAATGAATCTTTCTGATAGGTAAACTGGATTTTTGAAGCATATGACTTTTAGGGCTAGCATTATAGTTAGGAATTCACGACGCTTCTCAACCGAGAGCCATCCCAATTTTATTCGATAGGGGGTTATGTGTGCAGTTCGATGTATGTTTCCATACACAAACCGTGTGCAAGCATTTTGCAAGCGTTGCAATTTCAAATTCTTCGTAAATTCAAGGCTACAAAAAGTTGCACTCGCATAATCCAGATGAGGGAAAATTAGTGATTGTACTAACTTTTTGCGAAGATCGAAAGTCAGAGCATGTTTGTGAAAACGCAGCGCATGGAGCAGACCGTGGATCTTTTGGGAGACACTGCGAATATGCTTATCCCAGTCAAGGGTGGAGGTCATCCACAATCCCAGATTCTTGACCTCAGAAATGAACGAGATAGGAGTGCCGGAGATGATAATATTCTGACAAGAGTCTCTATAAATATCAGATATAAAGGGTCGACTGCCAAAGATGATTGCTTTTGTTTTTTCGGTGTTTAATTTTAAGCCATTCAATAAGGCCCATTCCGCCAATGCCTGTGCATCAGCTGTTATTGCGGCAATTCCTGCAGCCGATTCGCTAGGGTGGCAGTGGAGGTATATCTGAGTATCATCAGCGAAGATCATAATTTTTGAGTAGCGTATTACTAGCGGCAAATCGTTTATGAATGTATAAAATAGAGTAGAACCTAATACACTTCCCTGTATCACACCCGCAAGTAGTTTTAACCAAGATGATAAATTACCCTCATCATCAATCACAGCTTGAGTTCTATTTCTTAGATAGTTGTAGAACCAACGAATTACATTATCGGAACAATTGAACTTTCTTAGTTTTTTAAGTAATTTATTGTGTGGGATCAAGTCAAAAGCCTTCGAGAAATCGAAGAGAATCAAGATTGTAACCATTCTATTGTCAATCGCCGCACGGACATCTTCTAATATACCAAGTAGCGCTGTTTGGGTACTATGCCCCTTGCGAAAACCAGCTTGACGATTGAATAGCAACTTGTTTTTTCTAAGTGGTTTGTAAGTTGAGTTTGGACAACTTTTTCTAATAATTTGGAGAGTTCTGATAATTGAGCAATTGGTCTCGTGTCAGAAGGGGATGCTGGTGTTTTTATCTTGGATATAGGTCGTAAGATCGATTTTTTCCAACTCTCCGGAAACAAGCCCTCTTTTAGGGATAAGTTGATGATGTTTACCAAAGGAGATAACAGCTCTGGAGAGAGGAGTTTCATCATTTTAACTGAAATGCCATCAATTCCCGAGGCTTTGGATCGTGAGTCATTAAGTATTTTATACAGATTTGTTCATTTATTGGCATGAAATCAAAGATCAGGTCAGCATCACAGGAAAGAGGGGTAGAGATGATTTCCAATAGTGTCTCAGACAACAGGGGTAATACATGAGACGAAACAGAGGCATAGAACTTATTAAGTTCATTTAGCGAAAAATATAAGGTAGGGGAAGGTAGAAAACTACCAGAAAGACCCAGTTTCCGTAACTCATTCCATTTAGCACGGGTATCACTAGCTGACTCTATCTTTTTTTCAATAAACCTGTTTTTTGCTGAGCATAATTTATTCGAGACTTCCCTTCTGAGAGCTTTGAAGATTTCAATTCTTTCCGGACTTTCAGTTAGCCTTGCTATTTTAAAAGCTTTATTTCTCGCTCGAATTAATTTGCGTATATCAGGAGTTACCCAGTGTTTAGCCTTGGGAGGCAGAGTTTTAGTAATTAATGGAGCAAGTTTATCAATTGCACCTATTATTGATTTTTCTAAGTTATTGACTAGATATAGGAGATTTCCAGGAATATCAGTATTAATAGAATTACTTACTAAGTTATGCGTATATCGGTCGACTGCACAGGGTGATGCAAGTAGGTCTAAAAAATTCTCTTTTAACTCATTTAACGGGATACCATTCAAGTTACGATAACAGATAGTTTTGGGTCGCGGCTGTGAACTCTTAATGTTTAATACAACTTCTATGATATCATGGCCCGCAATGAACGGCGCTGACGATTTTTTATAGTGTGCAAGAGAGACAGGATTGTTGATAATAAAGAGGTTAATCCATGTATGAGCCATTCTATCCTGCCACACAGCATGGTGTGTAGGTTCTGAAGGAATTAGAAATAATAAAGCCGCTTCAATATTCGCCGCAAGAAATTTTACATCAGCGTTTGTAGCAAGCATATTAGTATTAAGATCTCCAGTGATGACGACAAAATCGAATTTTTGCTGCAGATCCATAATATTATCAAAAAACTCAATGGGATAAGAGGCATGTGGGCGACGGTAAATAACTGCAAACAAAAGTTTTTTGCTTTTTAATTTAATATCAAAAATCATGTACTCTGGAGAATTTGAGAACACAGGGTTTGAGCTACAAATAACCTTACATTCTAGTGATTCTTTAACGTACGCTCCCACACCTCCTCCCTCTTTACCTATACGATCTAATCTAAAAAAATTAAATCCTTTAATTTTAATTATTGAATCAATGTCAGTATCCTTCAGAAACGTCTCAGTGATCGCAAATATATCAAACTGATTATCTAGGCAGCAAAGTTCAATCTCATTAAAGTGAGTCTTTAATTTATTAACATTGGCATGTGCAATTTTAAATTCACCCTGGCGATTATTAACCGTATTAGACTGCAATCGACCGTCACCTACTCATTTCTGGTTAGGCGTATGGCGCAACAAGGGCAGATTAACTAGATCCGCTTCAGAGGATATTACAAACTCTGGAGAGTTTTTGTTTTGGCGCACAATAATCTGAAGTGCTCTAACAAAGATTTGCATATAACCTTTAGATTTAGCCACAGGCCTTGTTTTGCGCATCAAATTATAAATTTCTTTGGGCCAAATAGGAGAAATAAAAATTTTTGTTTTACTACCATTTCCAAAGATATCATTTTGTGTGAGATTTCTCAGTATTGAAGCTTTCTCTAAAAATATATCGCGAGAGTTAGGTGCTATAAATCTTAAAACTAACGAATATGTCGGTCGTACAGAACTACCACCTTGGTTGTTCAATGACTGCTGAGACGAGCTAGGCAGGTCTAGTGATGAAGCGTTATCGCTAGATTTTTGTTTTTCGGGAAGCCAAGTTCTTATCTGAATAACCTGGTGAAGTAGGGCTTGGTATTTAATTGCTTGGAATATAGTCTGTAGTGCAACATTCGACTCAATTTCAGTCGGTATACCAGAGATCTTTACCTCACACAAGTCAACTAATTTAATTTCCCGAGCTGGTAATTTATTTAAACCAGAAATTTTAATAGTAAGGTCAGCGAGGTCATTGCGCATTTCTTCTATCGCAAGAGAATTTTTTACAGTTTCATCATACGATTTTTCCAGGGCTGAGACCCTATCTGTTAGTTCTTTTATCGAGTTTTCATTTTTAATTTGTGCATTACGAAATTCATTGAGATAGTCGCCCCAGACAGTTTTGAACCATCCCGGCATCTCATCAGAGTTAAGGTTTACGTTTGCTTCGGGTGCATTGGATGTATTTTCTGTCATCGTGAATTTAGTAAAATTAAACTTAGAAGACTTAGAGTTACCGAATCGCACAACTTTTTGTATTTGTTGCTTTGATGGAGACAGAGGAGAAGCGCGTCTTTTCGATGTCGGAGTGATACGAGGCGAATCAACAGCTGAGTTTGCCAAGTTGAGAGAGCGTGTCTGCGTCGGGATACTCGCAGAGTGGGGGGGACTAATTGTCACCGATCGTATCGTCTCGTCTAAGTCTGTTTCTAACTCAGAATTTATAATTTGACATGTTATACAAATCTTCAATTGGTCAACGCACGCTCTATGCACTTTTTTCCCACAGGCCGCACACTGTGTACTATTTCGAGGACCGCAAGATTTGTTACAGCATGGGCAATTCATAGTTTAAAAACACACGCATAATCACGCAGAGCATAACGCATATACTTGGTATAAATCGGAGATCGATGAAAAGTGAAGTGACCTGACATCTAGTGGTAGAAACTTGAATTGAAGGTGATAGAGAGCTGAGCGGCACGCTGAGAGTCTGCTTCCAGCTTCAAGGCCATGAAAATGGATCAGTGCTACCAACCTTGTTTCGATTTTTGACAACTCATGCCGAACATTGGAAATGGTGATAACCTCAAAATACGTTGCAGCTTCTTTGATCAATAATCGATAGCAAACCAATCCTTGAACTATAAAATTTTATATCACAAGGTGGCTTGCATAGGTTTGCGTGCAAGGAGCTGCAACAAAAATGCCCGTAGGCAGAAAGCGGCAGTATGTTTTCACAGATATTAGACGTGTGTAGAAGAACTCGACTGATTGTACTTACGAGAGAGAGTGAGAGAGAGAATAACTCTCTCTCTCTTATTATCTCTCTCTTTCTCCCTATCTTTCATTCTCTCTCTCTCTTTATCTCTCATTCTCTTTCTCTCTCTCTCTCTCTCCTTATCTGTCTCCCTATCTCTTCCTCTCACTGTCTCTCTCGCTCTGTCTCATTCTCTCTCACGCCAGAATGATGTTTGTCGGACGGACGGACGGACATTATAATTTATCGTTTTTTTTTAAATCACTTAGTAATTGTAATAATAATTTTTTTGTCAGTAATATGAAGCATTAACTTATGTAACACATATTTATCATAAAATATATATGTTTTAAGTATTTTTCGCAAGAATTGCGGAGTTTTTACATAATCGCTGAAAAAGATAACTTTAATATAATGTAGATGTATAATAAATTAATAAACTTTATTACCTGAACTGTTAATGTAATTGGGGCAACGCATTCAGTTTGACCATATCCTTCTATAATTAGACATCCTAAAATACATCTTGCAAATGTCAATACATTTCCTGAAAGTGGTGCAGATCCTATAACCATCAACCGTAATCGTCCGCCCATACTATTTTGAATTTTATTAAACATTAATTTATCCCATATTGTATTCTTTCTTAATATACTTCTTCTAATGTCAGATTCCTTAGATCTCAAACCAATATTAAATAGCATGCGTCTAAAACAAGATTGTTCTAAATCCAGTTGTACCTATATAAATATATAATTAATTTTGACTTAAACATAGAAACATAAATTATTGTTATTACAAATTCCAAGGTATTAGAAGTTATTACAAATTAAAACGTAAATCATAATTTTATTACGATGAGCTATTATAAAATAACACTTAGAATTTACTTGTAAAAAATAAGATATATATGGAACATTCCACATCAAGTCGTCCGTTCAAAATTTTAAAAAGCATCAATTTTTAGATACAGTATGGAAATGTTTTTCAGAAGACAGACAAATTTTTTTGACGCTGGATTTTGTTTTTTGTGTTTTAAACAGCTTAAAATGTACACAATAATACATAAATGGTATGCATATAATGCAAATTCCGCAGAAATAAACGTAATTATGTGTTGATGGATACTGTTATCTAACATGATAGCTTAAACCTAAAATTCAGGTACATAACATAATCCAATTACAAATACATTATAACAACTATAATTTATTATTATTATTATTATTATTAAATCTGATTGAAAATACAACAAGAATATTTACATGGTGATAAATCTATATTTCTATAGGCCACTCCAAAACAATCAGTACAATATAATTGTTCAATATATTAAAACTGTATACTCATTCAATAACAAAATGAGATTAGAAAACAATTTGAATATATGAATTGTGATAAAATACTTTGCACCTATCAATATATTAAGCGAGCGGCACTTATAGCTGTCATTTATCGACCACCGAAAATTGCTTTTACCGCGGATCCTGAATTTTTGGACATTCTACGAATAGATTATCGTGCATATAGTTATAAAATCACTATAGGTGATCAGAATTCCAATATCCTGAGAGGATGCGTTGATGCTAAATGTGTGCGTAATCTTTTTGCAGAACTTTCTCTGCAATTATTCCAGCATGAGCGCATTTTACAGTAATATCGCGCACATAGTGGATGACAATGACTTTTATTGACATGGACAATGTATCTGCGACTTTTCACAATGGCCATAACCTTATTTCTGTTTTAATTATCTACAATAGTACATTGAATACATCTCCTAAAAATATAATTTATCGTGATTTTAAAAACAGTTCCTCTAAACAGCTCTTGGCTTTGCTTGAACATTGTTATTGGTCGCCTTTTTACAGTGATGATTGCAATACCCAACTTGCGCTGGAGTGTCTCTGCACGAACTTATCCATAGCCATTCACAAGCTTGCACCAATAAAAAAGTTAAAAACAACGAAATGAAGGCCGGTTTATGTGTAGACTGGGGACACAGAGTAGCTTAACGAATTTCAATCATTGAGGTAAGTTACTGATGGAATAAGAGAAACAAAAAAAAATTAATTTTATTAAAATAAAATATATGACGCTCTCGCAAATAATTGCGTCTGGAAGAAGTTACGTAGTCTCGTACTCCTACCGGGACAACAGGAGGAGTTAATATTTTTTTCGTTGCAGGATTTAAATAAAAATTCTGCAGGTGTATCATTCTATTCTGCGGAGGAATCTGAGAGGCGGCAGTCTATCATCTAAAGTGCAAATGAGAATGGATTTATTTTCCAAAAAATTGGATTAAATGACGTTATTCAGGCGATTTCTCATTGCTCCTAACAGGCTAAGGGGCCGAACGACATTTCGCAGTATATAATAGTAAAATCTCTGCCGTTCGTAGATAACTTCCTTGTTAAGCTACTCAACTCCTCATTTGCCAGTGGGATCTTTCCAGTACTGTGGCACAGCTCTCATATTCAACTGCTTAAAAAGCAAAAAACTCCATTTTCTGCATTTGATATTCGGCTTATCGCTGGAGGTGCTGGAGGAGATTGCGCTCGAACAATTTCGTAAGTATCTCGAGAAACATTCGCTTTTGGATCGTCAGCAAACTGGCTTTGGACCATATAGTTTGACAGAGGCAGCATTATTGAAACTGACTGATAACATAATAATCGGGATTGACAAAAAATTGGTAACATTGCTTCTGCTTTTTGACTTCAGCAAAGCTTTTTACACAATTTCTCCCATACGATTACTTGGTCGACTGAGATGCATGGGTTTCTCTAGGTATGTCCTACTATGGATTAACTCGTATTTTTCAAACTGCCAACAAGCGGCCTTTTCTTCTGACAATATCTCTCCTTGGATTAAAACTAATATAAGAGTTTCACAAGAATCAGTCCTGGGGCCCTTTCTGTTCTGCCTGTACATAGGTGACTCGCACGAAGTTTTTGTCTCTGCGAGAGTCCAGTACATATTGTATGCAGATGATCTGCAGGTTCATGTTCAAATACCTTATAGTAACCTGAGTGTCGGATTGATGGGGTTACGGATGGTTGGATAGAGATTATTTGCTTGGGCTGCGGGTGCCTCTATCAAACTCAACAGTTCTAAAACATAGGCAATTTTAATTAAGTGCCGTAAATACTGTTTAGAATTCTAAACAGTAATGTCAATTCCTCGTTCCACCATGGAACTTTCCTACTCGTCTTGTTCTTAATGGGTATAGCTTTATCACGTGCTATTTTATCCCATTTTTTTTTATTATTTTAACGTCGCTCTTTTTATGCTCCCAAACCGGTGATAATCAGCGACGGAGGTCATACGATGTCTTGGTGAAGAAAGCACTTGTTGAAAATACATTCGCCAGTGGTGCTTGTATCAATCGGCCGGGGTCGGGAATCGAATCGGGAACCTCCAGATTACGAGCCCGCGCCCTACCGGCCGAGCCATCGCAGGCCTCATTTTATCCCATTTATTGTGTCTTTAATGCCAGCGATTGTTGAACCAATAGCCTGTCGGTGCGGTTGGGTGTTCCAATTTTCTCTCAGTGTGTTAACAAATAATCCTCAGTCCGCTTCACTTGTTATATAGCTTTTGATGTACTCTTGCTTCCTGCATCTACCTCCCTGAGCTTGTTCCACTAATTCAAACGTTATTGCTCTATGGTCACTTGATGTCTAGTTTTCTTGGACTTTCCAATTTTGTATTCTTTGTGGCATATCTGGTGAGGTTAGAGTTACATCAACGTATCCTTCTCCGACTTCATTTTCGACTGTTGCGATACTATTGGGATCGTTTATTACTCTGAGATTATTCTGCAGTATAAATTCTTCTAGTTTCTCTCCTTTTAAATCCGTTTCCATTGGACCCCATAGAGGAGATCTTGCGTTCGAATTAATACCAATTATAAAGCTCTTTTCCTGTAAAGCCGTCACTATCACTTGAAGTGATCTTAGATGTATCTCAATATCATCATGAAGATATCACACGAGGAGGAAATCGACTTCTCTCACAAGTATCGAACAGTACTTTTCGATACGATGTGTAAGAGACCCAATTTAACGCACGCGGCTTTTGTTTCGCATGCGCGGAATCGAACTTCACGCACGGAGTGTCGAAAAAAAAATTTCTTTTGTTTAAACTTTTGTTTGTTTAACCTGTTTGCTTCACTCCGACAAACAATGATTAAACTAAGCCAATTCACTTTCTTTTTCTTTTTTCGTGTTTTGTAGTTAACTTCCAATTTTTAAGAATAAATGAATTAAATATAAATAAATATTAAATCGACATAAAATATAATTATATTAATAATTACATAAACAAATTTTAAATACAAGATTTAAAATTTTCAATAAATATATTAAAATAGAACATTATGACAGGAGGAGAAAGTAAATTTTCCTTTGCTTAAACATTATTGTTAGCGAAAACTTTAAACAAATAAGAAAAAAAAAAGTTGAATCCAGAAAAAATGTCTTTTTCTCTACAGTGCCATATTATTGATTATTAATATTGCATGTTAAACTTTTTTTTAGCACACACTTTAAATTTTTCTTGCAAGTTAAAATTGTTTTCTATTTTTGCTGCACATATTATTTTAATATTAACATAATATTATAAGAAAATGTTAATTGCTTCCTCAATAACCATAAAATATTTGTTAAATATTTCTTCATAATTTTGCTTACAATTACTTTAGCACTGAAAATGAAATAAAAAATGAAATATAAATAAATTCAGTGTTTCTACCTCGTACCGGGAGGTCGAGTCTGCGCAGTAGAGCCGCGCTCCAATTGGTTTCTACTCCGGCGGGGAGTATGAACTTGACTAGCGAAGGAGAGATAACGAGAATCCGAACGACGAGGGTTCAAATCATCTCACTCCCAAAATGCTTTTTATTTGTATAATAAAATTATTAATTTATTTTAATTGTAAATAATAATTTAATTAAATAATGATTAATTACCCTATAATTCTAAGCTCCCCTCCAGGAGGTACAACTTAAATATAAGTTTCGATATAAATATGAGTAAATGTCATAGTAGCCGTGAGCGCTAAGGCGCATGCATTGTGCAGTAAGAATGCTCAAATTTTTTTTATGTATCTAACCCTTTGTTACATAAATTCCATAAATAATAACTATTTTAATAATTGATTATGTAAAATATTTTACACTATTACTGGATCACTACACCTCAAACACAACGGCATTCAAATCTTTATAAATCAGTGGCAAGTCGTAGACGAAAATTTCAGCTAATACGAGTTTTAAATATCTGTTCTTGTACATATCTTCGTTGTCATCAACCAGATGTGCTGTGACGAAACCTTGTATATCTGTATACTGCGTTGAATAATATAGCTTAAACGTCTTAAAATCTGTCAATATACTTTTAGCAATCTCTTCCCCTTCTTTGGCAAGATCACCTTTTAAATATTCCAACACGTAATTGATGGTTTGATTAATGTTTCCAACAACATCATTCAATTACTCCGTGTGTATAACTATTAAAATACTTTGAGTGCGAAGTCCCTAAAAAGTCGATTGTTGTGATTGTAGTCAACTATTTTCATCAAGCGTAACATTTCTGTACGAAGGACCAGGGCTTATTAAATTAATAACTCGGTAATAATAACCGTTATGGTGTTCCAAGCCGACACTAATCTTCTTAGTATTTGATTTGTTTAGAGAGTATGTCGTACACAATAACATATTCGGCAATTCCGCGAAAATATCAGGTTTTACACGTTTCGTTTGGCACTCAGACATGTTTTGTATTACAATATACACAAGTAATTAAATGATTTGTAAAAGTTTTATACACGCACCTCAAGGTTCGACTAACCGTTGGCAACTGAGTATTTGTTACGATGGTATGCTCGTGCACGGTGTATACAACCCCCCATCACCATAGTTTTAAATTAGTAATTTAAGGCAAAATGTACAAGCTTTCTATATACCTCAAAACAGATGCAACGCAAAGGATTGAAAAATCTCTTGAGCGTACGTTCAAGTTATTATAACCAGATGTAACGCATTGCATTCACACAATAATGTAGTGACGTATATAACGATATATAATTAAATTATTCAATAAGTATTTAAATTTATATAAACAGGATATAGACCATCAAAATAGATTTCTTAGAGAGATCAATGCACTATATACAAATGTAAATATTCGCAAGAATACTGTCAGCTGAAATTGACAATCATGTAAATTCTTAGAATTATAACGCGTACCGATTTAAAGTACAAATTTGGAATAATAAAATGCAATTGCAACTATAGTAAAAATAAATATTTTATTACATAATAAATAATAAAATAATATATAGAATATTATTACATAATAAAAAATAATAAAAGTATTCAATTTAAGATGTATAAAAAAGAGTTCAATTTTTAAAATTATGGCAAAACATAAATTAAACATAAAAATGATATGTTTATGCAAAATTAATATGCGAATATATTTTTTACATTTAAAAGTGATAGAAATTATAATATATTTAATTTTTTAATTGTGTAAAAAATAAATTGAAATTTATAAGTAGAATAAAAAAAATTGCAAATATAAAAAATTAATTTACAATTATTTTTAAATGTAGAAATATGTAAAGTTATAGAATTAAAAATAAACATATGAAAATTTTAAATCGCACCAAATTTTGAGTACTGGCTGGAAATATCTTCCAGAAAATAGAAAAAAATTTTTAGGTGTTTTAAATAATTTAACAGAGAATTATTCCACCATAAAAAATGGAAATTTTTCAATTTTTTAGAAAAATTGCTATTTTTAAAGCCATTTATCTCAAAATCTATTGATTTTTTTGAAAAAACATTATAAATAACTTTTGAACAAAATAATCTTGAGAACTAATCTACCCTGGTTACAATTCTTAATTTTAAAATCTCGAAGAGATAGGACACCCGGAAATATAAAAAAAATTTTATTATCAAAAAAAGGCAATAACGCCACAATTGATTTTGATCTAACACCGCTCAAAAGATCACATTTTTTGAAAACTATCGAATGACGGTGATTAGATTATTGGCCAAGACCGCTGGTGAAAGTTATGCCTCATAAATCTCATAAAATCACTAATTTTCATGTATTCTAAGGCATAACTTTTACCAGCGGTCTTGGCCAATAATATACTCAAGACCATTCGGCTCTCGAAAAATGTGATCTTTTGAGCGGTGTTAGATCAAAATCAATTGCGGCGTGGTTGCTTTTTTTGATAATCAATATTTCCGGGTGTCCTATCTCTTCGAAATTTCAAAATTACGAATTGTTACCTAAGTAGATTAGTTCTGAAGATTATTTTGAACCAAAGTTGTATGTAATGTTTTTTAAAAAAAATCAATAGATTTTAAGAAAAATGGCTTTAAAAATAGCAATTTTTCTAAAAAATTGAAAAATTTCCATTTTTTATGGTTGAATATTTCTCTGTTAAATTATTTTTAACACCTGAAAATTTTTTTCTATTTTCTGGAAGATATTTTCAGCATGTTCTCAAAATTTGGTGCGATTTAAAATTTTCATCTTACCACTTGACGTGAAATAGTGCATATAGGAATAAGAGCAATTACAAAAATGCATACGATATAAAAATGAATATGCAATTATCTCTTGTAAATAAGTAGAAATTTAGAGAAATATGTGTTTATAGGAACAAGAAATAAAATGTCTTTTAAAATAAAAATTAAAATATAAATTTGGTGTCTAAATATAAGGAAAAATATGTCTTTATATTATACCACTATTATATGTAATTTAAACAAATGTATGTAATGCTAAAAAATCTTGTATGAGATTAATAAAGCTTAATAATAATAAAAAATATAAGGAAAAATAGTTAAAAAGGATTTGTACTAACGGGATAAAGATAGTATATAAAGGACGGAATTACACAAGTATTCATTGATATATAAACCTTCGTAGCTTCAACTCTAATTTTCATAGTTTTATTAGTATTGAAGTTTTTTTATTGTAATGAAGTTAGATAAATAAATATTAAAAATGTATATAAAAATCTTATAGTTATTCATTTAAGTAATATTAACCCTCTTGCGTGCAATGACGAGATATCTCGTCATAAATATACGTGATTTGTATCTTACGCGTACGCAGGAGGGTTAAAACTACACACTACCCTTTCTATGGCCCAATTCGTTGTGATAGAAATGTGTACAATACATACAAAAAGACACTAATTCACACAAATAAATATTCAAACCATTTATAATAGCCAATGTGTGTCAACCTTTAGAGGGGCGGAAAACCACTATAGTGGCTCGGCCCACGATGGGCACTTTGTCAATGACCAATCCATAATATAAGATACCTTTTTAACCACTTTTCTATGGAGGATATGCCATCCCAAATCCCGGACCTCTAAAGGTTAGTATATGGTGTCTCAATTTACACATAAAACAAAGATTAATAAGTCTGCAACAAGAAATAGATGCATAGATGGCTTCGCACCCAATTTATATCTATTCTTACATCAAGCAGCAAAAGTCTATAGTAACGCTAAAACCCAAAGAAAGCTTGGCACGTTACAATTTTTTGTATACATTACGGTAGATACCTCATGCTACACACGTGTTTAAAAACCAGATAAATTCATTTAGTTTTTCTGAAATAAATTGTAATAGGTTAAGGGTAAATGTCTCTCAAGTTTCTACTAAAGTAACGATAACCAGATGTAAATATTACTGTAAGTGCCAGATGCTATACCTGAGATTATGAACCACATGAATAAACTTAATATATATGGGTGGTTCTCTGTGACATCGAAGATGAAAAAAATAAATATTGCTATAACTGTGGGAATATGTTTTAGAGGTATCCAGTAGTTCTGAATTTTTTCAGATTTTTTCTGGGCCATTATTTTAAGTTACAGAGACAAAGTTGACATTTTAGCACTTTTTTGCATTATATGCCCATTTTCATGAATTTTTAGCTCCCAGGGGATGTATTTTTCACTAAAAACATAAGTATGACTTTTTTTGTAAAATTTTCCGAACTTTTCATTAAAAATACTTTTAAAGACATAAATGTATGCTGTCACACTCTTGTAAGCCATTTAAACCTTAAATTGTGAAAATCAGCAATTCTGCTCCGGACTCTGGTAACCTAATACTGTCTAAAAGATGTCTTTTTATAGTCAGAAACTGCCTAAAAATTTCCAGAGTGGGTCTAAATCATTAAGATCACTTATGGTCAAAATATCCGGGAAAAGTGCCCGAAATATTAATAGAAATGTATATTTGTTGCCTTATAACGATGAATCTATTAGCATTATCATTGCAAAAAAATTTGTGCACTTACCTTGAAGTGGTAGAAAAGTATCTTCACTTGTTTCAGTATCCATCTTATCCCCTGTAAGCTGCTAAAAATACAAATATTATTATACAAATGTAAAAAATTAATTTTTAAACATTTATAATGCTGAATTTTTAGTTTTACATCCCTTACAAGAATTATAATACTAATCTGAAGGATTACTATAAATATATAAACATCATTATTACAATAACTGAATATACGTATTTAATACAAAAGATATATAAATAAATCGGATATATAATTATAATGAATAATATGATAACGTGACAGTGACAAGATTGTGAAATCTAAACAATGTATTGCTGAATAATAATAATAATAATAATGTTGATACTTTTATAGTAATCCTTCAGATTAGTATTATAATTCTTGTAAGGGATGTAAAACTAAAAATCCAGCATTATAAATGTTTAAAAAATAGTTTTTTATAGTTTTATAATAATATTTGTATTTTTAGCAGCTTACAGAGGATTAGATGGATAGTGAAACAAGTGGAGATACTTTTCTACCATTCCAAGGTAAGTGCATAAATTTTTTTGCAATGATCATGCTACTAGATTCATCGTTATAAGGCAACAAATATACATTTCTATTAATATTTCGGGCACTTTTCCCGGATATTTTGACCATAAGTGATCTTAATGATTTAGACCCACTCTGGAAATTTTTAGGCAGTTGCTGACTATAAAAAGACATCTTTTAGACAGTATTAGGTTACCAGAATCCGGAGCAGAATTGCTGATTTTCAGTATTTAAGGTTTAAATGGCTTACAAGAGTGTGACAGCATACATTTATGTCTTTAAAAGTATTTTTAATGAAAAATTCGGAAAATTTTACAAAAAAAGTCATACTTATGTTTTTAGTGAAAAATGCATCCCCTGGGGGCTAAAAATTCATGAAAATGGGCATATAATGCAAAAAAGTGCTAAAATGTCAACTTTGACTCTCTGTAACTTAAAATAATGGCCCAGAAAAAATCTGAAAAAATTCAGGAGAACTACTGGATACCTCTAAAACATATTCCCACAGTTATAGCAATATTTATTTTTTTCATCTTCGATGTCACAGAGAACCACCCATATATATATGAATAAACTTAAATATATATACAGGGTGATCCAGAAACATAGGTAACATATATATATATTCCTATTCAGAAAATTAATTCGAGTATAACCCCGTCGGAATTTTTAAAAAATATTAATTAGGCGAGGCGTAATTAATTTTTGAAATGGGCCAATCAGAGGCCGGATTAGGGAAGAAAGGTGAGCGGCGTTGCCGCGCGAGTTTAATGCAACAGGTCAACGAGCGAAGCGGCCGAGGCTCCTGAACATAGCTAATGCGTATAGCAGAAGCGAAGATCGCGAAAGCGAATGAATCGCAAAATATATTTTACGAGATTGATTGTATGAATAAAATGTACAATCAAGGAAATGATTTTTATTTAAGTTTGAATTAGACCGCAGACTAATAAATTCATTACTACTATTATTAATTTACTTACTAAATCTATGATACGCGTGCGTTATAAATATGAGATTATTACAGTTTTTATTCTCATCGTATTTACATTAATTTATTGAAACCTTTATGACGAATTTTAAGACAATAAAATTTTGAATTGAATTAAGTTTTGTGAACAATATAGCCAATAAATACGTTTACCATAAAGATATATCGCTACATATTGGAAATATATTAATTAATTTTGCAAGTATATTGTCAATAATATTGCTAGGTAAATAATTCCTAGTCCGTGTAAAATGAAATTTAGCTCAAGCCTCAATTCTCCGTTTAAAAAACATAATGCTACCGCGAGCGCTCTCCGATGTTCGCGCACATCAAATTTTGTGTTCGCGGAGTAAGCCCGCCGCGGGCGCTCTCCGACGTTCGCGCTCATCAAATTTTGTACTCGCGGAGTAAGCCCGCCGCGGACGCTCTCCGACGTCCGCACTGCAAGAGCAAACGTGCTCGAAAAAAGTTACTTCGTTAAAATTACAATTCATTGTGTTTCAGACTTAATAAATATTTTGGAAAACACGTTCCAAATGATTAGGATAATAATTGCAATAGTCTGGCTGTTGAATTGAATTGAGTGTTCAATATACAAAATGCCAATGAATAACAACCATAAATTCGCAATATATTGGTAATATATTAGCAATAATATTGCTAGTAAGTTAATTCCGAGTCCGTGTAAAATAAAATCTAGCTGAACCCTCGATGAAGTTTTATAATAGTCTGGGAATCATCTAGCTATAGTATATCAATAATAAGTTTACGTTTACCAAATATTTTTAAACTGATTTTTTATAATATATTAGTATATGCTGAACAAATCGATATCATTAAAATTAATTGGATCATATCTTTACTAAAAATCGGTATTATGAGAAATCGTGGATTTATGTGACGCATCTCAGTAATTATTCGGATGACCAAAGACAGACGTTCATTCACGTTTTCATTCACTTGAGGTAATAAAAGATCATCGATTCGTCGGTAGTATTGACAATTTGGATGACACGAAACATATTGGCGATATATTAATAATACTTTGGCAATATGTTGGCAACATATTGGCAACATATTGGCAATACAATGGCAAAATATTGGCAATATATTGGCAACATATTGGCAACATATTGGCAATATATTGGCAACATATTGGCAACATATTGGCAATATATTGACAACATATTGGCAACATATTGGCAATATGTTGATAATACAAATGATAAATATTTAACGAAATACACTTATAACTGCAAGATTTAAGCAAGCCTTTAAGTCATACTTGCGCAAACACTTTTAGACACACATACAGCCGTACAATTAGCCATACAAAAAGATCAACTTTTCATTCCTTGTAACTACCCTCTGTATTGGTTGGTAATAAAAACCGATATAAGAAAAATCAACGAGTTATTTTGTTATTCTAAAATATCTGTTCTTTGTTGGTTTTCTTAACCTTTAGACTGCCGGAAAATCAATATTTGGACGCACCCCCTGATCGACACTTTGTGCATGATCAATCGTTGATATAAGATATCTTATATACCAGTTTTCTGAGGGCGATATGCTCTTTCAAATCCCGGCAGTCTAAAGGTTAAGTTGGCTTTTCGTACCAACCAATACAGAGGGTAGTTACAAGGAATGAAAAGTTGATCTTTTATAATTGTGTGGCTGTATGTATATCTGAAAGTGTTTGTGAAAGTATGGCTTTAAGTCTGGCTTAAATCTTGCAGTTAAAAGTGTATTTCGTTAAATACCCGCGTAAAAAAATTAAAGTTTATATGAACTTTATATAAACTTTATGTTTGGCTAAACTTGATATGGGGTTGACCAACGAGACTGAGCCGAACTTGTGCAATTTACTGTTCAAGTTTTGCGAAAGTAGTTCAATTATTCGTATTTATGTCGATTTACGTATTGTAAAAATTTGGAATAAAACGCTACTAACCATAATATCCTAGGAAGTTCGTGAAACGAAATGAAAAGTTGATCTTTTAGTATGGCTAATTGTATGGCTGTATGTATATCAGAAAGTGTTTGTGAAAGTATAGCTTTAAGTCTGGCTTAAATCTTGCAGTTAAAAGTGTATTTCGTTAAGTACCCGCGTAAAAAAATTAAAGTTTATATGAACTTTATATAAACTTTAGGTTTGGCTAAACTTGATATGGGGTTGGCCAACGAGACTGAGCCGAACTTGTGCAATTTACTGTTCAAGTTTGGCGAAAGTATATCAAATGTTCAGCTGAAATTCATATAAAGTTTTTATAAAGTTTTTTTACAATTACTGACAAATAAAATATAGTTTATACTAAGTTTAGCTGAACTCAATATTAACGTGATAGCAAGTTCAGGTTTATAAAGTCATATAATGTTGATATCAACATACCCAAAGAAAAATTTTAAAAATCTTCTTTAACTGACATCAGTAAGAATACATCGGTTAGAAAAACGGAGATATATTCCAAAAAATTCGAATCCGTCACTGAAAAGTGTTGTCCATTTCCTTAGTTTTGAAGACATAACCTGAAAGAAGAAATTTAAAGAACTACAAAGTATCTATTTTCACCATTTATCTAACCGATGTATTCTTACTGATATCAGTTAAAGATTTTAAAAATTTTTCTTTGGGTATGTTGATATCAACATTATATGACTTTATAAACCTGAACTTGCTATCACGTTAATATTGAGTTCAGCTAAACTTACAAGGAGAGTATCCCGGGTCCGGCTTAACAAATCGCAGTGCTTAATTTTCGTCAAAATTTCTACAAATTTTTATTTCTGCTATAACTTTGCTCCATTGCAACGGATTTCAGCTTATTTTTTTTAAACTGTATCTATTTTATCTCAGCTTTTAAATGAATTTATATTTGAGGACTGATAGTTTATTGTTTAAAAGTTATAAGCATTTGAAGTAAAGGTACTTTTTTTTTAAAAATAGCATTGACAGTGTATAACTTCCGTAATATCGAGCGTTAGGGTCTATAACTCTGGCTTTCTTCATATTTTTATATAACAAAACTTATCCTAGAGTTAGGACAAGATCCGTGATCCGGACCTGGGATACTCTCCTTGTAAGTTTATCTGAACTCAATATTAACGTGATAGCAAGTTCAGGTTTATAAAGTCATATAATGTTGATATCAACATACCCAAAGAAAAATTTTTAAAATCTTTAACTGATATCAGTAAGAATACATCGGTTAGATAAATGGTGAAAATAGATACTTTGTAGTTCTTTAAATTTCTTCTTTCAGGTTATGTCTTCAAAACTAAGGAAATGGACAACACTTTTCAGTGACGGATTCGAATTTTTTGGAATATATCTCCGTTTTTCTAACCGATGTATTCTTACTGATGTCAGTTAAAGAAGATTTTTAAAATTTTTCTTTGGGTATGTTGATATCAACATTATATGACTTTATAAACCTGAACTTGCTATCACGTTAATATTGAGTTCAGCTAAACTTAGTATAAACTATATTTTATTTGTCAGTAATTGTAAAAAAACTTTATAAAAGCTTTATATGAATTTCAGCTGAACATTTGATATACTTTCGCCAAACTTGAACAGTAAATTGCACAAGTTCGGCTCAGTCTCGTTGGCCAACCCCATATCAAGTTTAGCCAAACCTAAAGTTTATATAAAGTTCATATAAACTTTAATTTTTTTACGCGGGTACTTAACGAAATACACTTTTAACTGCAAGATTTAAGCCAGACTTAAAGCTATACTTTCACAAACACTTTCTGATATACATACAGCCATACAATTAGCCATACTAAAAGATCAACTTTTCATTTCGTTTCACGAACTTCCTAGGATATTATGGTTAGTAGCGTTTTATTCCAAATTTTTACAATACGTAAATCGACATAAATACGAATAATTGAACTACTTTCGCAAAACTTGAACAGTAAATTGCACAAGTTCGGCTCAATCTCGTTGGTCAACCCCATATCAAGTTTAGCCAAACATAAAGTTTATATAAAGTTCATATAAACTTTAATTTTTTTACGCGGGTATTTAACGAAATACACTTTTAACTGCAAGATTTAAGCCAGACTTAAAGCCATACTTTCACAAACACTTTCAGATATACATACAGCCATACAATTATAAAAGATCAACTTTTCATTCCTTGTAACTACCCTCTGTATTGGTTGGTACGAAAAGCCAACTTAACCTTTAGACTGCCGGGATTTGAAAGAGCATATCGCCCTCAGAAAACTGGTATATAAGATATCTTATATCAACGATTGATCATGCACAAAGTGTCGATCAGGGGGTGCGTCCAAATATTGATTTTCCGGCAGTCTAAAGGTTAAGAAAACCAACAAAGAACAGATATTTTAGAATAACGAAATAACTCGTTGATTTTTCTTATATCGGTTTTTATTACCAACCAATACAGAGGGTAGTTACAAGGAATGAAAAGTTGATCTTTTTGTATGGCTAATTGTACGGCTGTATGTGTGTCTGAAAGTGTTTGCGCAAGTATGACTTAAAGGCTTGCTTAAATCTTGCAGTTAAAAGTGTATTTCGTTAAATATTTATCATTTGTATTATCAACATATTGCCAATATGTTGCCAATATGTTGTCAATATATTGCCAATATGTTGCCAATATGTTGCCAATATATTGCCAATATGTTGCCAATATGTTGCCAATATATTGCCAATATTTTGCCATTGTATTGCCAATATATTGCCAATATGTTGCCAATATGTTGCCAACATATTGTCAAAGTATTATTAATATATCGCCAATATGTTTCGTGTCATCCAAATTGTCAATACTACCGACGAATCGATGATCTTTTATTACCTCAAGTGAATGAAAACGAGAATGAACGTCTGTCTTTGGTCATCCGAATAATTACTGAGATGCGTCACATAAATCCACGATTTCTCATAATACCGATTTTTAGTAAAGATATGATACAATTAATTTTAATGATATCGATTTGTTCAGCATATACTAATATATTATAAAAAATCAGTTTAAAAATATTTGGTAAACGTAAACTTATTATTGATATACTATAGCTAGATGATTCCCAGACTATTATAAAACTTCATCGAGGGTTCAGCTAGATTTTATTTTACACGGACTCGGAATTAACTTACTAGCAATATTATTGCTAATATATTACCAATATATTGCGAATTTATGGTTGTTATTCATTGGCATTTTGTATATTGAACACTCAATTCAATTCAACAGCCAGACTATTGCAATTATTATCCTAATCATTTGGAACGTGTTTTCCAAAATATTTATTAAGTCTGAAACACAATGAATTGTAATTTTAATGAAGTAACTTTTTTCGAGCACGTTTGCTCTTGCAGTGCGGACGTCGGAGAGCGTCCGCGGCGGGCTTTTACTCCGCGAGTACAAAATTTGATTAGCTCGAACGTCGGAGAGCGCCCGCGGCGGTCTTACTCCCGCGACACAAATTTGATGTGCGCGAACACGAGAGCGCCTCGCGGTAGAATTATGTTTTTTAACGGAGAATTGCGGCTTGAGCTAAATTTCAATTTTACACGGACTAGGAATTATTTACCATCATATTATTGACAATATACTTGCAAATTAATTAAATATTTACAATATGTAGCGAATATATCTGTTAATTGGATCATATCTTTACTAAAAATCGGTATTATGAGAAATCGTGGATTTATGTGACGCATCTCAGTAATTATTCGGATGACCAAAGACAGACGTTCATTCACGTTTTCATTCACTTGAGGTAATAAAAGATCATCGATTCGTCGGTAGTATTGACAATTTGGATGACACGAAACATATTGGCGATATATTAATAATACTTTGGCAATATGTTGGCAACATATTGGCAACATATTGGCAATACAATGGCAAAATATTGGCAATATATTGGCAACATATTGGCAACATATTGGCAATATATTGGCAACATATTGGCAACATATTGGCAATATATTGACAACATATTGGCAACATATTGGCAATATGTTGATAATACAAATGATAAATATTTAACGAAATACACTTATAACTGCAAGATTTAAGCAAGCCTTTAAGTCATACTTGCGCAAACACTTTTAGACACACATACAGCCGTACAATTAGCCATACAAAAAGATCAACTTTTCATTCCTTGTAACTACCCTCTGTATTGGTTGGTAATAAAAACCGATATAAGAAAAATCAACGAGTTATTTTGTTATTCTAAAATATCTGTTCTTTGTTGGTTTTCTTAACCTTTAGACTGCCGGAAAATCAATATTTGGACGCACCCCCTGATCGACACTTTGTGCATGATCAATCGTTGATATAAGATATCTTATATACCAGTTTTCTGAGGGCGATATGCTCTTTCAAATCCCGGCAGTCTAAAGGTTAAGTTGGCTTTTCGTACCAACCAATACAGAGGGTAGTTACAAGGAATGAAAAGTTGATCTTTTATAATTGTGTGGCTGTATGTATATCTGAAAGTGTTTGTGAAAGTATGGCTTTAAGTCTGGCTTAAATCTTGCAGTTAAAAGTGTATTTCGTTAAATACCCGCGTAAAAAAATTAAAGTTTATATGAACTTTATATAAACTTTATGTTTGGCTAAACTTGATATGGGGTTGACCAACGAGACTGAGCCGAACTTGTGCAATTTACTGTTCAAGTTTTGCGAAAGTAGTTCAATTATTCGTATTTATGTCGATTTACGTATTGTAAAAATTTGGAATAAAACGCTACTAACCATAATATCCTAGGAAGTTCGTGAAACGAAATGAAAAGTTGATCTTTTAGTATGGCTAATTGTATGGCTGTATGTATATCAGAAAGTGTTTGTGAAAGTATAGCTTTAAGTCTGGCTTAAATCTTGCAGTTAAAAGTGTATTTCGTTAAGTACCCGCGTAAAAAAATTAAAGTTTATATGAACTTTATATAAACTTTAGGTTTGGCTAAACTTGATATGGGGTTGGCCAACGAGACTGAGCCGAACTTGTGCAATTTACTGTTCAAGTTTGGCGAAAGTATATCAAATGTTCAGCTGAAATTCATATAAAGTTTTTATAAAGTTTTTTTACAATTACTGACAAATAAAATATAGTTTATACTAAGTTTAGCTGAACTCAATATTAACGTGATAGCAAGTTCAGGTTTATAAAGTCATATAATGTTGATATCAACATACCCAAAGAAAAATTTTAAAAATCTTCTTTAACTGACATCAGTAAGAATACATCGGTTAGAAAAACGGAGATATATTCCAAAAAATTCGAATCCGTCACTGAAAAGTGTTGTCCATTTCCTTAGTTTTGAAGACATAACCTGAAAGAAGAAATTTAAAGAACTACAAAGTATCTATTTTCACCATTTATCTAACCGATGTATTCTTACTGATATCAGTTAAAGATTTTAAAAATTTTTCTTTGGGTATGTTGATATCAACATTATATGACTTTATAAACCTGAACTTGCTATCACGTTAATATTGAGTTCAGCTAAACTTACAAGGAGAGTATCCCGGGTCCGGCTTAACAAATCGCAGTGCTTAATTTTCGTCAAAATTTCTACAAATTTTTATTTCTGCTATAACTTTGCTCCATTGCAACGGATTTCAGCTTATTTTTTTTTAAACTGTATCTATTTTATCTCAGCTTTTAAATGAATTTATATTTGAGGACTGATAGTTTATTGTTTAAAAGTTATAAGCATTTGAAGTAAAGGTACTTTTTTTTTAAAAATAGCATTGACAGTGTATAACTTCCGTAATATCGAGCGTTAGGGTCTATAACTCTGGCTTTCTTCATATTTTTATATAACAAAACTTATCCTAGAGTTAGGACAAGATCCGTGATCCGGACCTGGGATACTCTCCTTGTAAGTTTATCTGAACTCAATATTAACGTGATAGCAAGTTCAGGTTTATAAAGTCATATAATGTTGATATCAACATACCCAAAGAAAAATTTTTAAAATCTTTAACTGATATCAGTAAGAATACATCGGTTAGATAAATGGTGAAAATAGATACTTTGTAGTTCTTTAAATTTCTTCTTTCAGGTTATGTCTTCAAAACTAAGGAAATGGACAACACTTTTCAGTGACGGATTCGAATTTTTTGGAATATATCTCCGTTTTTCTAACCGATGTATTCTTACTGATGTCAGTTAAAGAAGATTTTTAAAATTTTTCTTTGGGTATGTTGATATCAACATTATATGACTTTATAAACCTGAACTTGCTATCACGTTAATATTGAGTTCAGCTAAACTTAGTATAAACTATATTTTATTTGTCAGTAATTGTAAAAAAACTTTATAAAAGCTTTATATGAATTTCAGCTGAACATTTGATATACTTTCGCCAAACTTGAACAGTAAATTGCACAAGTTCGGCTCAGTCTCGTTGGCCAACCCCATATCAAGTTTAGCCAAACCTAAAGTTTATATAAAGTTCATATAAACTTTAATTTTTTTACGCGGGTACTTAACGAAATACACTTTTAACTGCAAGATTTAAGCCAGACTTAAAGCTATACTTTCACAAACACTTTCTGATATACATACAGCCATACAATTAGCCATACTAAAAGATCAACTTTTCATTTCGTTTCACGAACTTCCTAGGATATTATGGTTAGTAGCGTTTTATTCCAAATTTTTACAATACGTAAATCGACATAAATACGAATAATTGAACTACTTTCGCAAAACTTGAACAGTAAATTGCACAAGTTCGGCTCAATCTCGTTGGTCAACCCCATATCAAGTTTAGCCAAACATAAAGTTTATATAAAGTTCATATAAACTTTAATTTTTTTACGCGGGTATTTAACGAAATACACTTTTAACTGCAAGATTTAAGCCAGACTTAAAGCCATACTTTCACAAACACTTTCAGATATACATACAGCCATACAATTATAAAAGATCAACTTTTCATTCCTTGTAACTACCCTCTGTATTGGTTGGTACGAAAAGCCAACTTAACCTTTAGACTGCCGGGATTTGAAAGAGCATATCGCCCTCAGAAAACTGGTATATAAGATATCTTATATCAACGATTGATCATGCACAAAGTGTCGATCAGGGGGTGCGTCCAAATATTGATTTTCCGGCAGTCTAAAGGTTAAGAAAACCAACAAAGAACAGATATTTTAGAATAACGAAATAACTCGTTGATTTTTCTTATATCGGTTTTTATTACCAACCAATACAGAGGGTAGTTACAAGGAATGAAAAGTTGATCTTTTTGTATGGCTAATTGTACGGCTGTATGTGTGTCTGAAAGTGTTTGCGCAAGTATGACTTAAAGGCTTGCTTAAATCTTGCAGTTAAAAGTGTATTTCGTTAAATATTTATCATTTGTATTATCAACATATTGCCAATATGTTGCCAATATGTTGTCAATATATTGCCAATATGTTGCCAATATGTTGCCAATATATTGCCAATATGTTGCCAATATGTTGCCAATATATTGCCAATATTTTGCCATTGTATTGCCAATATATTGCCAATATGTTGCCAATATGTTGCCAACATATTGTCAAAGTATTATTAATATATCGCCAATATGTTTCGTGTCATCCAAATTGTCAATACTACCGACGAATCGATGATCTTTTATTACCTCAAGTGAATGAAAACGAGAATGAACGTCTGTCTTTGGTCATCCGAATAATTACTGAGATGCGTCACATAAATCCACGATTTCTCATAATACCGATTTTTAGTAAAGATATGATACAATTAATTTTAATGATATCGATTTGTTCAGCATATACTAATATATTATAAAAAATCAGTTTAAAAATATTTGGTAAACGTAAACTTATTATTGATATACTATAGCTAGATGATTCCCAGACTATTATAAAACTTCATCGAGGGTTCAGCTAGATTTTATTTTACACGGACTCGGAATTAACTTACTAGCAATATTATTGCTAATATATTACCAATATATTGCGAATTTATGGTTGTTATTCATTGGCATTTTGTATATTGAACACTCAATTCAATTCAACAGCCAGACTATTGCAATTATTATCCTAATCATTTGGAACGTGTTTTCCAAAATATTTATTAAGTCTGAAACACAATGAATTGTAATTTTAATGAAGTAACTTTTTTCGAGCACGTTTGCTCTTGCAGTGCGGACGTCGGAGAGCGTCCGCGGCGGGCTTACTCCGCGAGTACAAAATTTGATGAGCGCGAACGTCGGAGAGCACCCGCGGCGGGCTTACTCCGCGAACACAAAATTTGATGTGCGCGAACATCGGAGAGCGCTCGCGGTAGCATTATGTTTTTTAAACGGAGAATTGAGGCTTGAGCTAAATTTCATTTTACACGGACTAGGAATTATTTACCTAGCAATATTATTGACAATATACTTGCAAAATTAATTAATATATTTCCAATATGTAGCGATATATCTTTATGGTAAACGTATTTATTGGCTATATTGTTCACAAAACTTAATTCAATTCAAAATTTTATTGTCTTAAAATTCGTCATAAAGGTTTCAATAAATTAATGTAAATACGATGAGAATAAAAACTGTAATAATCTCATATTTATAACGCACGCGTATCATAGATTTAGTAAGTAAATTAATAATAGTAGTAATGAATTTATTAGTCTGCGGTCTAATTCAAACTTAAATAAAAATCATTTCCTTGATTGTACATTTTATTCATACAATCAATCTCGTAAAATATATTTTGCGATTCATTCGCTTTCGCGATCTTCGCTTCTGCTATACGCATTAGCTATGTTCAGGAGCCTCGGCCGCTTCGCTCGTTGACCTGTTGCATTAAACTCGCGCGGCAACGCCGCTCACCTTTCTTCCCTAATCCGGCCTCTGATTGGCCCATTTCAAAAATTAATTACGCCTCGCCTAATTAATATTTTTTAAAAATTCCGACGGGGTTATACTCGAATTAATTTTCTGAATAGGAATATATATATATGTTACCTATGTTTCTGGATCACCCTGTATATAGCCGCAGAACATCTTGCTGGCGTCGCGGTTCATCTCGCAACAGGCGTCTAAGGTAAGATCTCCAGTTCCTTACTGAGGAGTCCAAGCTGGAGATCGAGGATGAAACGCCTTTAGTTGTTTTAAAAGGCCGTGCTCTGGGAATTTCACCAACCATAGTGCACAAAGAGTACAATAGGCCTACTTTATTCTAAAGTAAAGTATTTCGTTCGGAGAGACCGTTATTATATACATATATTAAACTATATTGTCCACAACACGTTGAATCGATACTTTGAAGTTTCTTGGTGTGGTAATGAAAACTCTCGCAATTGCTGCAAAGCCTTTCATAATGATATTTTGATATTGGAGGAAAACCGTAGCTATCAAAATATGTTCCAATTTTGTTTTTGTTGATGTTTACTGCTATCCAATGCGATCCTGGTTGTGTGTGATTGTCAATGTTACACACGATTGCCATTGGAGGGGTCATTACACGCAGGAGTCATTTTGCCGCGTACACTCCAAATGTCGTTGCTTGCAGGGCCTCATTGAAGCTACAATCTGCCTCTTAGAATTTTCAAAACACGTGAAATTCCTTATTGACACAGGCGCGGACGTATCGTGTATTGCGTTGGAATGCGTACCTTGAAATGTAAGAAAAGCTGTGTTGTTTACAAAAAGAATAATTCTCGGACCCGACGGTAAACAGTTAAACGTTGTTGGTGTACTAAATATTACATTTTTACGATATGCGAAAAGAATAAGTACCAAAATATTTGTTTTACGCGATTTAAAATGAAACTTACGTGGTAAACCCGATATAGTAAAATTAGAGTTAATAAAAGGAATTAATAATGTAAATATTAACAAAAATAACACAGGTATTCTACACGAATTGAACGACGTTTTCAACGGTCTAGGGCAATTTAAGAGGGAATTAAAAATTCACCTCAAAGAACAAACGAAACCCTACAGTCAATCAACTCCACGCGTAGTCCCTATCACTCTTTTACCAAAGTTGAAAAAAGAATTAAATAAACTTTTGAAACAACAAGTAATTAAGCCAGTTGATTGTCCTACGGACTGGTGTAGCTCAATAGTAGTTGTTAAAAAGAAAAATAGCGAAGAAATTAGACTATGTTGTGACTATACGAAACTAAATAACGAAGTAATGCGTGGTGTCTTTCCGGTACCCTAGATAGACATAGAATTAGCTAACCTAAAAGGGGCGAAAATTTTTACACGCTTAGACGCTAAATCTGGTATTCAGCAGATAAAATTGCACTCCGAAAGTCAACTTCTCACAACTTTTATCACTCCCTTCGGTCGTTACATGTACACTCGCTTACCTTTTGGAATAAACTGCGCTCCCGATTATTTTTCAAAAATATTTTCCGACTTGTTTGCAGACATTGAAAATGTTATCGTGCACATCGACGATATTTTAATCTACCTGAACTCACAAAAAGAACACGATCAAATTTTGAGTACAATTTTAACGCGTTTACAACAAGAGGGAGAAACTTTAAACAAGGAAAAATGTGTTTTTTTCGTTTAATGAAATAAATTTTCTGGGGCACAGAATTTCTGGAAAGGGAGTCACTATTTTACCGGAAAGAATTTCGGCCAATGCTAATGTGCCTGCTCCAACTAATAAAAGCAGTTTGCTACAATTTCTCGGGGCAGTAAATTATATCGGTAAGTTTATACCAAATAAATCTCAAATCTTAGAACCGCTAAACTCGCTGTTAAGAAGTAACGTTTCATTCGTTTGGCTTGATCCGCAAAAACAAGCATTTAATATTATTAAACGCTATATACAGACTTCTCCGACCCTTGCAGATGCTTCAAGCTACGGGGACGCGATAAAAGAAAACGAGAGATTGTAGCGTACGCCTCGAGAAAATTAACATACTGAAAAACGATACAGTCAAATCGAAAAAGAAGCGTTAGCTCTCGCGTTCGCTACAGATCGTTTTAAATATTTCGTAGCAGGGGTCAATATTATTCTCGAAACAGACCATAACCCTCTTTTACAAATACTACAGTGTAAGTACCTAGATGAGTTAACGCCGCGTCTGCAAAGAATTCGAATGCGTCTAATGAGATATAAATATACAGTTACATATATTCCCGGCAAACACCTAGTTCTTGCCGATTGCTTGTCAAGAAATCCGTTAGGGGAAAATGATGTCAAAGATTGCGACCTTTCAAGCGAAATAGTAGAATACGTAAATTTAATTATAAGCAGTTTACCCGCGAGTCAAAATTTACTAAAAAAAATTCAAGATGAACAAAACAGCGATTACATATGTTCGACATTAAAGCAACATTGTCTTCTCGGTTGGCCATCTAAATCACGCTTATCGGGCGGTTTGTTACCCTACTATGAGCACCAGAATAAAATGACTTTGTGTAACTACTCTTTACTATTTAATACGAGGCTTGTTATACCACTGCCACTCCAATTAGAAATTTTAAATAAAATCCATGAGAGCCATTTCGGAGTTTCTAAGTGCCGTGAAAGAGCAAAACAATCTGTGTAGTGGATACGGTTAAGCTTGCAATTGACTAATTTAGTAGAAAATTGTTCCAAATGCATAGAACTACGAAAGAATATTTCGCAGCCTTTTGTTAAAGAGAACTTTCCTGACAGACCCTGGCAAAAAATAGCTTTAGATTTGTTTAAAAGTAACCAATGGTTTTTAATAATAATAGATTATTATAGTAGATTTTTCGAGATCTGCCCACTTATAACTCTGACTGAAAACGAGATTATAGATAACTGTAAAACAACGTTTGCTAGATATGGCATCCCAGAGATCGCTCGAAGTCATTGCGGTACGCAATTTTCGACAGGTTTTCGCAAATTTGCCGACAATTAATTACGATTTTAAACATATTACGAGTTCTTTAAAGTTTTCTCAGAGTAATGGGGTAGTAGTAGCTGCGGTAAAAATCGCAAAGAACATTTTTAAAAAATGTGATGATGTCAGTTTAGTACTGTTATCTTACTGTACAATACCTCTAGAAAACTGGTTTTCACCAGCAAAATTGTTGTATTCGAGAAACATACGTTCCCGTATCCCAATCTTACCAGATAAACTAGGTACTTTTATAGATCATGAAAATGTAGTTGTTAAAGAGAAAAAGAAGAAGGTGAGACATAAACGTATGTATAACAAGCGACATCGAACTACGAAACTATCCGATTTATTTATAGGTGATAGTGTTTGGATAATCGGCATGCGATTGTATGGAAAAGTGGAAAACCACGATGTAAATCCAAACTCATTTATAATTAAAACCAAAAAGGTAATATTGTACGTCGAAATTGTTGTCATTTAGTACCAGCGCCGTATAAACGCGATTTACTTATAAGCGAAAACGATCCGCCGATTATACCTGATGATCTCTTAACCAACGAAGCACAAAGCGCTAACTCGAATAAAAATGTAACGCCAACGTCAGATTCAACTAATGTAAGTTCTATACCTATACACGATCAATGTAATTCAGAAACAGTATATCGCTCTCTACAATCACTTGTGCCTGAATGTAATCCAACACCTCGCGAAAGGGTTATAGATAGCGAAAATCATACCAGCGGTTTCCAATCGACACCTAGCACAGATGATTCTAATTTGCGTCGATCTCATCGCTCGCGAAAATCCCCAGAACTATATGTTGTATAAATTAATCATAAATAGCATTTATGTATAAAGATTTTGCTTTTAAAATAAAAAGTAAAAGGTGTTGTGCGAGTGATTCTTAAACTTGCGATAGTTACTGAAGCGCCCCCTCGCGGTGGCATGCTACATTGTAAAAACAACGCTAGAGAAGCGCGGCAGAAGAGAGCTAACTACAAAAGGCTATGGGTAACTCTCGCACCTTCCATAACGTTCCTACGTTTAAACAAGGATACTTATTTCACCTCCTCTCGATATCCCCTCCTACTTGGTGATACAACACTTTGTATGTCGGTAAAAGTTTCCATAGTGTAATCTTCAATGTTAACCACTCTACGAGATATTATACTTTCGAGATATACAGCCTTTTCACCACCTTTAACGTAAATTCTACAGCTCCTTCTTGCAATTTTGTATAAATGGCGGCGTAATTGGTTCATTGTAATATTTCCATCAAACCAAGGTATTCCATGAACACGCATCGAAGGTAATACTTCAAAATGGTGCGGTGGCATCACTATCCAATGAGCCATGGAGTATCCTTGAAGACTAAGTACCCCGACCTCCTTAGGCAAAAATTTATTGTCTTTGTCTCTGAAAGCTTGAATGACTATTACATAATCCATGATAACACACGCGTTTTCTTTTTACATAGCGCGCTAAAATACTGTTTGGACGGTATCTGTGAGATAGACTGAATGTTGGAAGTCTGAGAATAGCTAGCTTTACTTTCCCCCCCCCCCCGCCACGGGGAAAACATAGAAGGTGATGTCTCGCATCCAACACCAGATGGATCACATTGCTGTGTTAAGCATTAAAATTGGTTATGATTTGACGGTTGGAATCTATTTCGAAAATATTGTCAAACTTGACGTACACTGTACAATTTATCGTTTCCGTTAGTGCTTCTTCAAACCGTACATCTACGCGTAAAGCACCAGACCGCACAAGACTTCAATGAGATGAAAAATGTGTCGACAAATCGGGTGTCAGATTAAATGCAAACAGGCAGTACCCGAGAGGGTACAATAGCGTATACCCGTGCCTGAAAACAACGTGGGGAATGACTCTATGAACATACTGTTGTTTCCTGTGAAACGTGGTTGAAGCGGTTTACTGGGGACTTGTACACCAGCGACGTACAGAGATAGGAAATTTATTGAAAAATGTTGGAAATTGAATTGGTTAAGGGGGCGAATCTGCTTTAGAGGTTTCAAAAAATCGATATTTTCCAGGATTTTATTGGGAAGGTAGGAAATGTCTGATTAAAATGAAACTTTTAGGGTTTACTCTTTTATATTTAAAGAGTCTTCTCAAATTTTTGTATTATTATACATAGAATATTCTTTATGTTTCAAGAAATTTACGGAGGCGCCTCGAGAGTGTACTTTCTGTGTGGCAGGCAAGATGCAGGCCGCAATTTTCATCTGAAACAAAATCCAAAAGAAATTTTCAATTTTTAATAGTGTAATTCCTAGGTGAACCAAGAAAATTCTACAAAAAGTGAAAAATCAACAATTTTTTCTTTTAAAATTAACTGTAGATCTTTCCAAACAGGGTTAATGTTAACTTTCATAAGGTATTTTAGATTCTCCTAGAAGAGAATTTAATCCCAAATACAACGCATTTCGACTCGTTTCGATAGGACGTTTACTTTTTTTCTATCTTGCCCACCAATTTGAAAAATTCATCAAAATGGAAATCCGAAAAATCCCGTGTCAAAATTTTCGTTTACAAAAAATCGTAAATTTCTTGAATTTACCCTATTAATATGCTAATCAGCGATTCCTGCTCCATATAACTGCCCTTTAGACTTTTCAAAAAATTGGTTTTCGACTATTTGCTCCATTCGACGGGCTGTTCTGGCCTCTTTGGTCGCCAATGAGACCGTAATACATTGTTAGTTTTTTATTACAGTCTTTGCGAGCCGCTTTTTCCACCGAGTTTCTGTTCTTTTCTCTTGTTGTAGAGACGAGTACCCATGCGCTTTTGTACGTGTCCCACGCACTCGTTTTTAGTCACTGTGCACTTGTCGCCGTATGGATTATTCTTTACGATGCCAAGAAATGTTTTGGAGTTACCGTCGCCAATATAATTGCTATACATAACTCCAAATTTCTCAATGGATCTTGACAACATTTCTGTGATTGAATCAACTTCCATCTTTCCAGCGGAGCCTGCGTGATTTGAAGAACCACTTTCTTTATAGGTTATATAATTCTTAAGAGTACTGGTATGACAATATCCGCTTTTAACATCGAGATCAATCACTTTGCCAGTGTAGTAGCTGATAAGTGTAGGCACACCGTACAGAGAAGTGAATCCACGTTTCTTACACCATACATTGCCCGAAATTTTCAAATGCCCAGCTGGTCTTACATTTTGCACATTTAGTTGTTTTTCCTCTTCGACAGCATTTTTCACAATCATGATTGTATTTATTCACATGTTTATATACATACATAGATATAAGCTTACACATGAAAAGATATATATAGCGTCTGTTTAACTAATTGTCAGTCATAATGAATAACCATTACACGTTAAACGTATTTTTAAAAGTCTGAAATGTAGCTCTTAAGTGTAGCTTTTATATATAACTTATCATTACAACTCAGGTAAAAAAGAATTTTTTCTTTTTTTTGATAACGTCTCAAAAAACATTATTTAGCTTAATTGTAATTTTTCAATTTTATTTATGTATCTATTTTTGTGTCCAATAAAATTAGAACCTGAAGAGGGTGGCAAACCTCACCTAGCCAACGTAACGTTGTTTTTTAAAAACAAATTGGTGTGTTACTATCCTACACCTATAGTTCTTTTATTCGAATAAGAAAAATTAATTTAAATACAGTATTATGGAGAACGAACATAATCCAATCTTACACAATAAATGTAGTTATGTTGGAGCCGACGTTGCCAGCTCATATATACCGTAACAATAATAGTTTTTCCCCTACCATAGTTTTATAGAGACCTTCTATGGACAATTAAACTGTTTCGAAGGACCGTTTGCTCGACGCTTGCTTACTATTTCTTCTGTATCTCCGAAAATATTCCGAATTTTGTTCTGAAATTTTAGAGACATAGTCTTGGATAGTTTAGGAAGACATTTAGGAAAAAAAAACAATTTTTTGAAACTTCTAAAGCAGGCTCTTCCCTTAAGTCATCGATTACCATTAAAGGCGCGATTTCGGACAAGACCTAATATAATTCTCTTTGGTAATTGACCTAGTATAACGTTATCAAGAGTATCCCCAAGAATACCACTGTGCATGGTAAACGACTTTACTTCCACTGTGGTAATATCATATTTGGCTGTAATTTTAGCTAAAGCGTTGGCATGAGCTAAGAAAATACCAGGACATATTTTAGCCCTCCGTACAATAAGTGTTGCCTCTTTTATGTGTATAAAAATTTACCATCGACGGAAAAGTCCATAAGAGCGAAAGCATCTTTGCTTGGCACGAGCCTCGCCGTTATTTCCACACCGTTAAGTAGAAATTTCGATTGATTGAATACGTCACAGTGTAAATGGCCTATAATATCAACCGTCTTCTCACCTGCTGCAAAATATTGTCGATTTTGAAGACCATTGTTGGCTTCAGGTGTTTCGCGCGCAATGTTTGGTGCAGCTTCCATGCATGCGGCTGACATTTTTTCATTAAATGATCATGTATATTGAAATTTTTAGGCGGATCATTTACCCGAAGGGTTAACCGACACCCGTTAACGCGGAATTTTTTAATATTATGAATTTTTTCACTCTCCACGTGAAAACGTACACCTGGAGGGTAAATTTCATCGTCAACAGGGTTGCCTCCATTCTCCTGCACGATACTATCTTCACTATCAAATATTTCTATATTCTTGGTTTCGCACAAATCTATAGATTCGGGTACGTAAAGGTTTATATACGAGTCACGCAAGTCCACATATTCTACATGATAATGCGTTGACTGGCTTTCCTGCATGCTCGCATCGTCGCAAGACTCGGCGAAAGTACTAGTTTGAAGTCATCAGAATCGCTTTCAGAATCAGAATACTCCACCAGTCGAACACGCACCTAGTTGTTCTCAAAACTCATACGAGTTTTTTTGATTGAACTGAAATAAAAATATTATAAGGGTAGGTTTAAATAATTATAAAATAAAATAAAATAAAATAGAAAATATGAATTTATTCGAACTGTATTACAGAGTATAATAATAATAAAAAGAATATTACAATTTAGAAACAATAACAAAAAAGTATTAAAATTTTGAAAGTTATGGTTCCAAAAAAAGTCATGAATCCATCGTATTTTTTGTACTCGACGAGAATGTCTTATTTGACTCGCGAACACTGATAAAATAGCCGATCCCCACGGATCTACATTTTCCTCCCTATGGATTACTAAAGCAAAAAAATCCTATGTTGAAAACGATAAATTATTAACAATAAGGATATACAAAATTTTACACTTACATTCGTTTACACGACTATCCAATACGTGGTGCTCGTTAAACAAGTTCTAATCTTTCTATGCATCATCGTACGTGTAAAATCGTTTGATAGCCGCCGATCTATGGTTCCAGATTTCTTTGGATATGGGGTTGGACTCAGCTTCCTCAGATGTATTACACCTAATAGCTCCCGCGACGTATTCCATAGGCTCGACGTAATTTGTTAAAATTACGCTAGCCAATAAACCACCTGGTCTGCCTCGCGGTACATACGGTTATGCTTCAGAGTCGGATATGTCGAGCACAGAATTGTCTAATTCGGTTTTATAGTCGTCCTCACCCGGTATGTGTACATTAGCCACTTCGTCCACAGGTGGGTCATGCGCATTGCCCACCACGCTGCTGTGTGGGTTTTGTACATCTTCCACAACAGAGTTATGGAAGGGTTCCTCACCAGCCCCGACGCAAAACGCATAATCACACAAACTACTTGTATGGTCGTCGATGTCATCATGATCACTATCCGAATCAGATATTACAATAATTTCGTGATCGCTTTCCACATCATGTAAGAATCGTCGTTGGGCTGAAAAATTAATTCATATATGTATTTAACAATCTACGAAAACATGAAAAAGGATACATCCAGTCTACGTGTGCGAGAATAAAAGAGAAGTCCGAAAAGAATACACGTACACCGTAATAGATAGATAGTATATTTGGTTTTACGGGGTAGAAACCCCGTAAATACAAGTTACAAAAACGTGGCGCAATTATACAAAAATAGTAAATATAAATAAATAAATAAAAGTTATAATAAAAAATAGATAAAATATAAAATATAAAATAGAACAATAAAACAATATAACAAAATAACAGTATATACAAAAATGAAGTAACTTCGGAGGTTGTACAATTGCGAACGAATTTTCCAATTTAATGTGGGTTATTTCTGATATTAGTCTTTTTCCCCAAATTTTTTCTTTGTCTAATATGTCCACATTTAAAAAAAATTGGGGAAAAAGACTAATATTAGAAATGACCCACATTAAACTGGAAAAAATGCCATAAATGTAAAAGAGGACACAAAAAACCTTAGCCAATTTTACAGTAACATTATTGAAAAAGTCAAATTGCGGTCGAATTTGTAATAAGTTCCTTCTTTCTTCGAACGTACAGTACCTTCCAAAAGTTCGTCACATTGTTTCTTTTTTCCAGTCCAACTTTGAACTCGCGTATCTCAAAAACGGTTTAACAGATTTTGAAATTCTCGGCGGCATTTGAAAGCTTGTTCAAAAAACTATCTTTTCAATTGGTCAAATATTTATTTTTAAATGTTTTCAAATTTTTTATTAAGAATCATAAATATTCATTTTTTGTCGAAATTTTAAAATTCGATCATTCACGTGTATCTTTTTCGGAAGTTAATGAAATTTAAAAATTCCGAAAAGGCTGAAAAATAGATGCAATTACCTAAATGTTTGTCTGAGCTTATTTTTTTCTAGTTGCTGCCATAACAAAGTTGTGGACATGTAAATATTAACAAAGAAAGAATCGTAATTTTTTACGTGTTTAAATTTCATTTTTTTTCTTGAAATGTATTAAGTTTACAAAAAACTTCACAGGATAAAAAGTGCTTAGAATTGTTCATGGAACACTTACAATTTTTTTCAGAAGTTTTCCAGCAATTTTTTGATTCTTGAATTTTGATCAGATTTAAAAAATCAAACAGTTCAAGTTCAGGCCATTCAGAGTAGTCCAGGATGCAACCGCGGACGCATCGAGTGTGATTCGCTGGACACCCAACTCGAAATCCGCTGGAAAAAAGAGTAATAGACCTGACCATCATCGGCATAGATCATATATTTACTAAAATCAAGTACCTCTGGAAGGTTATTTATGAAAACCGAGAAAAGCAAGGGTCCCAAGACACTGCTCTTCGGTACGCCCGAATTCACCCTAAGCCAGTCCGAACAGACGCCCAACTCGTCCACCACTGCTTGCGGGCGACCTACTAACTAGTGGAAAAATCACCTTAATACCGTATCTGAGCATCCTATATCACGCAGTTTAAGAAGCAGTGGGCCGTGTGGCACCGAATCGAACGCCTTGGAGATGTCGAACAGGATCAATATGGTAATCATGTGAGAATCAATGGCCCTTCTGATATCGTCGTTCTGATGCGTACTATGACCTCTGCGAAATCCTGCCTGTCTGTCTATTAATTTATCATTTGTCTCCAAATAATACGATAATTGAGAATGTACCAACTGTTCAAGCAATTTTGAAACTCGCAGAGTTTATCAGTAAGTCTGGTATCCGAGCATGACTCAATCCTGTTCGACTTCGCCAGTGGAAAGAATAAAGACTTCTTCCAACAGTCAGGGAAGAAACCAAGCAATAACATTTCGTTATACAAAGGAGCATTTTTAACACCACCACAGATGACCCGTCCGTCCCCACCGCCCTTGATTTTTGCTTTAAACAGAGCACTCTGAACTCCTATGGGACTGATTGCGTTAAACTCAAACTTGGATAAATCAGAGAGGTCAGAAACAGAGGAATAAAGAGAGTTTAAGAAGAGAGATGAAAGCGGTGGAATCCGGTTGGAAATTGAGACATAATGGACATTTAATTGCTGGGTGGTAAAAGTATTCAGTGGGGATAGATTGGTCTTGGAGCCTAGTTCCACGTTTTTCAATTCCCTCCATTTAGCTTTTGGGTTTGCATCGTTTTTTAGTTTATTTGAAAGGTAATTATATTTATTGCTGTCGAGTAAGCTGGAAATTCTGTTTCTTAGTGATTTATATTTCTCATAGTTCTCCATGCGGTTTGAGGCTTTGAAAACTTCAAATGCGACATTCCTAGATTTAATAAGTACTCGAACCTCAGCTGTCACCTATGGCTTAAATTTATTTCCAACGGTTATTAGCTGAGCCGACGCAATGGCGTCGAAAGCAGAAAGAACCGTCACCATGAGGTGAGATACAGTAGCTGAGAAGTGAGAGGATAATTCATCGTGAGTATAATTATGAAGTAGAAAATTGTAATCGTATGGTATGAATAATGAAGTGGGCGATGCCGAGCCGTTTAAATGATCGTTATGAGCTATGGATAATAAATTAGGTGACATGCTAGATAGATGACAGCGATGAGATATCGGAAATAAATTAGATGATGATAGGCTGAGTGAATTTGTGTAGTGAGCAGTGAAAAATGTATTAGGTGATGGAATATTAGATAAATGGTTGTTAGGAGGACAAGACATCAAATTGGTAGAATAAGAACATGCAGCGAGGTAAGAGTCAGTGCCAGAACATGGCGAGGAGCAACGAAAATTCCGGTGTAGATACAAGTTTAAATTCTGGTCAGTTGACTCAGTAGGATTTGCAATATGAGACTCACATGAATTTGCTGTTAAGTGAATTGTGTTAGAGTTAAAAATGGAGTTGAATGCAGTAGGCAATTCATGGAGATTGATCCCTTCCAAACCACGTGAATAATACCTTTTTATTTTAGTAGTTGAATTGCTATGAAGTCGTGAACCGCGGCAAAAGGGGCTGTTGATTTAGAATAACTAAAATCAGGTAAAGGATCACTGATCAGGAAGAGATCAAGTCATGTGTGTGAAAAACCTGAGGATGTGACCGCATGATGAGTTGGTTCAGAGTCGATGAGTGATAAATTGAGGGCTGCTATATTTGCCCTCATCAAGACCATGGAAAGGAAGGATATCAGATAATAGATCAAATAATGTATACGGATAAGCTGCTGTTGGCAGTCTGTAGTCAATGTTCAGAATCAGCGAGATCGGTTTGCCAACAATATGCAAGATAATAAACTCGGGTGAAATAGAGAACAATTTGTCAAAATGAGCAAGTATATTGACTTTATATTCGTCTCTAATGTAAGCAGCAAACCCCCTCCCCCCTCCTTCCTTACCCACACGGTCAAGTCTGTAAAGAGTGTACCCTGGAAATTGTGCAATATCAGAGGGGTCCGATTCAGTTAAAAAGGTCTCTGTAAGTGCGATCACATCATAGACTTGTGGAAAAATTAAAGATTCTGTTGATGAGAAATGTGTCTTAAGTCTATTTATGTTTAGGTGAATAATTAAGAAAGAATGTGAGTGTGAGTGTTAGTGTGACGGACACGCCTGACCAGCTGCCCCTCCAAAGGAAGGGAGTACAGGATTATACGGTAAAAAGAGGAGTTCAGCATCGGAATTTAATACGTATTAATGCTACTTTTTTCTCTTTAGGCATATAAATAACAGATTTTTTCAACAATCGAACGCAAATAACCTAACTCCGTTGCTTTGCGAAGAGATATCAACCAAAGGTCATGTACTGCTTTCGGCCACAATGCCCTAACAAATAAGGAAGATTCCCCTCCCATTCCAAAAATACTCGATGTTGTCGAACCCTTTAATAGATGGTCCCTTTTCATAATGAGGTCTCTGACAGCAGGTGAAGTGACCTAACAAACTAATCCCCTGGTCGAGGGGGAACAGATGTCTCATTTACCATTTGGTTCGAATTACTTGAGCGCGGCGACCGTGGACGGATCTCGATAACATGAGGCGCGACTAATGGAAGTTTGATATGGTTCAAAATGGTTTCGATTAATTTAAGATCGGTTGTGGTAGAATCGATTGGTAGACCTGTGAGCAAAATATCGCAAGAGTTTTTATCCAAGTTACCAGTATCGTCCACAGCTGTCGGCGTTGAGGAATTTCCGCAATCAAAGAGTTTACTAACGTTTTTGAAGCGTTCAACTCGAGCCCCCACATCGCCAAAACGCAGTGTTGCCAGATAGAGGTGTTTTTTCTTTGTTGCACTCGCACAGTTTGACCTCATTTACATTAGATAATAGAGGACAAAAAAACCCTAAATGGTAACCCTGCCAAAACGTTCGTTTGTATTAGTTTCGAGGTTATCGACACGCTCGCACAGTACGCGAAGTTCGGCATCAATTGATTCGAGCTTAGAATATACTCCATCAATCTTATTTTCCACTTTCTCTACTAATTGCACAATAGCGCGCTCAAAGCTAGCAAACCAGGCTGGAGGAGCGTCCGCCATCGCAACGGCTTCCTAAGAGCCGCCCGGCCGATCCGCAGTGGGAGCAAGTGTGGTCGCGCAAGGTTGCTTAGCAACCTGAACCGATGATGGCGATGGGGGCGAGGCTAAGCGCTTCGTGCCAGGGTTGCCAGATGGCGATTTTTTCTCTTCGTTGCTCTTGCATAATAAACATCAAAATACGTTAGAGAGAAGAGAAAAGAAAATCGCCAACTGGTCACGCTGCTTCGTGCTGCTCTCGCCCGACTTGAATCGTTACTAACGCACGAGGCTACAGAATAGTCAATACACAGTGGGAGTGCATCATATTATTACACGTCGGGCATACCTCCGAATAGTCTTTCCTAGTGATGCGCACTTTACAGACGATGCAGCTTCTCGCAGTAGCCATTGTACGCTTATACTGTTGTAACGAGGTGGCAAAGTGATGATGTGTCACGTCGAGACGAGAATCGGAGGGAGTTGGCGGCGAGATGAGAGAAGGGGAGTTGAGATGGCTGTAGTTCGCTTTAATCCTAGAAGAGGCACTTTCGCAGTCGAGCCGTGCAGAAAAATATTGCCGCCTAATTGCCACTCTAGGCGGAATAACCTCGATATTGCGAAAAGTGTACAGTGGAAGTTGGGGTGGAAGATTCAACCGCTACAGTGAATTTTATTGATAAGTGCAAGCTGCAGTCAGTCTACCCTCTTATGATTCGAGCTGTAAAACTCAGGAGCAAGTGTGAGAGACAAGACAGAGTTGTAAAGTAGCAGCGATAAAAATAGCAGTAAGTCGACTCATCTTGCTCGCGCAGAGAGCGAGAGAGAGAGAGATAAGAGCGTGGTCCAAGCAATAGACACACATCCCGTAAGTGCGAGAGAGAGGTTTGAACCGTAGACGCGCGTCCTGTAAGAGCAAGAAAGAGAGGTCCGAGTCGAAGACGCACAGTCCATAAGTGTGAAAGAGAGGTTCAAGTCGTAGTCGCTTGCCTTGTAAGTGCGAGAGAGAGGTCCGAGCCGCAGAGAGAGAGGTAGAGTGAGAAGCAAACGTATTCACTGGAAGCGCTTGAACGTTTCGAGTGGTTACTGTATACGTTGCAAGTGTATGAGAAATTTTGACAGGTAGACACACGTGCTGTATGCGTGAGCGATATATTAGAGTCAAATAATGCGCACAATATAATTTCTTAAAGTTACACACGCACACACGCGAACACACACACAAATATATGTATGCAATACTATCACACTTATCATTTGTTAATTAATATTAATATTGAATTTTATTTTAATAAATACCTTGAATTGCTTCGTACTCCTCCATAATATATCGTAATGTATATAAACCAGTGTTCAAAAAATGGATAATTATTCATTGATAATAGATATTTAAGTTAAAATTATGATGAATCTAATTGATAACTAAATTTCAATTTTAAATACATTATATATAATTGATAATTAGATTTTTATTTGTAATTAGATTATATCTAATTAATAATTGAATTTTCGTTGTCAATTAATGAAATTCTCATTGATAATTACATTTCATATTCATTTATGTAGTTAATAATTAAATTTCTATTTTTATTTATGTAATTAATAATTAAATTTTCATTTTCAATTAGAGAAAATTTTATTGATAATTACATTTTTATTTTTAATTCCAATATATTTAATCTTTACTATAATTAAAATGTTTCCTCAAAAAATTTTCGGCGTCCGGCGTCCGGCATCCGGTGTCTGTCATTCGGCCTTGTTATTATACACATATATTATAATAAGATGATATAATAATAAGGTGAAGGGGTTGAGGTGGTGGCAGGGGGTAGTGGGGGGAGGGACATGGGGGTAAACATTTTTTTCAATTGTTGAATTAATTAAGGTAATGGGGTGAATGTGTTAAGGTGGGGGTGGGTAGGAGGGGGCATGTGGGAGTAGGAACGGGGGGATTTTGTTTTTATCGTTGAATTAATTAAGATAGATTATTTCTAATTGAAAATCAAAATTTCATTATTAATTATATAAATGAAAATAAAAATGTAATTATCGATGAGGAGTTCATTAATTGACAACGAAAATTAAATTGATAATTAGATATAATCTAATTAAAAATGAAAATCTAATTATAAATTAGATATAATGTAATTAAAAATTGAAATTTAATTATCAATTAGATTGTATTTAATTAAAAACGAAATTTTAATTAATAATTACATAAATAAAAATAGAAATTTAATTATCGATGCGAATTTATTTAATTGAAAATAAAAATTTAATTATCAATTAGATATAATGTAACTAAAAATTTGACGTCTGTTTTCTGTCTGTAGGAGTATTGGTGGGCGAGCTATCATAACGAAAAACAGTTGTCATGCATTTTTGGAATCGTTCTTGTACGACGTTACTGACCAAGTGCGAGACATCTGTTTTTTATGAGGAAATCACCGCTTTCATCCCCCGTGGAAATTTTTTATATCTTTCTTTAACGAAAACTGAAAATTCGACTCTTACCTCAGTTTTACTTCATTCGCTGTCGGGCTATGATCATTAACCTACGCTTTTTTTAACCTTTAGAGAACGGGGATTTGGGTTTACTGTTTTCTCTCACTTTTCTATAGAAATCTATATATGTCTCACATCTCAAAACTAACACATGTAAAGGGTCGATCATGGGCATGGCCCGTATAGGGGCCATCCGGTCCCTTAAAGGTTAATATGCTCGTATAAAAAATAGTGTTAATATTTAATTAATTACCGATATAAATGCCGTTACATCAACATCATTACCATCATCAACTTTACCCGATGGTGAGCAAACAAGTCTAGTCAGTGTAAGTGAATTTAATTTTAAAATATTAAAATCCGATGTCATATATGGATATACCTCAGACGAAGTGGAGGAATATCGTGATCATATAGTTCAAAAGCTCTCCCAAAGTGATGTGGCTGCAGAGGATGCCAAATGTGATAATACAACGCATTGTATTAACGAAAATAACACATCAGTGGAAAATAAGAGGATGAGTTATAAAAACATGACTGCGATGAAAACAAAACGCAGTACATTGTTTACAAAACAAAATGAGGAAACATCGAGCGCGCATGACAAACTTAATAAAGTAGCAACATTGACTCGGGACATTACTACGAGTATGTCCCAATTAGACAAATGCATTAATGACACACACACAAATCGGCGGTATTTTTACACAAATATTTTGATTGGGCAATGTTAATCCTCACCGCGAATAATAGTTTAATGGAAATACCAGCTTTTACGATGGATGGAGATGAATTCTTCAAAAATAGTAGAAATATTTATAAAACGAATAAAAATTATGAAGCTAAATAACATCCGACAAAGAAGAAGCTTTCGAACTCTTGTACGAGCTTACAAAATTGCAACGTTTATTAAATGGATAGTAAGTAAAAATTTTCCTTTATTATATAAATTTATAAATTTTAATAAGAAAAGTAATATTAATCTTTTTTTTCAGTATGTCTCTTCACGCTAGTAATTTATTATAAAATAAAAATAAATTATTATAAAAATATTTATTATAAAAATAAAATAAAATTTATTATAAAAAACCGTTAGTTGAGAACACTTTGGCAGCTACTTGTCGGTTATAGGGTTGTCAATACGCCGTTACGACTGTCACTCGTACGGATGACAATAAAATGCTGAACGTACCATTCGGAGACGAAAATTTTTCTAAACTAATACGGAATTTATTACGATCACTTTAATTATAGTTATATACAAATAAAAAATAAATTACACTATAAACATATTTTTATAAATGTAAAACTCTTTTAGAAACTGAATAAAATATGTTATATGTTTAACCACTATTAACTTATTCTATACCTAACCTTATACCTCGTCCTTTATATACCATAATATATATTTAGAAAGTAAAGACGTTGAGAGTGCAAGAGAGAGATAGATAGATAGATAGATAAAACTTTATTGGGCTTATAGGGCTAGAAACTCCGTTAACACCTAATACATAATATTGCTAAAAAATAAAAGAGAATAAAATATAAGTAACAAAACTTGCGCAAAAGAAAAACGTTCATCGCTTTGAACAAGTGTAATGAATAAATGAAATAACAATATAAAACAGTATATAAAATATAAAAAGTAAAATCACAATAAATATATAAAAAAGTAAAATAGCAATATAATATAAATAAGAACACAGAAATCGCATGTGCGCAATAAAAACAGATAAGTCGTAGACTAAGAGTAATATTTTAATAGATACAATATCACACAGCTTAATACGGCCTATGATTGAACGATCTGAGGACGGATCAGGTTTTCACGTACAACTCTGTCCTCCCAGGCTGAACAGTCAAGACTAAATAAGTGCAAATGTAATGAATGATTTGAATTGGAATGAATTTAACAGTTTAGAGGCAGTTATAATACAAAATTTATTGAAGGATTCTATACGTGGAAGTTCACCCTTCTGAAAATGTATGCGCAATTAATAGCGCAACTTTTGACGCAACTTTTGACGCAACTTTTTGCGCAACTTTTTGCGCTACTTTTTACGTGTCTTTATCGAGCCAAAAGTTGCGCCATAAATTGCGCTACTATATTGAAAATTTGAAAAAAAAAATATATATATATATATATATATATATATATACATATATATGGGTGGTTCTCTGTGACATCGAAGATGAAAAAAATAAATATTGCTATAACTGTGGGAATATGTTTCAGAGGTATCCAGTAGTTCTCCTGAATTTTTTCAGATTATTCTGGGCCATTATTTTAAGTTACAGAGAGTCAAAGTTGACATTTTAGCACTTTTTTGCATTATATGCCCATTTTCATGAATTTTTAGCTCCAAGGGGATGCATTTTTCACTAAAAACATGAGTATAACTTTTTTTGTAAAATTTTCCGAACTTTTCATTAAAAATACTTTTAAAGACATAAATGTATGCTATTATACTCTTGTAAGCCATTTAAACCTTAAATTGTAAAAATCAGCAATTCTGCTCCGGACTCTGGTAACCTAATACTGTCTAAAAGATGTCTTTTTATAGTCAGAAACTGCCTAAAAATTTCCAGAGTGGGTCTAAATCATTAAGATCACTTACGGTCAAAATATCCGGGAAAAGTGCCCGAAATATTAATAGAAATGTATATTTGTTGCCTTATAACGATGAATCTATTAGCATTATCATTGCAAAAAAATTTGTGCACTTACCTTGGAGTGGTAGAAAAGTATCTTCACTTGTTTCAGTATTCATCTAATCCCCTGTAAGCTGCTAAAAATACAAATATTATTATACAAATGTAAAAAATTAATTTTTAAACATTTATAATGCTGAATTTTTAGTTTTACATCCCTTACAAGAATTATAATACTAATCTGAAGGATTACTATAAATATATAAACATCATTATTACAATAACTGAATATACGTATTTAATACAAAACATATATAAATAAATCGGATATATAATTATAATGAATAATATGATAACGTGACAGTGACAAGTTTGTGAAATCTAAACAATGTATTGCTGAATAATAATAATAATAATAATGTTGATACTTTTATAGTAATCCTTCAGATTAGTATTATAATTCTTGTAAGGGATGTAAAACTAAAAATCCAGCATTATAAATGTTTAAAAAATAGTTTTTTATAATTTTATAATAATATTTGTATTTTTAGCAGCTTACAGGGGATTAGATGGATAGTGAAACAAGTGGAGATACTTTTCTACCATTCCAAGGTAAGTACACAAATTTTTTTGCAATGATCATGCTAATAGATTCATCGTTATAAGGCAACAAATATACATTTCTATTAATATTTCGGGCACTTTTCCCGGATATTTTGACCATAAGTGATCTTAATGATTTAGACCCACTCTGGAAATTTTTAGGCAGTTTCTGACTATAAAAAGACATCTTTTAGACAGTATTAGGTAACCAGAGTCCAGAGCAGAATTGCTCATTTTCAGTATTTAAGGTTTAAATGGCTTACAAGAGTGTGACAGCATACATTTATGTCTTTAAAAGTATTTTTAATGAAAAATTCCGAAAATTTTACAAAAAAGTCATACTTATGTTTTTAGTGAAAAATGCATCCCCTGGGAGCTAAAAATTCATGAAAATGGGCATATAATGCAAAAAAGTGCTAAAATGTCAACTTTGACTCTCTGTAACTTAGAATAATGGCCCAGAAAAAATCTAAAAAAATGCAGGAGAACTACTGGATACCTCTAAAACATATTCCCACAGTTATAGCAATATTTATTTTTTTCATCTTCGATGTCACAGAGAACCACCCATATATATATACATAATTTTGTAATAGAAAATGCCTTAAGATTTTTTTGATGTGATTTTCAATTGCAATTTTCAACATGAATCCAACTTTAAATAATTTCTAATATTTTGATGAATGCAATCAAATAAAAAAAATGCATATTAATAAAGTTATTTTTATTTATTTATTTAACCGAAAGCTCCAAATTTTGAAAGACAAGATTTTTTGTTTTAAACTCTTACCTTGAGGTTTTTCCAAATTCAATATGGCAGCATCCAAGATGGTAATATATGTATATATAGGGGAAAATTTTTTGATATTTCGATATTATTCCATAAACAATGTTTTATGATGAATGTTTATCAACATTGGACATATGGCGTAGTTTTTACCATTTCAAGATGGCGGACCCAAGATAGCGGCAAGAAATTTGGCAAATTCTTCGATTTTTATGAAATTCGATTTACAGGGATTTCTTGGATCGCTGATTACGAATTCGTTATAATAATTCGTTAGTTATTATTATTCGTTATTAGACTTCGTTATAGATGTTAATGATAAAGAAATAATTATTTGTCAGGTTATAAAAACAACTTTGAATCATTACTCAAGTATAATTCGAGACGTTGCAGAATTCATCAGCAACGAAATTTGTATTAAAACAGAACAGATATGGAGAATATGCGTATTAATTGACATCGATGAACAAAAATTCATTATACCAGTACCTATTAAATTGCACTATTAAATTATCTACATTGAATTTACTATTTATTAAAATTGTATTTTAATGGCTGGCTTCCATCGAAAACATTTGTATTCAATTATAATATTTTATATACGGCCTTAATAAAACGTATTTTATATAAAAATATGCCTATTTCCTTATATATCATCATAACATTATATTTAAATAAAAAAGTAATAATATATATATTCTTTTTTCTTACTTTACATTATTTGCTTCTGAACAAAAGAACACAAAAATTTTAAAAGTATATAACATAATCCAGTTGTGTTTTTGTCTTATAGTTTTCTTTAAATTAAGTTTATAGGTCGCTGATTTTACGTCGTTTAGCCAAGGAATCACGTTTCCCAGCTCACATCGCATGAAAAGACACGTAATTCAGTAAGTTTTTTTTGTAATTTCTTTATTTTGTTTACTTTTAATATTTTCGTTAAGGAATATTTACGACTATTTATTTCATGAGGAAAAGCATGCGGCACATAAGTCATCATTACGGATCCGTAATCCGGGCCCAAAAACCTTTTAAACTAAATTTAACATAAATAGAACTTGTGGTCACCATATTGGTTTCTATGCTATCTTGAGTATGTAAATAAAAACTAACAACGAATTAGTAACCAGCGACCGAGAAAACCCCTGTAAATCAAATTTCATAGAAATCCAACAATTTACAAAATTTGTTGACGCTATATTGGGTCCGCAATCTTGAATTTGTAACAACTGATAACGATTTCGTAATCAGCGATCCAAGAAATCCCTGTAAATCGAATTTCATAAAAATCGAAGAATTTGCCAAATTTCTTGCCGCTATATTGGGTCCGCCATCTTGAAATGGTAAAAACTACGCCGTATGTCCAATGTTGATAAACATTCATCATAAAACATTGTTTATGGAATAATATCGAAATATCAAAAAATTTTCCCCTATATATATATTACCATCTTGGATGCTGCCATATTGAATTTGGAAAAAGCTCGAGGTAAGAGTTTAAAACAAAAAATCTTGTCTTTCAAAATTTGGAGCTTTTGGTTAAATAAATAAATAAATATAACTTTTTTAATATGCATTTTTTTTATTTGATTGCATTCATCAAAATATTAGAAATTTTTTAAAGTTGGATTCATGTTGAAAATTGCAATTGAAAATCACATCAAAAAAATCTTAAGGCATTTTCTATTATAAAATTATGTATTATATATATATATGGGGTATTCCACGTGAAGTGGTCCAATGAAAATTTTAAAATGCACCAAATTTTGGGTACACTTTGCAAATGTTTTTCAGAATACAGAAAAAAATTTTTAGGTACTGGAATCTATTTGCTCAAAAGTTATTCTAACCTCAAAAAGTGAATTTTTCCATATTTTTTTCAACACCAGCTGGGTTTACCGCTATATAACTCAAAATCTATCAACTTTTACTATAGAACATTATATGTAACATTCGTTGCTAATTATATCTAGAATTTATTCTTCTGGGTTAGAATTTCTAATCTCAAAGTCAATGTTACATAAACTACATGTCAATATTCAACTTGAAAAAAGTGCAAGTGCGCCACCTTTGATTTTTTCATCCAAAAGTCTAAAAGAAAGCTTGGAGGAATACCTTTCACATGGTCTGTAGCATTTTTATGGCCTCCAATTCTGTAAAAAGTTATGACAATTTAAAGAAACACGAAATTTTTTTAAAAATTTAAATGGGAATTACCATGTTAAATTTTGTGTATTTTTTGTCTTTCTTTAAATTGTCATAACTTTTTACAGAATTGGAGGCCATAAAAATGCTACAGACCATTTGAAAGGTATTGCTCCAAGCTTTCTTTTAGACTTTTGGATGAAAAAATCAAAGGTGGCGCACTTGCACTTTTTTCAAGTTGAATATTGACATGTAGTTTATGTAACATTGACCTTGAGATTAGAAATTCTAACACTGAAGAATAAATTCTAGATATAATTAGCAACGAATGTTACATATAATGTTCTATAGTAAAAGTTGATAGATTTTGAGTTATATAGCGGTAAACCCAGCTGGTGTTGAAAAAAATATGGAAAAATTCACTTTTTGAGGTTAGAATAACTTTTGAGCATATAGATTCCAGTACCTAAAAATTTTTTTCTGTATTCTGAAAAACATTTGCAAAGTATACCCAAAATTTGGTGCATTTTAAAATTTTGATCGGACCACTTCACGTGGAATACCCCATATATATATTTTCAAATTTTCAATATAGTAGCGCAATTTATGGCGCAACTTTTAGCTCGAGAAAGACACGTAAAAAGTAGCGCAAAAAGTTGCGTCAAAATTGCCTCAAAAGTTGCGCTATTAATTGCGCAAACATTTTCAGTAGGGCATAGGTTAGGGCTTTTGGAGGAAGTCGAGAAGGATAACGATAATAATCTGCTGTGTGGTCGATCTTAATGAAATTTTCAGCCAGATAATGAGGTGAGTTTCGAGCAATAACACTGTATGCTAGTGATCCAATAAAGTACAAACGTCTAGACTCGACCGACAGCCATCGCAAATGTAATCTATACGGTGTTATATGATCACGGCTGCGCAGACTTCCCCATACAAAACGCACGCACGCATTGAGGAGTTGCTTGAGTCTTAGGTTCCGCACCTGATCTAGATCGTTATAAACAACGCATGCATAATCAAAATGGGGCATTATAAGTGTCTCCACAAAATATTTCCTAGTACTCTGAGAGAATGCTCTCCTATGGAACCGCAATAAGCGTAAGACCCCATGGACCCTCTGTAATATTAACAACACTTGCTTTGACCAGTCCAGGGTGGGCGACAACCAAACACCCAACAATTTAATCTCATTTTCATAATACAAATAGGTATTTAACAACTTAATCCGAGAAGCAGCGGCCAGATCCACTCGCAAAACGTATGCCTGACTACCCAGGATCATTATCTTTGTTTTGGTTATATTCAGTGCAAGACTATTTAATTCAGCCCAGAATGCTACCGCATTCGCATCCAGGGTAATTCGATGTACACCCGTCTCAAAAGCCGCTGGTGGAAAAGAATACTTAACCTGGGCGTCATCCCCTGCGGTACCCCCGAATTTATCCCAAGCTAGTCTGAGCAACCGCCCAACTCATCCACAACCGCCTGTGTGCGACCCACTAAATAGTGATAAAACCATTTCAATACAGTGTCAGTGCAACCCAACCTACGCAGTTTAAACAGAAGCGGCCCATGCGGCACTGAGTCAAACGCCTTAAAGAAGTCGAACAGAACCAAGACTGTTATCATACGGGAATCTATAGCCCTCCTAATGTCATCCAAGACCCCTAAATATGCCGTCTGTGTGTTATGACCTCTGCGAAAACCCGCTTGTCTTGGATTTAACAAGTGATGGTTTACAAAGTATGATGACAACTGATAATGAACTAATCGTTCCAAAAGTTTCGAGATTTCGCACAGTTTGACTATTGGTCTAGTATCAGAGCATGGTCGAATCCTGCTCGACTTCGCCAGCGGAAACAGTAAGGTTCGCTTCCAACATTCCGAGAAGAAACCGATCAATAATAGCTCATTGAAGACCTCAACTAATGACCGTTCAGTAGCAGCAGTTATTGGTGGTAGAGTTAAGAATGCAATGGCAATTGTACTAATTGATGTAGAACTGCAAACTTCCACCTTTCCACCAATCGATCGAAGATACAGCTTTAACTGTTTCTTTTACAAAAGACTTGACCCAAAATCATGACTCAGCGCAATATTCAACTAATTCCATCATTACTTTATCGCGTAGAATATTATACTTAACAGATAATCTAGTTATTAATTCTGTACCAGCAGAAATATTTTGGGTATAAAATATTAGCGGCAAAGTGTACTGCAGTTAAAGATATTTGATTTCTTTTTATTAATAAATTAAAAACATTTTGACTTTCATGTAATGGTAAAATTTGCGATTGGTCTCATTCCATCTGTTTTAAAAATACTACTACGTGCCTAAGAAGATTGATAAGTTTTTTTATTTTTATCCAGAATTCGTCGTTTATCATACAACTTTTAATTAATACATCTATCTTTTGGGCATGCTCAAAAATAGCTAAAACTTTAAATTTTGAGAATCCACGTCCAAACTACTAAGGCAATCTAATAAGGATCCCCATCGTGTTTTAGCTGGCAATTTAAGGGAAATCGCACTATCAGAATTCTCTTTTTGAATTTTTTTAGCGCTGCTAATAAAATTTTTGACCGTTAGATTTCTTTTACGATTGAAGTGGCATTTTGCATTACAATATTTGTTGAATGCTGTTTTAAAATATCTTGGTATACTAAATTAAGTATGTAGGTAATGCTTCCGTAAGCAAAAATTTGAACATTATTGTAGTTTTCTTCGACAATAGCCCAGGCTTTCTTAAAATAAGACGCATTATCTGTTAAGACAGCCAAAACTTTTTCTTTTCCTATTTTTTCAACGATGCTTATCATTTATTCTGCTAAATATTCGCCTGTTTGTGAATCTGAATTTGTCGCTATGTGAGAATAAAAAACTGGTTCTGGTGTATTCACAATTACATTCATTAACCCCTCTCCTTTGATATTAGAGTACGAGTCGCACTGCACAGCGACAGATATAATATTGTTTCTAACATTTCATTTAATAATTTATTTCTACTTCGTGATTGAAATGTAGGTCTCAAAATTGACAATAATTCGAGAAAATACTGATTTTGAATAAAACGAAGAGGTATACCTAAAATTTGTAAGTATAATAATTAGTGAAAATTAGTAAAAATATTTAGTTTATAATAGTAGCTGCACTAACCTCCTGTATAAAAAGCTTTAGCTAACGCAAATTTCGCTTTTCACTGATCATTTGTTGATATCTTATCAAAAAAGTTTTTAATTGATTTAGTTGAAGATTCTTTGCTTGGTAATGAATTTTCTTGAACCCCTTCTTCGTTAGAACTGCGTCACTTTCAGAAACGTCAAGCTTTCTCTTTTTTATGTCTTGTTTATTTGTTGTACCTTCAAGCGTGTTTAATTGAGCTTTTAAATAGCTTTCAGATCGTTTGCAAGCTTTCAAATGTTGAACCATACGAGTAGTATGTTTTACTTAATGTTGGGTGCGATATTTATACTTATATTTATCCATTTTCGCATTTGGCGGTCGTGGTTGAATGAGAGAATGTTGCAAAACTAATTTCTTTAATTTTATTTTTTATGAAAATTGTACACAATAATGTAACAACTGCAAGTAACAAGTGATTTTTAGTTAAACTAACCTCTTTGTAATTGTGCAAAATGAAAAGGTATATTGCAAGAAATATCTTACAGTACAGTTTGATCAACTATAATTAACTTATAGTGTATTGACTCTGGTGATAGTAAAATGAGTTGATTAATTTGAGGCTCTGGTGGTTGTACTATCAATTTTTGTTTATTAGTCAAATTTTTTTACAAAAACGACGTTTCGGTCATCTCGGCAATTACACTATGACCCTCTTCAGGTTCACTGTTATTCGAAATATATGAATAGTTATAAAACAAAATCAATGTAACAATAATTGTATCGTAGTAAAACAAAGAGAAATTTATAAAAAAACTTACAACATTAGTTCTAATGAACACGGACAACGATAATTTGCACATTATCTTAAAGCGTCTACTTGTCAAGGTGACAACCGTCAAATTGAGCCGAAATCTCAAATTTAGTTCCGAATATAAGTCGAAATATAAGAGAGGGGTAATTTTACTATACTATAAATATAATTAACTTACCTTAACTATATTAAAAAACATATTTCGTCGTACTCTGTCATTTTTTTTAATTAAAAAGGCTTGAAAATGGCGGTATCGAATGCGTATAATGCTGACTTACAAACTCGCATGAAGAATTACCAGGAATGGTCACAAAGGTGAAAGGAACATGAAAATTCGATTTGACTTGTAACGGACTTGTGACCGACATATGTGCGACATAAAATTTCGTGACGGACATGCTGCAACACTAGATGTAAACACTGATGTGATTGTATGATGAGTCGGTTCCGATTTATAAGGGTAAGATTTAGAGCTGATATATTTGCCCTCATCATGTCTGCCGCACCGCCCACTGATTTTATGTCTATGTTAAAATCACCCGTAATAACAGCATGCCCATGAGACGGAAGTAAATCTGACAATATATCAAATAATTTTGAAGGATAAGCTGCCGTTGGCGTTCTATAGACAACTCCTAGAACCAACGACGAAAATTTACCTATAATATTTAAGAAAAGATATTTGGTGAGTTTGCTATCGGTAGGGCATATATACCCCATGTATTCATCGCCGGAATAGAGCTGTGTTTCAAAATTTTTATATTATATCTGTTGGAAAGAGTGGATACAGAAAGTCTTGATTATTTGTTTAGTATAATATAAGTATTAGTTTATTAATATATATATACAGTGGCAATAGCCATCGTCACCGGCACATCCGCTCGGCACGGAGTCTTAGTACAGAGTGATTGCTTAGAATATAATACGAGTCATGCGCAGTGTGGTTGCTCTCCCATAAGCTCGTATTTGCTATTTTCCAAATCTCGATCTTTTTCATCATCAAACTTTTCTAAACAAATTATTTTAGTTATTTCTTCTATTACTTGAATATGTCTAGCATTTATTATCCTACCATTTACTAGAACTCTATAACCATTTTCAACATAGCCTACTAATACACCTAATTGTGTTTTGTCGTTTCATTTACTTTTTCTTAAAGCTTCTAGAACTCTTACAAAAACTCGACTGTCAGAAATTTTTAAATGTTCGATATTAGGTTTATTTTCAAAGAATATTTCATAAGGAGTTTTATTTTCTGCTGTATTGGCGGTAGTACGATTTTTCAAATGTGCAACTGTTTTCATAACTTCAGGCCAATACCGTCTGTGTATTTTTGCTTCGCGCATTTAACTTCTACCTATATTCATTGCAGATCTTTTATATCTTTCCGCTACTCCATTTAATTCATGAACGTAGGGTGGGCATGGCAATAATGCTATTCCTTTTGATTTTACAAATTCATAAATTTCGCGATTTAAGTATTCTTTACCGTCATCACATTGTGTTTTCTTAATTCTTTTATTGAATTTATTTTCAACTAAATGTATGAATTATTTCAGACAGCTTGCAGTCTCTAATTTATTTTTAATACAGAAAATTCTAGCGCATTCACTGTAATCATCTACAAACGTTAAAAAGTATTTTTCTCCACCATAACCAACTGTGTTATGTGGACCAATCAAATCGGTATTAATTAATTCTAAAATTTCTGATGACTTTGTTTCATTATTTTCGAATGGTACATTTATCATTTTACTTCCTATACAGTTTGCATATTTCATTTCGGTAGTTTCAATTTTGTCTGGCAATCCTTCTATTAATTTATTTTTGACTAGTTTATTTAAATATTGAAAATTTACGTGGCCTAATGCCCTTTGCCATTTTTCTTTGTTAGTTATTTTTAAGCTATTTATATTCATTTGTGTACTTTTTTCTTCAGATACAAAGCTTTTCATAAAATACAAATTATCAACTTTATTAGCAACAGGTATAAATTTTCTAGATTTATTATAAATTTTAGCATTATTATTTTTTGCTACTACTGAACAATTTTCAGTTATTTTTGAGAAACTTAACAGGTTTTCTTTGATGCCTTCAACATAATAAACATTTTTTAAATCAACATAATTTTTATTCTGATAATTTTTAAAATGAACTTTAAGGTTACCTAATTTGTTTGCTTTTAACTTTTTACCGTCTGGTAATTTTACATCGATAGGATTTTTCAAATCTATATAGTTATCAAAGAATTTATCATTTTGTATAATATGGTCTGTGCAACCACTATCTAGTAACCAATTAATCTCATTACAATTTTCATTAGGCTTCACATTCCCTGATACATAATTTAACTGACTTATTTCATTATCTCTGCCAGACGCGAAAGTCGAAGTAGAAGATAAATAATATGTTTTCGAGCTACACACCTGAGTAAACCACGACTCGGACGGATAGTTGTCCCGTTGCTCGCTTGAAGAGTCACTTCTGGGATGATATTGTTTTCTGTTTCGGCCACGATCTCTGTAGTTTACACCTCTATTGAATCTTTTGTGTTGACTTTGTTGACCTTGGTTGGAATGAGCATTTTTTCCTGGGTTGGTCTGGTGTTACTGATTATTTTGTTGACCTTGCCAACAGTCTTTCTTGAGATGTCCAATTTTTCCGCTTTTGTGACATTTACTTTACACTAATTTTGGACTTGACGTAATCAACAGTCTTTTAATCTTCATGGATGATATCTATAAAATCCCCAATATAACTGTAGCTTGGTGGCAATGCCCTGATTAAGTATCACATCATCTCTGTTTCGTCTATTTTTCCACCAGCCGTCTTGAATTCGTTCAGTGATTTTCCGAATTCAGCGAAAAAATCGTCTACTTGATCAAAATTCTTCAATTTTACTTCTTCCAGCTTTCCTCTGCAGATTATTTGAAGTGACGTGGATTGTGTCGAATACATTTTTTCAAATTTTCTAATCATCTCAAAAGCAGTTTTACACTCGCTAACAAATTCCAATTGTTTATCTGAAATGGTACTCATAATTATAGTTTTTGCTTTTAAGTCCTTTTTCTTCCATTCGGTTAGTTTATCTTTATATGTATCCATTATTTCACCTTCAGTTGGTTCATTACATTCTTCATATTCTAATAAATTCATTAATCTTATTCGCAAACTTGTATAATTTGCTCCATCAAAAATGGGTATCATGATATCTTCAATTTTAACTTGTTTCGTCATTTTATTTCCTTAAAATTTATATTTTTTATACACTTGAATTTTGAGTATATTTATTTTCTTCGATTCCTTTTGTTTAAGCCACAGGAACATGTGCTTAACCTCAAAATTCCCACGTGCTCTATACTAGCACTTTGTCACGTGTTTCACTTGCAAATTTAGTAGTTGGAGACTTCTATTTCCATTCGGTTAATTGTTTTTCTTCTCGTGATAAATCATTACTTATATTTTTTGATTCAAGCTTTAGCCCACCACGTGTCTATTAACTTTACGTTTTTGAATTCACTTATTATCCTTATCCGACTCGAAAGTTAGTGTAGGTGATAAAACAAATAATCAGAGCAACCACGCTCTGCAACCATGTTGGAAAGAGTGGTTACAGAAAGTCTTGATTATTTGTTTAGTATAATATAAGTATTAGTTTATTAATATATATACAGTGACAATCCATCGTCACCGGCACATCCGCTCGGCACGGAGTCTTAGTACAGAGTGATTGCTTAGAATATTGCAACAGTGCAAATTGCACATTGCAACAAATTAAATAAATGTAAAATAATCGCTAAGACGATAGAGAGAATACGACAGGAGTCGTACGCGAAAGCGAGAGAGAGAAAATAGAGAGAGAAAGACTATCTAAACGCGGGACGATTCGCGACGACAATAGATGAGAGACGAACGCTCTCTCCGCTCGCGAAAGTCCTCAGGTTCGAAAGCATTTTCCGAGCCCGATCAAAGGATACGCGATACCGAGGCAACGGCGAAGATAGCCAAGCAGCTTAGCCTTACATGCCCAGCAGCGGAGCAGCCGTCCAAGCCTTTTCGGACGTATAACGAAGGGACCTGAAGGAAGGAAGCGGCGATCGCTTACCCACCTAACCCGACGTGACGAGCACCCGGCACTAGTCCCGACGCCACGCCCAGGTCACCGACGCAGGAGCCGACGTAACCGTGAGTCGCCCAGACCATTGTGAGCGAAGCGATCAGATTTATACTCTTTTATTAACTCTCTCTCGACATCAATACGAGAACGCGATACACGCGACCATTAATAAAATTAGTTAAATTGATATATAATCGAATGTAAATGAGAGTATCGAGAACGCGTGAAGGCGTATGTTATAATCTACTGTTAATTATATTTTAACGTGCGAACGCGACTTGGCGCGAATAACAAAATCAATCGTTATGAGTTTCTCGAAGAACCTCTTATAGCTGAGATATTTGTAAACAATTATATTTTAAAATTAGAATTAATAAACAATAAGGAACAAAATTAGCTTACGTTTACATTTGAATTCTTTGTCTCGCCTCTAACGTTATTCACGCAATCACTATACATTTCCCCGCATGTTAATAGAATCCCACCTTGAGTAAGTAATTTTCCCTCCACTGCATCCGCGAAATTCTATTCCGCGAATTCACCGTTTTGTCAAGTGGCATAAGACGTTAAGGGGATTATAAAATTATTGAGAATATCGCGTTATGAGGGAAAACCATGATCATTTAAATAGTGACGATTAACCGCGATAACTGACATATTGAATAATTTGTTAAGTATAAATATGCCACGTGACAATATAATACGAGTCATGCGCAGTGTGGTTGCTCTCGCATAAGCTTGTCTCGTTGTACACAGTCATTGTCGATAAATAGATGGTGCGACGAATATCAAATTGTACGTCAGAACTAGATTATAATATTTACCATTATTTATAACAATATCATTCATCTGTATCTAGAGACGAGATTCCTGGACTCTACTGTTGAGCCCACCAGGCATACTCAGGGCGAAATACAGTAAATTTTCTTTTCCTTTCTTTCTTTTTTTTCCCGTTTTTTTTTACTTTTATACTACAATCAACTAAATTTTTTATTTTGACTTAACTTGTCTTGCTGTTTTTTCAAACACTCTTGCTGTGGGGTTTCTAAAGTGGCTGGTATAAATACAGGCCGCCTTACTGAGTTGTGAGGAATAGTCTTTGGCTTGTGGAGATCAAGAAATTCATTTATCATATAACTTATAGTGTAAACTGTAACGTTGAATGTCCTTGAGAGGATTGCGTGTACAACGATTACTGATGACGTACTAGCAATTATAATTAGTTATCAATTATATTTTATATTATCAATCCCGACGGTCAAATGATTTTTAGTTGGTGGGCGCCAGACCGCCGATAGGGTTTTGAGACTCACCAGGGTGTAAAGGTGTTCCTGTGTCGTCACCACGGAGAGTGACGATAATTAACATTATTCCAATACTCTGAAATGGGGGAGGGAACCAAAAAGATTCGAAAAAAAAAACAGAATACAAATCTTCAGAAAATTATCCAACAATTGTTTTATTATTTAATTTTTAAAACCCGTTATATGTACTTGGTTACAACTGGTATTTATTTCCTCGGCAAAAAGCCCGCTGGCTACGCGCAATTATAACGAAATCAATCCGTACAAATATACATTAACCACACCACGTGTACACGAGAAAAACTCCTTTACGTATTAAATTATTAATATTCGAAATTATTTATATATATGTATTTATTTTACATTATTCGTGAGTTAAATTCGCATAAATTAAACATAAAGGAAAATTGAATAACGAAAATTCTCAAGACGCGATATTTCACACATTTCACGAAATTCGCTAGTAACAAAAATTATAAAATGGCCAGACAGACCATTCACCGCGATTCCGCCAAGAAATATCCTTTCGTGGACCTCTCGCTTGTGCGCAACAATCTCACAATAATCAATACATATTTAGTTTCTTCTCCTCGACAATAGGTATATATCCGTATCCAATAATACTATCTTCAAACAAAACCTCTCAATATTCTCGCTCGTGATAAAGAAAGAATTATAGCAGTTGTGCTAACTATAGTTGAACACCGCATGACCGCCTTTTTCTCCTTCGTCCTCGAAATCTCTCGAAAAATCCGATCCGGGGCGCTGAAGTCCTTCTTCCTTGTTTATTTAACCAATCGGTTTATCCCTTTTTCTTAATCAGTTAACCGATCTTCGTTCCGCAGCGCCACCTATTTCGCTCCTCGTCGGTGAATATCGGAGCATCCGACGTTCCTATTTATAGGAATTTGCAATTCTATTCCGCATGGGCAAGCGCCTCCACCTATGCAGGTTACCATTTCCTTTCTCTTTCTTATTTACGCGCGTACGTATATGCGAGTCATTCCTTAGATCATGTATATGTATATAATAATATCGGTCTCTCCGAACTAAATGCTTTACTTTTAGAATAAAGCAGGCCTATCGTACTCTTTGTCCACTATGGTTGGTGGAATTTCCCAGAACGTGGACGAAACGCCTTTAATTATTTTAAAAGGCCGTGCTCTGGGAAATTCCACCAACCATAGTGGACAAAGAGTACGATAGGCCTGCTTTATTCTAAAAGTGAAGCATTAAGTTCGGAGAGACCGATATTATTATATACATATACATATAATTTTGTAACATTCCTTAGTTCGTTCGTTCCCCCCGCCGGCGCGCCTCTCATCCAACTCGTCTGCTTACGCGCATGGGCAGAGCGCCCCCACCGCGTTGACCAAGACTTGCACGATGACAACATGTCTGTCGTATTCGCGCGAGGGAACGTATTGTTTACTCATAATTATTCGTGAAGTGCGCGGTAATATTCGCAGAGGTACTTCCTATCGGAGAGCACCAAGGACATCGAGACTCCTGGCCGACGTTGGACCTCCCCGGCATCACCGACGACGCCTTCGAGTGTTCGTGTGACGACAGGTTGAACGGCGACAATCTCCTTCTCCATATGGTAAGTAATACTCAAAACCATAATACAGACTAATAACCTTAGTGACAACTTTCTGATAAACAAGAGAGACTAAATCTCTTAGCCCTGGTAACGAGGGTAACCCGGACCGAGCTACTGAACAGTTTGTTTACATGCGACCTAACCTCTTCTATCACTCCTAATTATACTTATAGTGTACACATATCTTTGCTTGGTAACCTGGATCGATGATGGCGACGGAGGCGAGGCCAAGCGCTTGGCACTAGTTGAAGTAGAGGGGAGGACAGCTCTCATCACGGTCTCACCGCTCACCGCAACGTTTGCAATATCCAACCCGGGAGATACTGCCCTCATACGATTTAAATCCGCACCAGCATTCACGGCCGAGATACTCGCTCTGTACATATGGCAGCACTTACGCACACTCAAGCCCGGCATATTCGCTACGCAATTTGTCTGCATAATATTGGTACATTCGGAACATACCTCCGAATAATCCTTCCTGGTGATGCGTATTTTGCACACGAAACAGACTCTCGCCGTCACCATAACAAACAAAAAGCAAGAATAGCCAGAAGAGAGAAGAGGGGGGGGGAGCACTGGGAGTAGAGTTACCCTTCCTTCGCTTCCAGCAGAGGCGCTAAAATAGCCGGCGATGTACGCAGAAAAATTTGCCGCTTTTTTGCACACGCAAAAAACATCACAGCGCCTAACCTAATTATCCCAAGAAGATTTTCTCGATAAGATTACAGCGGGTAAACCAACTGCCTTAAAGATCTTTATTAAAAAGTAGAAATAGCAGTCGGTTTACTTTAATGATTGGCACTGGAAAACTCGATAGCAGGTGTGAGAGGCAATATAATAGTATAAACAGAGAGCAACAATAGGATGCCACAGGCCACTCACCTTGCGCGCAGAGAGAGCGAGAGTGAGAGAAAGAGAGAGGCTTGAGAGGTGACGAATGCGGTGGGTATGCGGGAGAGAGGTCCGAAAGTCGCGCTATACCTCCCTAGAGAGCAGACCCAATGTTAAGAGTGTGGAGTGGGGGGGAGCGAAGGAGAGACAGAGAAAGTGGGGGGGATAACGCTATACCAGCCTGGGTCTAAAAATAGATCAGACTCGCTATACCACCCCAACGTCGCGAGTAGCCGGGGGAGGGGTGGTGGCAACCGACAGTCTCGCTATACCACCCCATTTCTACTTGCGCGTAAAAATAAGTTGAGTAGATAACTTGCAAGAATGTGCATTAGTTTACTTATTGCTCATTAATTTCATGAAATTTTTAAATGTGTACTCAATAATAATAACGGATGTAAAATTCAATTTAATGCTTTAAATACAGATGAAAAATTATTTTAAGATTAAATAAATATTAATCAAGTATAATAACATACGCTTCTTCAAATACCCATATGATGTAAACAATGGGTTAAAAATTAAATACATTAATTAATGCATTTTTTACATTAAGTAATGCCAAAAGAAAATTCAAATTTTAACTGTGGCATTATGAAATACGAATTACATTTGAAAAGTTTTTTAAAAATTATTAATTTAGAAGCATTTAATTTAAATATTTTTCAAATTAATATGTCAAAATTCTATGGATATATAAGTGAGTAGATAATGTATATTTATATAAAAAAATATTTTAAATAAACAAGTATATGTATTTATTAGAAACAAGAGGTAATTTGAGGAATGAATTTGTTTAAAATAATCAAAATAAATATATGGGCATAACTAACGGAAAAAATAAATTGGATATAATTATGAATCAAAACGCAAATTTTAAAAGAGGGTGCAAATTACGAATTATGGGAGAAATGGAAGAAACAAGTTTTTATTTATATGCCGTTAAAATATTATAAATCCTTTTAGAATTAATACGAAAATTTATTTATATTTTGATGATATAGAACTCTTGGACGATGATTCTTCGCAAATAAATAAATTAATTTTAGGGAGTGAAGATCTATTTAAATCCATTCAAAAAAATCCAAAATTTTAATAAGTAGTTAATAAATACTACAATTTGGTAAGTATATGCACTTTACCATTTTTAATGGTAAGTTAATTTTTCATTAAAATTTATAATTGTTAAATTATAAATTTAAAGTTTAAATGAATTCATACAGTTTAAAATTTACAGGTAATATTAATATGTATCCACTTTCTTATAATATTTAGTCTTATTTCATTACACTAAATTTGGGTAAAAGTTTTCTTTTATAAATTATAATCCTATCTTAAAATAAACTATATTTTTGGAATAAAACCCAACGCGCTAGAACACACTCCAAAGTGGACTGAAAATCTGTTTAATTTCTAAGGTATTCATAGATGTGAAACAATAATAGAATTTTATAATGATTGTAAGAATGATGAAAAGATTATTTTAAATACATAATAACGGTAAGCGAGTTACCGATCAGGTGAGTAACAGAAAAGAGTATAGCGAGGGCTGCGTGCGCAGAAACGCCCGAGTGTCGTGCGCGAAGAGAAGAGAAAGTAAGAAGTTCACGCGCGCACGGTGAAACAGCGTGTTGTAGAATCTGGGACTATTTATTTGTGATAAAAAGAAAGAGAGTGTCACAGTGCTTCATGTGTGTGGGTGTGAAGGAAGTTCTCCCCAGCAACCACAACGTCAGCGTGCAGAGCCGCACGCCCCGCTGTTCGATAAAGAAGGAGAGAAATCGGCAGCCGTTCCGTCTATTGGAGTGAGAGAGAGGGGTAGAGTCGAGGTGAATCCCTCTCGGTCTTCCAGCTGTTTTCCCGCCGTACGAATTACGCAGATAACCCCAATCTATCTGATACGGTCCAGGTGAGGAAGCGTTCCTCTTTATTTTCCACTCTCGTGACAAATCCCGCCCGGGTAGATAGGTTGGTGGTTCGCGGGAGCCACTTCACGAGAGAAGGCACACGTGACGTAAGCAGCTACTACGCCAGAGATCCCTACGTCAGAGGTATATACGTCACACAGCGTGACGTAGTAGCCATCAGGTTAAGCAACCGATTATTCCCGGATTGGTTGCTTATAACTCGACCGCTAATAGGTTTTAACGGATCGTTTTCGCGCTGACCTCGGGGGTAGTTATCGCTACCACTCTTCCTTACTTTTTAATGTTAATTTATTATTATTTGGTTGTTTATTTAATAAATTGACTCGGCGAGACTATCTTTCTCGCCGTCTAACATAATATCTCAATTGTTGATAACGTTTTCCCGGTGATAGTCCTATCCTACGAATACCGCCCTCTCTAGCGTATACTCTAGTTGGCAATTTTAGGCATAGAGCCCAACACACACAGTATTAAAGCCAAACGAAGTATTTGGTGTTGTTAACGGCATTGCACGGGAATCAAGACGTGTGGATTTGCGATAAAGGATGTTGGAAAAATTAACAAGTGCCACGTATAGACTTGTACCAACCACTATAAAAAATATTACAAGAAGGCAAATGGTTAATAAACCATTCGCGTTCCTTTCGCTCTTGTTTGACTAGGACTAGCCTTACATCTCCGGGAGTAGCGAACGAAGTTATTTTGAGAGTAGAGATGTAGGATATAATGTAGGATAAATAAAATAATATATGTTTTATTTCGTATTAATCGTGCATTATTTATTTAAATATAATATGCTGTTTTCCTTTAAATGAACACGTGTAACTAAATTCTTACAGCTTTTTAATGGGCAAAAACACATAAAATCACACTATTTTATTAACAATTGCATAAATTTATTTAAGTCAAATAACGATTTTAATTTTGATTAAATAAACAAGTGTGCGGCGAACACGTTAACACATTATAGAATAAAATATTCACAAGGTTATTTTATTATAAACATCAATAATTAATAATCGAAATAAGAATTATTATAAATAAATGCAGATTAAATTAAAAATTGTTGTCGTTTAAAACATGAATTATAGTTAATAAATTGCAATTCAACCCGTGAATATTGCAAATAAAATGCAATGCAACGAATAATTATTATAAATAAATTGTAGTATCAAATAATAATTGTTTTAAGAGAAAACGGTTGGTTCAGCAATCGAAATAACATAAAATATCAGGTTTCCCTTTACGAATAATACAAGCGTATAGATAGCCGAAGAGCTTATGCCTTAAGTACCCAAATATATAGATATATATATATATATATATAAACACCAGTATCGGTACTTATGGTGACACTACGTGTTATCTTGGTGTTTTGAGGTTATAAAACATATGTAACGACTCAGATATAAGGGGGAGAATATTAATTGATAGAATAATGCATAAAAAACCAATAACCCAAATACCTAAATACCCCTCACGGGTAAAAAAGCATATAATATTAATGAAGGATTGAAGTTATAACCTCATTCGAAGTGCCTCCGACCTCCGGCACCTCGAAAGACGTTATAGCTTCAATCCTTCATTAATATTATAACGTCAAAGCGGGGCTCACAAAGATAATTTTCCGATTTTTTGTGTGTCGGCATAAGTACGGATACATGGTTGAATTTTCGGTGGAATTATGCTGACGTCGGCATAATTACCCCAAAGTTAAGCAGAATTCCCATTTCCGGTAAGAATTTGTCGGCATAAGTACCGATTGATCAATTTATAAGTATATATATATATATGTGTGTGTATTCGGTGAGGAACGAAGGTCCGCCTCGAACGTGGATAGCGGTGTCAAATTGCTGGATAATGTCCTGCTAGGCCTGCGGGCGTCGACGTTAGATGTGTATGCTGTTGGAGTCCGATGATTTCCAGATGTCGAAGTCGTAGTTCCTTGACTATGGCTCGTAGATGTCAACGATGCGTCTCGATTCCCGAATAGAAGATCTCTCTTGATTTTGAATGCGTATTGTTTTAAAGTCCGAGTAGCAGTACCACGCCCTCGGATAAAAATCAAAGAGTTGACGAGCAGAGCTTCGCCTTATGAAAACTTTAGATGAAAAATTAGAAGTGGCTGTGTCTCTTCTGGGTCCTCTTTATATGCCCTAAACATCTATGCATCTGTCCTTGTCTTACACTTTGCCTTATATGGAAATTGTGTAAGTAGTTCTCGATTTTTCTGTGCTTGCACCCGATTGGACCGTTAGATGTGCCTGATTAAAAATTATCGAATCCCATGCATTTTCTGTATCGCTTCGTAGTTAATTTGGAGAATTTGCTGTCCCCCTTTTATTACTGCGACATTACCCAAAGAACGGCTTAATTTATTACTTCCTTCTAATTCTCGAATTTTCTAGTCTATGTTTCCCATCGCCGACTCTTCTCCGAGCATTGATTTTATAGTGCAGTACAAAAAAAACTCTTGCGTAACCCTTCGTTTCAATCTCACTATCGGCGATCCCGCTTATATGCGTATTGGCTTTGAATAATATCTTCAACTCTACTTATCAGTCTCTTTTTCGTTTGTAACACTCGTAAAATAATCTGTTCCTTAGCTCTATAAATTATATTTTATATTACTGCATTTAGTTAGAATCATTCTTTATCAACCTTATTTTGTTCGTCTTCTACGCCGTATTTTTATTTTAAACTACGCAGTACTTTTTACGAAAAATAATAATATAATTTTCGTCGGGACGCGACAACTCCCCCCCTTTTTAAAAACGACGTCCTCGTCGTTGATCAATATTATTATTATATTATTATTTTTCTTGACATAAGATATCATACCTAATTTTAAATTATAAACATTATTTCGATTAATTTTTCTTTATTTCTTATGGTGAACTTTATAAACCATATTACAAATATTAATTCGTAGTTCAACTTCGTTTGTTATTATGTTACATACTTCGAGTACATTATTTCAAACAGTTTAACAGTATTGATATAATAAAAAAAGTTTTATTATTACAATTTATTATAGATATTCCGAAAAATTGTATAATTATTATTAAATGTGTTTTCTATAGATAACAGAAAAATTTACGTATCTTTAGTTTGTACTCCTAATTTTTAGTATACATCAAGTCATGTTAAAAATATATGTTGCTATTGTTCTTGTAGCCACATTTTTTTACAAAATTTTCAATTTTCTTCTATAATATTTGTATGCTTACATATATATTTTCTAAAAAGTTAAACAAAACAGTTAAATATTAGTTTACTTTTTATTTTACATTTATTCAATTAATAATTCTACTGTTACGAATTGTTAAAGAGAAGAAAATAAATTTCCTATTCTTATGCAATATAGATTCTCCCTTCAATGTGAACAATGTTAGTACATCCTATCTTAATAATATATTTATATATTTTATTTTATAAAAGGATTAGAAGTGAAGAAAAATTAATTTTCTTCGCTCCCCCTCCCCACTAAAATAAAATGAACACATAATTATTTGACTTTTTTTTTTAGAATTTTCTTTTCAGCCATTATATACAAAGATTCACATATATTATAATATATAATTGAGAAATAGTTAATTTAGTTTTGTAAGAAAAAGATACAATCGATACAAATAAGAAAATAAAATGAGCAATACATAAGTGACAGTGCGAAAATAGGTTAAGTAGGCTCATGTAGAACCATGCTCCTATATCTTGGGAGAAAAAGTGGACTACACTGAATAAACGGTACGACGGAATAACCCAAGCAGTTACGGAACTGCCCGATGCTTGCGCATTATAGAATTGTGGTACCAACGTTTATTTTTATTCACTTAATTCCATTGTTTCACGTTAAAATGACTAATTTACACTATTTTTATTTTTATTTTTTGCGGGATTGTTTGTTCGTTTGAATTTGTTTACTTGTCAGTTCCAAATGAAAGAAAATTAATTTTGAATAATAATTAAATAAATACACCAGAATTTTACTACTAATTATATTATTTTTGTTTTTTTTTTTTGCTACACATTGTATTATTGGTTGTTATAAATATGAAAAAAAAATTTATTTATCTGTATCAATTATTATTGTTTATCCTGAATTGTTTTATAAAACTTTTTAAAATTTATTCGAAACAATTAGCATACCTATTGTTTATAAATAAGAGGAAAATCTTCTAATCTGCCTGTCTTAGGTTTTATATTATTAGTTCTATATAAAAATTGAATAATCGTATGGAATTAATCGTATAAATATAAATGTTGTTTTTATTTTTTTTTTTAAACCCTTTATGTATATATATATATATACTAGGGGGGCTTCGCCCCCCTGCGTGCTTCGCGCGCCAACCCCCTATTTTTAATTCGAAAAAGGTTTTTCGTAATTAATTTATTTAAAATAATGTTTTAAATTGTATTATTTTTTCACTACCATGGACACCTTAAAAATTAAACAGATTCACACAACACCTTGAAGGTATTGCTATAGTTATTATAATTTATAAATAAAAGTTTACCAAAATTTAGAGTAATGAAATCAGAATAAAAATAATAAAAAAAATTAGAGACATATTAAATGTTAACTGTAAATTTTAAACTTATGAATTCTTATAAAGCTTAAATTTATATTTTAATAATTATAAATGTTAATGAAAAATTAACTTACCAAAAATAGTAAAGTACATATACTTACTAAATTGTAGTATTTTAGTTAACAACTTATTAAAATTTTGGATTATTTGAACGGTTATAAATAGAACTTCACCTCCTAAAATTAATTTATTAATGACGAACGATCATCGCCAAAAGTTCTATGTCATTAATATTTTGTACTTTTAGAGTAATGAAAGACTTATTTACCAAAATTTAAGTAATGAATCAATAATAAAAAATAGAGACATATTAAATGTTAACTGTAAATTTTAAACTATATGAATTCTTATAAAGCTTAATTTATATTTTAATAATTATAAATGTTAATGAAAAATTAACTTACCAAAAATAGTAAAGTACATATACTTACTAAATTGTAGTATTTTAGTTAACAACTTATTAAAATTTTGGATTATTTGAAACGGTTTATAAATAGAACTTCACCTCCTAAATTAATTTATTTAATGACGAACGATCATCGCCAAAAGTTCTATGTCATTAATATTTTGTACTTTTAGAGTAATTAAACTTTCTTCTTAATTAAATTAATTTTTGTATTAGTTTTAAAGAATTATTTATAACATTTTAGCGGTATATAAATAAAAACCTGTTTCTTCCATTTCTCCCGTAATTCGTAATTTGCACCCTCTTTCAAAATTTGCGTTTTAATCCATAATTATATCCAATTTATTTTTCCCTTTAGTTACAGAGCCCATATATTTATTTTAATTATTATACACAAAGGCATACCTTAAATAACCTTTTGTTTCTAATAATACATACTTGTTTATTTAAAATATTGTTTTATATAAATATACGTAATCTCCAAACAATTTTTAAATTTGATTTGAATAATATTTAAATTAAAAACTACTAAAATAATAATTTTCGAAAAACTTTTGTAATGTAATTCGTATTTTATATTGTCACTGTTAAAATTTGAATTTTCTTTTGCCATTACTGTTTATAATAGAATTATCTTAAAAATGTAATAATTAATGTATTTAATGTATAATAATATCGGTCTCTTCGAACCAAATGCTTTACTTTTAGAATAAAGCAGGCCTATCGTACTCTTTGTCCACTATGGTTGGTGGAATTTCCCAGAGCACGGCCTTTTAAAATAATTAAAGGCGTTTCGTCCTCGATCTCCAGCTTGGACTCCTCAGTAAGGAACTGGAGATCTTACCTTAGACGCCTATCGCAAGATGATATGCGACGCCAGCAAGATGTTCTGCGGCTATATATATATAGAAATTAGACGACGATCTCTCCAACGAGTGTAGAGAGATAGTCGTCTCCCTCTGGTGGTGGGAAAAGCCACGAGCCAGAGCGCGAATTTTTAGACCGTATCGCGAGTTATTTGTTACAAAATTTTAACGTTCGGTAATATGTATATGTATAATAATATCGGTCTCTCCGAACCAAATGCTTTACTTTTAGAATAAAGCAGGCCTATCGTACTATTTGTCCACTATGGTTGGTGGAATTTCCCAGAGCACGGCCTTTTAAAATAATTAAAGGCGTTTCGTCCTCCAACCATAGTGAACAAAGAGTACGATAGGCCTGCTTTATTCTAAAAGTAATGCATTTGGTTCGGAGAGACCGATATTATTATACATATACATATTACCGAATGTTAAAATTTTGTAACATAATGTATTTAATTTTTAACCCATTGTATATATCACATATGGATATTTGGAAAAGTGTATGTTCACACACAAACATTCACACACACACACACACACACACACACACACACACACACACACACGCACACGCACACGCACACGCAAGCACACACACGCACGCACACACACAAACACACACACACACACACATACACACATGCACACACACTTATATATTTATGACATATATATGACATATATATATATAACATATATATATAACATATATATATGACATATATATATAACATATATATATATAACATATATATGACATATATATATAAAACATATATATATATATGTTGAATTCTGAATTCTTAGACACGGCGGCGGCGGCGGTGGCGGCGGCGAAATATTTATATATTATAGAGAGATATTATTTGTTTAAATCATTACTTATGAACATTGTATTAGCTTGAACACTAGTATGACTACATTGACATAAACACTGAATTGTACACTTTTATTATTATTGTTTTTATTAATAGTTGAATTTTGAACTTTATTCACAAAATTACATAATTAATCGAATTTGCTGCATTTTTTTATTAAAATCAATATTAGAAATATTCTCATACTTTTAATTTGTATCGATGATTTTATCCGACATGTATATTGATACTATTTGTGAGTTTACTTTATTTAATTAATTTAATTAATGAAGTTATCAACTTTTTTTTTTTAATAATTAATTTTGATAAAATCTTTCTTTTCTCTCCTCTTCTCGTTTCTTTGCAATCAGTATTTTGTCGTACAGATTCTACTATGTCCATTGAGCCTAGGGTTAGATTTTTTTTTTCTTTTTTTTTCTAGTATGCCAAACTTTCCTTATATATTTATTCTTATATACCTGCGCGTCCTTAAAAAAGTATGACTAATTAACAGAATTACTAGAGTCAATGTATGTATGTTGTAACTATTTATATAGGTTTACATTTTGAATGGTGCAATTAAGCACTTCTTAGGAAGGATAAGCACTCCTTAGCAAGGATATGTGACGGTGTTGCTGGTGCTTTTACCGCAACGAGGAGGAAAGGGTGCAATTAAGCACTCCTTACGAAGGATAAATGACGGCGTTGCTGGAGCTTTTACCGCAACGAGGAGGAAAGGGTGCAATTAAGCACGCCTTAGGAAGGATAAGTGACGGTGTTACTGGATCTTTACCGCAACGAGGAGGAAAGGGTGCAATTAAGCACTCCTTAGGAAGGATAAGTGACGGTTGTTGCTGGAGCTTCTACCGCAACGAGGAGGAAAGGGTGCAAATAAGCACTCCTTAGGAAGGATAAGTGACGGTTGTTGCTGGAGCTTTTACCGCAACGAGGAGGAAAGGGTGCAATTAAGCACTCCTTAGGAAGGATAAGTGACGGTGTTGCTGGAGCTTTACCGCAACGAGGAGGAAAGGGTGCAATTAAGCACTCCTTACGAAGGATAAGTGACGGTTGTTGCTGGAGCTTTTACCGCAACGAGGAGGAAAGGGTGCAATTAAGCACTCCTTAGGAAGGATAGGATATAGGTTTTAGGCGTAGTGATATGTTAGATTCCAATGATTCTATTTGATTGTAAATCTTTCTTTTTTATAGCAGTTAAATTTAAATTTGACTAAGCACAAGTGACATTGAAAATTTAAACCTTTTCCTTACTTTCCTTTGTACATTAACATCATTGGTATCTTAGGCGAGAAGAGTAAAGAGAAAAAGACCTTATTTTTTTTGTTATTTGCCTTATTCGTTTCTAATTTAATAATCGCGTATTTATTTAATTTAAGTGAGTATATGCTTTACCTTGTAATGATCTTTCTTTATAATAAAAATTTTATTTCCTTGAAGTTTATTTTCGTCGTTAATTTAGATATATACATATTATTTTTATATGGTTTTTTTTTGTATAAAGTCAGATAAATTGAAATAATTTCATTTTAAGTTGAATGTATGCCATTGTGATTACAAGATAATAAATATATTCTATTGACAACCTTTTAGAACTGTAAATATATATATATATATATATATATATATATATATATTACGTGCGTATACATATTTTCAAGCACATTGGGGCTATTATATATTATATACCTATGTTTAGGCACTACAAAGGCTCCATATATGAATAGCTTAACCTATTAACATGCACTATTTTCGTTTTATTATGAGCTAGCTCTATTTTTACATTTCCCTTGTTATTAACTATTTCTAAAATCCGATGTGGTCCAGTATATTGATCGCCTAGTTTGTATTTCTTCCCTCCTTTTAATAACCAGACATTATCCCCTGTCTGAAATTCTTGATGATTGGCTTTCCTGTCGTAATAGAATTTCGACCTATGTTTAGAAGCTATTAATTTTTCTCGCGCGATTCCCTGTATTTCGTTTAAACGTTGTCGTAAATTTATAATGTAATCATCATACGTTGGAACTCGTTCTCGTGGGTCTAAAGGTTCGTTTGATGGTAGTCGCGCTTTTCGTGCAAAAACAATTTCAAAAGGTGTGTAGAGATGACCCTCATGTACCGACGTATTATACGAAAACGCGGCTAATTCGCATAACTCATCCCATGAGTCATTTCTTTCTATCATTGTTTTTAAATAATCTGCTAAGCTGCTATGAAAACGCTCAACGGAGTTGGACTGAGGGTGATAAGCCGTGGTTTTAACTTGTTTAATCTTAAAAATTTTCGCTACTTCTCTCATCAGGAGGTTACAACGAGGAGGAAAGGGTGCAATTAAGCACGCCTTAGGAAGGATAAGTGACGGTGTTGCTGGAGCTTTTACCGCAACGAGGAGGAAAGGGTGCAATTAATCACTCCTTAGGAAGGATAAGTGACGATGTCGCTGGAGCTTTTACGGCAACGAGGAGGAAAGGGTGCAATTAAGCACTCCTTAGGAAGGATAAGTGACGGTTGTTGCTGGAGCTTCTACCGCAACGAGGAGGAAAGGGTGCAAATAAGCACTCCTTAGGAAGGATAAGTGACGGTTGTTGCTGGAGCTTTTACCGCAACGAGGAGGAAAGGGTGCAATTAAGCACTCCTTAGGAAGGATAAGTGACGGTGTTGCTGGAGCTTTTACCGCAACGAGGAGGAAAGGGTGCAATTAAGCACTCCTTACGAAGGATAAGTGACGGTTGTTGCTGGAGCTTTTACCGCAACGAGGAGGAAAGGGTGCAATTAAGCACTCCTTAGGAAGGATAGGATATAGGTTTTAGGCGTAGTGATATGTTAGATTCCAATGATTCTATTTGATTGTAAATCTTTCTTTTTTATAGCAGTTAAATTTAAATTTGACTAAGCACAAGTGACATTGAAAATTTAAACCTTTTCCTTACTTTCCTTTGTACATTAACATCATTGGTATCTTAGGCGAGAAGAGTAAAGAGAAAAAGACCTTATTTTTTTTGTTATTTGCCTTATTCGTTTCTAATTTAATAATCGCGTATTTATTTAATTTAAGTGAGTATATGCTTTACTTGTAATGATCTTTCTTTATAATAAAAATTTTATTTCCTTGAAGTTTATTTTCGTCGTTAATTTAGATATATACATATTATTTTTATATGGTTTTTTTTTGTATAAAGTCAGATAAATTGAAATAATTTCATTTTAAGTTGAATGTATGCCAATTGTGATTACAAGATAATAAATATTATTCTATTGACAACCTTTTAGAACTGTAAAATATATATATATATATATATATATATATATATATATACGTGCGTATACATATTTTCAAGCACATTGGGGCTATTATATATTATATACCTATGTTTAGGCACTACAAAGGCTCCATATATGAATAGCTTAACCTATTAACATGCACTATTTTCGTTTTATTATGAGCTAGCTCTATTTTTACATTTCCCTTGTTATTAACTATTTCTAAAATCCGATGTGGTCCAGTATATTGATCGCCTAGTTTGTATTCTTCCCTCCTTTTAATGACCAGACATTATCCCCTGTCTGAAATTCTTGATGATTGGCTTTCCTGTCGTAATAGAATTTCGACCTATGTTTAGAAGCTATTAATTTTTCTCGCGCGATTCCCTGTATTTCGTTTAAACGTAGTCGTAAATTTATAATGTAATCATCATGCGTTGGAACTCGTTCTCGTGGGTCTAAAGGTTCGTTTGATGGTAGTCGCGCTTTCCGTGCAAAAACAATTTCAAAAGGTGTGTAGAGATGACCCTCATGTACCGACGTATTATACGAAAACGCGGCTAATTCGCATAACTCATCCCATGTGTCATTTCTTTCTATCATTGTTTTTAAATAATCTGCTAAGCTGCTATGAAAACGCTCAACGGAGTTAGACTGAGGGTGATAAGTCGTGGTTTTAACTTGTTTAATCTTAAAAATTTTCGCTACTTCTCTCATCAGACTACTTAAAAATGAGGTACCTTGGTCGGAAATAATTAACAATGGGGCGCTAAAAATTGAAAAGTGTCGACGGACTAACGCTTCGGCGAACGTTACCGCGGTCGCGTCTGGTATGGGTATCGCCATACAGTATTTTGAAAGGTTACATTGAATGGTTAATATATTCTTGTTATTATTTCGAGATCTGGGAAATGGTCCCACAAGATCGAACGATATGGATTCCATAGCCGAGTACGGAGTATCTGTTATTATCATACGTTGTTTAGTTTTAACACGAACCAATTTTTTTAGTTGGCAAGTTAAACAATGTCTAATGTAGTTTTATACGTCTTTCTTAATATCTGGCCAATAAAAACGTTGTTTTATACGTTTATAGGTTTTTGTTACCCCTTTATGCCCTGCACAAGCAGACTCGTGCATTTTGCGAATAATATTTTCCCTATTACTCTCTTCCACACATTTTATGAATCCTAAACAAATAATTATTTTTACATTAATTTTTCGTAGAGTTATACTTATTTGTTTCAATATTTCGTTCCATGAAACGTTTTCAATAAATTCGCTCTTCGCGATACTTATTGAACGTAATTTTTCTTTTAATATAATATTTTTCAAATTTATTAGATTCGTTTTTAGATTATTAATAAATTCTGAAGTACTCAGTCGCTCTTCGTCACGTAACACCATAACAAAATGCATTTTTCCGTTTTTGTTATTGATTCTTATTTCTCCTGGATTTAAATTGGAAAAATGAGGTAATAATAATTTTGAATTCAAATTTCTGGATCCTTCGTCTAAAGGCATTCCGGTCGTAGTTATGAAATAAACATAATTATCTTTTCTCATAAAGAGTTGTTCTTTAACTTCAATAAATTTCTTTTCATCGTTTGGTTCTTCGTAAACATCCTTCTCTTCCCAGGACTCGTCAAATTTGTTGTTAAAATTATCTATCTCCATGGGTTGTAATCTTTTGTCTTAGTTGACTATCGTTTGAATTTCCTCGGGGACTTCTTGTATTATAGGAAGGTTTTTGACTGGTTCTTTTGATATATTTGACTTGTTGGGTCGTTTTGCTCTCTTTTCATTGTAGTTTGGCCTTGTTATTTTTCCTGCGCGACTGCGTGTTTCCTTAGAATGATTTTTAATAACATAAACGGGTTCTTCTATTGGATTTCTTGATAACGCGTCAGCATTAACGTTACTTTTACCGGCTTTGTATACGATGTCAAAGTCGTATGCATTCAGTTTTATTCTCCAGCTACTAACTCTGGATGTCGGATCTACTGAGTTTTTAAACTAAACAAGTGGTTTATGATCTGTTATAATGAGGAAACGACGGCCTCTTAAATAGCAATCGAACTGAGTAACGGCATACAGTATGGCTAATGCTTCCCTTGAGTAAGTATCATATTTTTGCTCGGCTTTGTTTAATACTCGTGAAACATAAGCAACTGGTAGGTCGGTTCCCACCTCTCCTTGTGATAATATTGCTCCTACTACTGTACCGCTAGCGGCACAAGCCACTACAAATGGTTTATTAAAATCTGCGATTTGTAGTATTGGTTGTTTACACAATTTTTCTCTTAAATCATCGAATGCCTTTTGAACCTCGCTGGACCATAGGAAGGGTGCGTCTTTCTTTAATAAATTACTTGATGGTCTAGCAATACCCGAAAAATTCGCAATGAATCGTCTATAATAACCTGTTAATCCTAAAAATTGACGTATGTTTTTCACTGTTTGTGGAATTGAAAATTTTTTTACTGCTTCTAATTTTTTTGGATCCGGCAAAACACCTTCTGGTAATAGTACGTGTCCCAGATACACTACTTCTCTCTTCAAAAATTCACATTTGTCTGGCTGTAATTTCAGATTTGCGGCGCGTACTCTTTGCAAAAATTTTTCAAACTTTTGGTTATGTTCCTGAATATTTTTAGCGTATATAACTGCGTCGTCAAGGAATAAAAATATTTCTTTGCCTTGCGTGTCTTCGAAAACACGATCAATCATCCTTTGAAAAGTGGCTGGAGAATTGCATAATCCCATAGGCATTGTTTTAAATTGAAATAGACCGAATGAAGATGCGAAAGCTGTTTTATGTCGATCTCCTTGAACTAATGGAACTTGTAAAAATCCTTGACATAAATCCAAAACGGTGAATACACGATTTTCTGGTCCGATTTGATCGATAATATCTAGTATATTAGGTAATGGGTATCGATCTTTTACGGTTTTATCGTTTAATTGTCGAAAATCGACAACTAGTCGGTATCGTTTATTACCCTGACTATCAGGCTTCTTTGTTACTAGAATAGCAGGTGACGTATAATTGGAACTTAATGGTTCAATTATGTCTCCTTCAATCATTTCTTTTAATTGTTTATCAAGTTCGCTTTTGAGAGCATGAGAAAATCTATAGCATTTGTCACGCCTAATTTTTCTCCTTTTAGACAGAAACAATCCGAATATTTATCAATTAAATTTTCTATAGATTGTCTTTGTTCCTCGTCCATTTTACCAAATTGCAAGGCTTCTTTTAACCGTTCATTACGATTAAGCGCACTTGTATCCTCCGTTATGTTAAGTATCCTCGCTTCTGATCGATCGTCAGAAATGTCGTGTATGTCGACCTCTTCACTTTCATAACTATAAAAATTATTAATATAAGGTTTATTTGAATAAACCAAATAACTGTTATTCATTTCGTTTTCGTGTATGGCTTCAACAAATTCACTTCGTAAATTTTCGTTTATAACTCGTTCATTCAATAAAAAATCGCTAGGGTCCTCATCCTGTTCATTTTCTTCCTGTATGTTTATGAAATTCTCATTATTTATGTCATTTTCAGTTTCTTCAGTTCCTTGTTTGATTATCCATAATATTTCGGTTGTCGGGATAGTATTTTGATTTCCTTCTCTTATTTCTTTTTGTAACTTATAACAATCGCGCTTTATGTGACCGGGTTTTCCGCAATGGAAACAAATAACTGGTGATCTTATATTATTATTCGATTCGTTAGTAATATATCGTGATTCTTGGGAAGTTGGATTAACCGGCTCGCGCACACCGCGAGTCCCGGAATTAATTCCCCGATCTTCTTTGTTAAATTGCTGCGATGAATATTTATTATTATTATAGCGAACAAAGGAATCATTTTTATCTCTATCTCTATTTGGTAAAAATTCCGTCTAATTTTGATACTCGTTCCAACCACCAAATTGTAAATTCGGTCTATTATAATTACGACTGTTATCCGAGCGATTTTGTGGGCTATATGAACTGTTTATGGGATTGCGTCGGTTGATATTATCGGAAAATCTTTCCGCAAAACTTCGTGCTAATTTGAAACAATTTATGGCTCCATGACCAGTGTTAGAACAATATTGACATACAATCGGAGAGTTATTCGAAATATAGTTTACTTTACGCGTTTCTCGAGTTGAACGAAAACGAGCCTCTTCTCGGCTCAGCGTCTCCTCGTCCAGGACGCTACAAGCGAACTCGCGGTCCACCTCGAGCGCTTGTTCACGAGCTTGTTTTATAGAACTTGGAGTCCCTAAACGCGCACGAATTTCCCAACGAATCCCTTTTAAAAAGAATTTTAAACAATCTCGCCTTAGTTCAAGCATGAAATGATCTGCTATCGCGACTCGTCCCTCTCTGTCGGCCGCTTTGACTATTTCATTTTCGATTTCTTGTAACCGATTAAAATAAGCAACGACTATCTCATTGTTTTTCTGTTTTAATTTAGCAAGTTCTCCCGTCCACTCGTAATATGTTTTTATCGATGCGAAGGTGTTTCCGAAAAAATCGGATATCTCTTTGATAGAATTAAAATTTTCTCCGCGCGCACAAGTTAAAGCTTCCCGATATAAACGCATTCGAATAAGTTTTGTTAATTCTTTCTCGTACTCCGACGGTAAAATTTCTTTTGCTTCATTGCATCCGTCCAAAAATTGTGATAAATTTATATTATGACCGTTAAACCGCGGTATTAAATCTAGAGCGTCCTTTAGCGATAAACCTCGAATTTGAGACGTCATTGTTTTATTATTAATTTGTTTTTTAACTTCACTCCTATCTAATTTTTTTGGTTTTGTTCCGATGCTTGTTCTTAATTCGTCTACATTAATTTTATTAAATAATTCGTCTTTAATCTTAGAAGAGTTAGCTTGTTCAGGTGATCTTATAATTAATTGATTATCGAAGGGAATTGTAAAATCTGTAGCGCCTTGAATTAGTTTTTCGTCGAGTACTTTCGCCGTGTCTGTCACTAGTGCCTTTGCTTCCTCAGTCTCTTTTTCGATCCGTGCGGAAAAAATATTTAACGCGCCTTTAATCTTATTTATGATACCTAGGAAAGTTGTCCCTTTTTTTACACTTTCTTGTAAACTTTCTATGATTTTAGGTTCCTCGAGATAAGAATCTAACAATTCTTTTTTTACTTCAGTCGCGAGCCGTTTTCTTACCGAGCTTATAACGTTATCCGGTGTTAAAATCAATGGTTCATATGGACGATAAATTGGGGCTGGCGTACTAAAATTTACAGGATTATTCGCGATAAGTTCTTTTTGTTCCTCGTAATTCATAACAGCGGGTTTTAAACTAAAATGTTTTACGCGCGTGGGAGTAATTATTGTGTCTTATTGTTCGTCTTCACTAACTTCGGAAATAGAAAGATCAGTTGGAAAAAAAGGGTCTCTATATTCAAAATCGCGAGGTATTTTTATAGATAATGAAATATTTGCTGCACTTTTTTCTAGTCTATCCTTCAAATAATTTATTTCTTTTGTCAAATTTTGCACTGTTTCCCTAGGAGTTTTAGTTAAATCGAGAGTATCGAGAGTCTGAACTTTTTCTTTGTATAAATTTAATAGCGTATCATTCATAGAAAATTCTAAACTCGTGTTTCTTTGTTTATTTACATAACAATCAGTATTTTTAGACGAACCTGACGTTTTATTTCTAAACACATTATTCCATTAATCTCTTTATTTTTCTCTCAAAAATATGAGTTTCCCGGCCGATGCACCAAATTTTATTATAATAATTAATACAATCTGTCACGTCCAGACTTGTACCAACCACTATAAAAAATATTACAAGAAGGCAAATGGTTAATAAACCATTCGGGTTCCTTTCGCTCTTGTTTGACTAGGACTAGCCTTACGTCTCCGGGAGTAGCGAGCGAAGTTATTTTGAGAGTAGAGATGTAGGATATAATGTAGGATAAATAAAATAATATAAGTTTCATTTCGTATTAATCGTGCATTATTTATTTAAATATAATATGCTGTTTTCCTTTAAATGAACACGTGTAACTAAATTCTTACAGCTTTTTAATGGGCAAAAACACATAAAACCACACTATTTTATTAACAATTGCATAAATTTATTTAAGCCAAATAACGATTTTAATTTTGATTAAATAAACTAGTGTGCGGCGAACACGTTAACACATTATAGAATAAAATATTCACAAGGTTATTTTATTATAAACATTAATAATTAATAATCGAAATAAGAATTATTATAAATAAGTGCAGATTAAATTAAAAATTGTTGTCGTTTAAAACATGAATTATAGTTAATAAATTGCAATTCAACCCGTGAATATTGCAAATAAAATGCAATGCAACGAATAATTATTATAAATAAATTGTAGTATCAAATAATAATTGTTTTAAAAGTAAATGGTTGGTTCAGCAATCGAAATAACATAAAATATCAGGTTTGCCTTTACGAATAATACAAGCGTATAGATAGCCGAAAAGAATATACCTTAAGTACCCAAATATATAGATATATATATATATATATGTATATATGTGTGTGTGTGTATTCGGTGAGGAACGAAGGTCCGCCTTGAACGTGGATAGCGGTGTCAAATTGCCGGATAATGTCCTGCTAGACCTGCGGGCGTCGACGTTAGATGTGTATATTGTTGGAGCCCGATGATTTCCAGATGTCGAAGTCGTAGTTCCTTGACTATGGCTCGTAGATGTCAATGATACGTCTCGATCCCCGAATACAAGATCTCTCGTGATTTTAATGCGTATTACTTTAAAGTCCGACTAGCAGAGCCACTAAAATCAAAGAGTTGACTAGCAGAGCTTCGCCTTATGAAAATTTTAGATGAAAAATTAGGAGTGGCTGTGTCTCTTCTGGGGCCTCTTTATATACCCTAAAAATCTATGCATCTGTCCTTGTCTTACACTTTGCCTTATATGGAAATTGTGTAAGTAGTTCTCGATTTTTCTGTGCTTGCACCCGATTGGACCGTTAGATGTGCCTGATTAAAAATTATCGAATCCCATGCATTTTCTGTATCGCTTCGTAGTTAATTTGGAGAATTTGCTGTCCCCCTTTTATTACTGCGACATTACCCAAAAAACGGCTTAATTTATTACGTCCTTCTAATACTCGAATTTTCTAGTCTATGTTTCCGATCGCGGGCTCTTCTCCGAGCATTGATTTTATAGTGCAGTACAAAAAAAACTCTTGCGTAACCCTTCGTTTCGACCTCACTATCGGCGATCCCGCTTATATGCGTATTGGCTTTGAATAATATTTTCAACTCTACACCGAGAAATTCTTGGGGCACCCTCTGTACTTATGTAAAGGACAATTACAGTACATTACCTTTAGTACAGCAGCTCTCCTAGTTTTGGGAGCTCTGCTATCCTAAATGACGAAAAAGTGTTTTGTTTTGCGACTACAGCGCCACTTTTGAACAGTTCTTATACCATTTTGGGGCAGCAGCCGTCCTAAACAATGTAGTGGGACATCGGGTACCCCAAGAATTTCTCGGTGTACTTATCAGTCTCGTTTTCGTTTGTAACACTCGTAAAATAAGTGCAGATTAAATTAAAAATTGTTGTCGTTTAAAACATGAATTATAGTTAATAAATTGCAATTCAACCGTGAATATTGCAAATAAAATGCAATGCAACGAATAATTATTATAAATAAGTGCAGATTAAATTAAAAATTGTTGTCGTTTAAAACATGAATTATAGTTAATAAATTGCAATTCAACCGTGAATATTGCAAATAAAATGCAATGCAACGAATAATTATTATAAATAAGTGCAGATTAAATTAAAAATTGTTGTCGTTTAAAACATGAATTATAGTTAATAAATTGCAATTCAACCGTGAATATTGCAAATAAAATGCAATGCAACGAATAATTATTATAAATAAGTGCAGATTAAATTAAAAATTGTTGTCGTTTAAAACATGAATTATAGTTAATAAATTGCAATTCAACCGTGAATATTGCAAATAAAATGCAATGCAACGAATAATTATTATAAATAAATTGTAGTATCAAATAATAATTGTTTTAAAAGTAAATGGTTGGTTCAGCAATCGAAATAACATAAAATATCAGGTTTGCCTTTACGAATAATACAAGCGTATAGATAGCCGAAAAGAATATACCTTAAGTACCCAAATATATAGATATATATATATATATGTATATATATGTGTGTGTGTGTATTCGGTGAGGAACGAAGGTCCGCCTTGAACGTGGATAGCGGTGTCAAATTGCCGGATAATGTCCTGCTAGACCTGCGGGCGTCGACGTTAGATGTGTATATTGTTGGAGCCCGATGATTTCCAGATGTCGAAGTCGTAGTTCCTTGACTATGGCTCGTAGATGTCAATGATACGTCTCGATCCCCGAATACAAGATCTCTCGTGATTTTAATGCGTATTACTTTAAAGTCCGACTAGCAGAGCCACTAAAATCAAAGAGTTGACTAGCAGAGCTTCGCCTTATGAAAATTTTAGATGAAAAATTAGGAGTGGCTGTGTCTCTTCTGGGGCCTCTTTATATACCCTAAAAATCTATGCATCTGTCCTTGTCTTACACTTTGCCTTATATGGAAATTGTGTAAGTAGTTCTCGATTTTTCTGTGCTTGCACCCGATTGGACCGTTAGATGTGCCTGATTAAAAATTATCGAATCCCATGCATTTTCTGTATCGCTTCGTAGTTAATTTGGAGAATTTGCTGTCCCCCTTTTATTACTGCGACATTACCCAAAAAACGGCTTAATTTATTACGTCCTTCTAATACTCGAATTTTCTAGTCTATGTTTCCGATCGCGGGCTCTTCTCCGAGCATTGATTTTATAGTGCAGTACAAAAAAAACTCTTGCGTAACCCTTCGTTTCGACCTCACTATCGGCGATCCCGCTTATATGCGTATTGGCTTTGAATAATATTTTCAACTCTACACCGAGAAATTCTTGGGGCACCCTCTGTACTTATGTAAAGGACAATTACAGTACATTACCTTTAGTACAGCAGCTCTCCTAGTTTTGGGAGCTCTGCTATCCTAAATGACGAAAAAGTGTTTTGTTTTGCGACTACAGCGCCACTTTTGAACAGTTCTTATACCATTTTGGGGCAGCAGCCGTCCTAAACAATGTAGTGGGACATCGGGTACCCCAAGAATTTCTCGGTGTACTTATCAGTCTCGTTTTCGTTTGTAACACTCGTAAAATAATCTGTTCCTTAGCTCTATAAATTATATTCTATATTACTGCATTTACTGAGAATCATTCTTTATCAACCTTATTTTGTTCGTCTTCTACGCCGTATTTTTATTCTAAACTACGCAGTACTTTTTACGAAAAATAATAATATAATTTTCGTCGGGACGAGACACAAGCACGTTAGAGTTGTTCAATGGTTAATAATATTGTTAATTAACAATTGAATACCTCGCGAACAATAACGAAATCAGCAATCGCGTTTCGAAATTGTGAAGTATATTTCGGTACTCTTTCGTTCCCTCTCAAGACGGGATTTGTTTATTAACAAAGAGAATTGTTATAAACAAATAAAAAAAATTTTATAACAAATAAAATTGTTTTTTCCATTAGGTTGAATAAAAAATTGTCAATCTTCCCGAGTCAAGTGTGAAAAAGGAAAGGATGAGTAAAAAATTTTTAACACATTTAATTCCTTTTGTAACGTAACGTTTCTGTGGTCAATGCCACCCTCTTCAGACTGTAAAATTTATTATTCACAAAAAGATTAAAATATATCTCGGATAATACAAAATAAACAATAAGTGAAAGAAAAATAATAGGTTACCTTCTAATATAATGTCACGATTTGTGTATAAATATCCAGTCGTAAGTCAAATTAAATTTTCGTTTCTTTTTCCTCATTATATACAAAGGATACATCTCCGTTAACGTTTCCTTCAAATTAAATTTTCGTTTCTTTTTCCTCATTACATACAAAGGATACATCTCCGTTGACGTTTCCTTCAAATTAAATTTTCGTTTCTTTTTCCTCATTATACACAAAGGATACATCTCCGTTGACGTTTCCTTTGTATATAATGAGGAAAAAGAAACGAAAATTTAAATTGACTTACGACTGGATATTTATACACATATCGTGACATTATATTAGAGGGCCACCTATTATTTTTCTTTCACTTATTGTTTATTTTGTATTATCCGAGATATATGTTAATCTTTTTGTGAATAATAAATTTTACAGTCTGAAGAGGGTGGCATAGACCACCGAAACGTTACGTTACAAAAGGAAATAAATGTGTTATAAATTTTTTACTCATCCTTTCCTTTTTCACACTTGACTTGGGAGATCGACAAATTTTTATTCAACGTAATGGAATAAACCACCGAGTGATAAAATCAAATCAATAACAAAATTGTTTTTTTATTTTTCTCTTCTCGACTACCTATTAGTAGACACAGGAAATTGGTTCCTGGTTCAACATAAGTGGCGGCACTAGAAACAGGTCGCACTAGTAGGAAATTTGGTGGATTTTCGAACGGAATCGATAGACCGACCAGCGTTACTTGGAAATTGGATAGTTTGGACCAAACCAAGTAGCTAGCGCCACATACAAGGAGAGGTCACACCCTCTGGAAAACGGATCCTTACTAAACTCTAGGATATAATTTCTACTATAAAATCATGCAGAAAGCCGGAGTTTTATTGTCCAATGGCCATTTTTACGATAGATATAAGCAAATAATGAAAAATCTCGCCGAAAAAACCGGTGAGTTTGAATGCTTATAACTCAGAAACAATTAAAAATGTACGTATAGACTAAATTTTAAAAGAAAGCTGAGATCGAGTAGATACGTAAAAAAAAAAGAAAGCTCAAATATTTTAATATGGTCAAAAGTTATGGGAAAAATAAGAATTAGCCAAAATTTTATCGAAAATTTAAAGTTACAATTTAATGATTTTTTTAGCCCAAAATTTCGTCTAATTCTTAATTCTCCCATAACTTTTGACCATATTAAAATATATGAGCTTCCTTTTTTTAAAACGTATCTACTCGATCTCAGCTTTCTTTTAAAATTTAGTTTATACGTACATCTTTAATTGTTTCTGAGTTATTAGCAATCAAACCCAACGGTTTTTTCGGCGAGATTTTTCATTATTTGCTTATATCTATCGTAAAAATTTTATAGTAGAAATTATATCCTAGAGTTTGGTAAGGATCCGTTTTCCAGAGGATGTGACCTCTCCTTGTTAGAGGAACTACTTTTCAAGTATATGCAAGGTTTAACTGGGTTTTGCTGGCACAAAACAGGAAGCTTATAACCTGGCACAGACCTTTCCAAATTGTATTATAGGTTTTATTTTAGTAAGAGGTCAAACGCGCGGTAACTTTAATTATTTAATTTATTTATTTATTGATTTATTGATTTATTTATTATTTATTTATTATTTATTATATGGTACCGTTAATTTAGCGCAAGGTAAGAGCCAGGTAGTAGTTAATTGAAAATATAAGAGTAAATTTGTTAAAAATAATTTAAACTCTGTACTGCTTCCTTGGTCAAAATAAGACAGGACTTACTTTTAGCATCCGGTTTTGTGCTTTAGCGGTTAGCTTAGGTAGAAGCAAAACCCAGTTACGCGTATTGGACATTTGGCAAGTAAGGCCAAATTCAGATAATTAATACACATAACCTTGCACACAAATAGTGCATCGAACCAGCGAGGCTACATATTGTTAAACGTACAAACGACGCTACAAATGAAGATGGTCGCTCAGCAGAAAGACGTCGATAACCAGATTGACGCATGGATCGAGACGCTCACCCGGGAGCAAATCAAACTACACCTTGACGCCTTGAACCTCAAATCGGCAGGCTTGGTATATAGGTAAGCCGAGCGACTCCAGCAGTGGCTATTAGGAAACTATTCAGCCCAGGAGTTTAACCAGGAGGAGGCTGAAGCCACAGCAGTTCGCAGCCACCTCCAACGGAGAAATAGGTGGCTGCAGATGCTAGGAGATCATCAGGACGAGGAGTCTGATGAACCTAGCCCAGATCAAGAGATATATCTGGTACTGCGAGAGAACGCTGCGGTTAAGGATAACCTGCACAGGACGGTGCAGGAGTTCGAGGACGTCGAGCTAGATGAAACGACGCCAGCCGCGACCAACTCAGAGCCACAATCCGAACGAGGTGAAGAATGGCTATCATTGGTCTCAGACGAGGGAAACACATTTAGAATCCCTCGATCGTTTTTCCAGACCTTGGTGCCAAACAATCTCACTATGTGCAATTTCAGGACACATATACGTGTCATTGTCCTGACGTGAGCGAAATAAGTAAGGCGCAAGTGGAAGGCGAGCAACAACGCACAAGCGCCCCTCAGACAAAGCATGATGGAGTCTTGAAGAAGGAGAATGCGCGCGAATCCCAGAGGATTCCGCAAGCGCGCAACTCGCCAAACAATAGCAGAGATTAGTAGAAAGAGATTGCCGATCCAATGTTAAAAAGTCAAGACAGAAACGACAACGATACCACCTAGCTGCTGCTGCTCGAAGCTTTCGCACAATTTGAAAATCGAAAGAGGCGGGGTATACCGAGTGAAACCGATTGGTTCCTACTCCGGCGGGGAGTATGAACTCGACTAGCGAAGCAGGGGGTAACGAGAACCAGACCAGTGTGACCATGGTTCAAATCACCTGACTCTTAAAAAATCTTTTTTTCCTAGTTCTTAATAAAATCAAATAATTATAATTATAAAATTAAAAATTAAAAAAAAATTAAAACAGTAGACATTAAAATAAATAAATACTTAACCGTAAGCTTCCTACCACGGGCCACAACTTAAATATAAGTTTCGACATTTGCAAACCGTATAGATACGGTAGCCGTGAGCGTTAAGGTGCGCGTATGCAATCGGTTACCCAAAGGGTCTCGGGTTCAAAACACGTGATCTTAATTTTTTTTTTAATTTATTTAATTATTTGATACGTTTATATTACATAATTTTAATAAATAATTGATAAATATCTATTTTAATAATTACTTATATAATAGATTTTATATAACTAAATATTGAAATATTTATAATAATAATATTAATATTAATAATAATATTGAAATAGTTATTATTATTATATGAATTTATATCATAAAAATAATAATAACAAATATAAAACAATTTTTAAACGTATAAAAATTAAGGAATATATTATTTAATAAACATTATAATTTGCATATTAAAAATAATTAGCTTAATAATTAAGTTTAATAAAAGAGTAATTATAAGTTTGTTGTAATTTTTTTCAATTTATTCAACGTACATACAAACCATTTATTAAATTTATTTAATAAATTAATTATTTTTAATATGTGAATTATAATTTTTGTAAATTCATATACAGGGTGATCCGGAAACATAGGTAACATATATATATATTCCGATTCAGAAAATTAATTCGTGTATAACCCCGTCGGAATTTTTAAAAAATATTAATTAGGCGAGGCGTAATTAATTTTTGAAATGGGCCAATCAGAGGCCGGATTAGGGAAGAAAGGTGAGCGGCGTTGCCGCGCGAGACTAATGCAACAGGTCAACGAGCGAAGCGGCCGAGACGCCTGAACATAGCTAATGCGTATAGCAGAAGCGAAGATCGCGAAAGCGAATGAATCGCAAAATATATTTTACGAGATTGATTGTATGAATAAAATGTACAATCAAGGAAATGATTTTTATTTAAGTTTGAATTGGACCGCAGACTAATAAATTCATTACTACTATTATTAATTTACTTACTAAATCTATAATACGCGTGCGTTATAAATATGAGATTATTACAGTTTTTAATCTCATCGTATTTACATTAATTTATTGAAACCTTTATGACGAATTTTAAGACAATAAAATTTTGAATTGAATTAAGTTTTGTGTACAATATAGCCAATAAATACGTTTACCATAAAGCTATATCGCTACATATTGGAAATATATTAATTAATTTTGCAAGTATATTGGCAATAATATTGCTAGGTAAATAATTTCTAGTCCGTGTAAAATGAAATTTAGCTCAAGCCTCAATTCTCCGTTTAAAAAACATAATGCTACCGCGAGCGCTCTCCGATGTTCGAGCACATCAAATTTTGTGTTCGCGGAGTAAGCCCGCTGCGGGCGCTCTCCGACGTTCGCGCTCATCAAATTTTGTACTCGCGGAGTAAGCCCGTCGCGGACGCTCTCCGACGTCCGCACTGCAAGAGCAAACGTGCTCGAAAAAAGTTACTTCGTTAAAATTACAATTCATTGTGTTTCAGACTTAATAATTATTTTGGAAAACTCGTTCCAAATGTTTAGGATAATAATTGCAATAGTCTGGCTGTTGAATTGAATTGAGTGTTCAATATACAAAATGCCAATGAATAACTACCATTAATTCGCAATATATTGGTAATATATTAGCAATAATATTGCTAGTAAGTTAATTCCGAGTCCGTGTAAAATAAAATCTAGCTGAACCCTCGATGAAGTTTTATAATAGTCTGGGAATCATCTAGCTATAGTATATCTATAATATGTTTACGTTTACCAAATATTTTTAAACTGATTTTTTATAATATATTAGTATATGCTGAACAAATCGATATCATTAAAATTAATTGGATCATATCTTTACTAAAAATCGGTATTATGAGCAATCGTGGATTTATGTCACGCATCTTAGTAATTATTCGGATGACCAAAGACAGACGTTCATTCACGTTTTCATCCACTTGAGGTAATAAAAGATCATCGATTCGTCGGTAGTATTGACAATTTGGAAGACACGAAACATATTGGCGATATATTGATAATACTTTGGCAATATGTTGGCAACATATTGGCAACATATTAGCAATATATTGACAATACTTTGGCAACATATTGGCAATATATTGGCAATATATTGGCAACATATTGGCAACATATTGGCAATACTTTGGCAACATATTGGCAATATATTGACAATACTTTGATAACATATTGGCAATATATTGGCAATACTTTGGCAACATATTGGCAATATATTGACAATACTTTGACAACATATTGGCAATATATTGACAATACTTTGGCAACATATTGGCAATATATTGATAATACAAATAATAAATACCCGCGTAAAAAAATAAAATTTATATGAACTTTATATAAACTTTAGGTTTGGCTAAACTTGATATGGGGTTAGCCAACGAGACTGAGCCGAACTTGTGCAATTGACTGTTCAAGTTTGGCGAAAGTATGTCAAATGTTCAGCTGAAATTCATATAAAGTTTTTATAAAGTTTTTTTACAATTACTGACAAATAAAATATAGTTTATACTAAGTTTAGCTGAACTCAATATTAACGTGATAGCAAGTTCAGGTTTATAAAGTCATATAATGTTGATATCAACATACCCAAAGAAAAATTTTAAAAATCTGCTTTAACTGACATCAGTAAGAATACATCGGTTAGAAAAACGGAGATATATTCCAAAAAATTCGAATCCGTCACTGAAAAGTGTTGTCCATTTCCTTAGTTTTGACATAACCTGAAAGAAGAAATTTAAAAAACCACAATGTATCTATTTTCACCATTTTTCTAACCGATGTATTCTTACTGATGTCTATTATAGAAGATTTTAAAAATTTTTCTTTGGGTATGTTGACATCAACATTATATGACTTTATAAACCTGAACTTGCTGTCACGTTAATATTGAGTTTAGCTAAACTTAGTATAAATTATATTTTATTTGTCAGTAATTGTAAAAAAACTTTATAAAAAATTTATATGAATTTCAGCTGAACATTTGACATACTTTCGCCAAACTTGAACAGTCAATTGCACAAGTTCGGCTCAGTCTCGTTGGCTAACCCCATATCAAGTTTAGCCAAACCTAAAGTTTATATAAAGTTCATATAAACTTTAATTTTTTTACGCGGGTACTTAACGAAATACACTTTTAACTGCAAGATTTAAGCCATACTTAAAGCCATACTTTCACAAACATTTCATACAGCCATACAATTAGCCATACTAAAAGATCAACTTTTCATTCCTTGTAACTACCCTCTGTATTGGTTGGTACGAAAAGCCAACTTAAGAAAAATCAACAAAGGACAGATATTTTAGATAAGAAAATAACATGAAAATGTCTATTTCTCGATAAAAAAGCAAATTTCATTCCTTATTACTACCCTCCTGTATTTAGGTGGTTGATGAAACTTCTCACACAGATTGTGCTACTAATGCAAGAACGAGAAAACGATTTAAAGCAATCAACAAAGACAGATATTTTAGAATAACAAAATAACTCGTTGATTTTTCTTATGTCGGTTTTTATTACCAACCAATACAGAGGGTAGTTACAAGGAATGAAAAGTTGATCTTTTAGTATGGCTAATTGTACGACTGTATGTGTGTCTGAAAGTGTTTGCGCAAGTATGGCTTAAAGTCTGGCTTAAATCTTGCAGTTAAAAGTGTATTTCGTTAAGTATTTTTTATTTGTATTATCAATATATTGCCAATATGTTGCCAAAGTATTGCCAATATGTTGCCAATATATTGCCAATATGTTGCCAACATATTGCCAAAGTATTATCAATATATCACCAATATGTTTCGTGTCTTCCAAATTGTCAGTACTACCGACGAATCGATGATCTTTTATTACCTCAAGTGGATGAAAACGTGAATGAACGTCTGTCTTTGGTCATCCGAATAATTATTAAGATGCGTGACATAAATCCACGATTTCTCATAATACCGATTTTTAGTAAAGATATGATCCAATTAATTTTAATGATATCGATTTGTTCAGCATATACTAATATATTATAAAAAATCAGTTTAAAAATATTTGGTAAACGTAAACATATTATAGATATACTATAGCTAGATGATTCCCAGACTATTATAAAACTTCATCGAGGGTTCAGCTAGATTTTATTTTACACGGACTCGGAATTAACTTACTAGCAATATTATTGCTAATATATTACCAATATATTGCGAATTAATGGTAGTTATTCATTGGCATTTTGTATATTGAACACTCAATTCAATTCAACAGCCAGACTATTGCAATTATTATCCTAAACATTTGGAACGAGTTTTCCAAAATATTTATTAAGTCTGAAACACAATGAATTGTAATTTTAACGAAGTAACTTTTTTCGAGCACGTTTGCTCTTGCAGTGCGGACGTCGGAGAGCGTCCGCGACGGGCTTACTCCGCGAGTACAAAATTTGATGAGCGCGAACGTCGGAGAGCGCCCGCAGCGGGCTTACTCCGCGAACACAAAATTTGATGTGCTCGAACATCGGAGAGCGCTCGCGGTAGCATTATGTTTTTTAAACGAAGAATTGAGGCTTGAGCTAAATTTCATTTTACACGGACTAGAAATTATTTACCTAGCAATATTATTGCCAATATACTTGCAAAATTAATTAATATATTTCCAATATGTAGCGATATAGCTTTATGGTAAACGTATTTATTGGCTATATTGTACACAAAACTTAATTCAATTCAAAATTTTATTGTCTTAAAATTCGTCATAAAGGTTTCAATAAATCAATGTAAATACGATGAGATTAAAAACTGTAATAATCTCATATTTATAACGCACGCGTATTATAGATTTAGTAAGTAAATTAATAATAGTAGTAATGAATTTATTAGTCTGCGGTCCAATTCAAACTTAAATAAAAATCATTTCCTTGATTGTACATTTTATTCATACAATCAATCTCATAAAATATATTTTGCGATTCATTCGCTTTCGCGATCTTCGCTTCTGCTATACGCATTAGCTATGTTCAGGCGTCTCGGCCGCTTCGCTCGTTGACCTGTTGCATTAGTCTCGCGCGGCAACGCCGCTCACCTTTCTTCCCTAATCCGGCCTCTGATTGGCCCATTTCAAAAATTAATTACGCCTCGCCTAATTAATATTTTTTAAAAATTCCGACGGGGTTATACTCGAATTAATTTTCTGAATCGGAATATATATATATATGTTACCTATGTTTCTGGATCACCCTGTATTCCTTAGTTTTTATATGTTTAAAATTTGATTTTGTAACGAATCAATGTAATATTTGATTATATTACATTGCTCGTTACATTCTCTCTCTCTGTCTAGCCTGTGTATTAATCTTTACAGATGTTGCAGGTCAGGATTAAAGGTAAAAGTAGGGAAAGAGAGAGAGAGTTTTCGGTTCGTAAGTGCGAGAGCACTTAGATTAATCTCAACCGGCGAGAGATTCAGAGAAACTTATTTCAACCGTCATTTTCGTGAGAGAGTTTGATTTTGATTGTTCGTATCTCTCGATATTTTCGATTGCCTCGTGCTGCTTGTCATCCTGGTGTTGTGCTTGTGACCCAGTGAACTGCTGTCAGTTTATTCGGCGACGACGCAGCCCAGAAAGCTAACGGAGAGTAGCGACCACGCAGACTTCGCCTGGTGATTTGATTAGCCATCGCGGCTCACGCACTGTAAGTGCCAGTTTTGTAGTCTCTCTCTCTCTTTCTCTCTTAATTTATTTCGCGTATATATCGACCTGCGTTTCGCGCGCTGCGACGCGCCTGTATTACTTTTCCAAATACATTTATTTTATTTGCTAATTAAATACTGCATTGTTGTTTATTTAGTTGTTTACCCCCTTTTTCTCGCGTTTCGCTAAATAAAGATTACCGCCGCCTCCGCCTATACGGCTTATTATAGTCGTATTATTACTAAGCGGCCGATCGTGTAAATGAGACTATTGTTTTAACGGGTCTGAATTGTTATTATTTTATTGCATTTATTATTAAAAATAGCAAAACCGTTACAATTTATATTAATTATTATTATTTTTATAATATAAATTCATATAATAATAATAACTATTTCAATAATTCAAGAATGAATTTCTAAAACATTAATTTTAATAAAATAAACTGTATAATAATCTTTCACTTATATGATTATATTACCTTAACAATAAAAATATTAACGCGACAGTTTTCCACATTACCCTCGAGGTACTGCCGAAAGCGCGTTAGGTTTTTGTTTATTATATTTAAAATTTAATAAATCAATCATCATATGCAACTTAAAAAAATAATTTACGATCTGATAATTTTATACAATGTGGTTATATTTAATTGAATTAATTATTTTTAAATATAATTGTGGAACCTTCGCCAACAGCCCTATTTTAACCACTGGAGTCTCCACAGTCCTCCACAACTCGAAGAATATAAAACAATTTATATTTACATCATATATACATAAAAAGTAAATAATCAACTGAAACTTAAAAATAATGTTATTTATACTATTATATGTACTAAAATATTACAAAAAAAAGAATACTATTAAATTTTATTTAATATTGCAGTATAATGCGTTATAATTAAAGTTAAGAAAAGTTTAAAATTAAAAGAGCGATATAAAATTATTTTTGACTAGCGTTGTTACAAAACAAATACAATATTAAGTACACTATTTACCTTAAAATTGGTAATGTAAAATTAAATTAAATTAAATTAAATAATCTTTGGATAATCAAAAAACAAAATAACATACATGTGCATTCATTAAAAATAATAATTAAATTTATAATCAAAAATTATAAAAAGCGACAACGTAGTTTACAAATTTTGAACATTCTTTAATTTTTGATTTTTTGTCGATAAATGCCTTTTCACAGATTTTCTGTTATTGTTTCTCTCTCGAGTTTTTGCATAAATTTTAACTAATAATAAAAATTTTAATGCATTTAATCTATGATTAAAACATTTATGGACGTCATCAAACCAAGAGGCGTACTTTTCAATTGTTGCAATAATTGTCTCTGGTGCCATACATTTTGGTAATGAACATTAAAAGCTTCTAGTTGGCAATAAACAACCTCCATGAAAAGATCCGTTGGTCTCGTCAAGTACGCAACTTGTGAAAGTTTCTGATCTGAATGTGGATATTCTCTGTGTTCAATATACACTTCGTTACTACTTCGAGGATCATCATTGTTTTTCATAAAATCAATCTCACACTCAGAACATCCACTTTTTTTAAGAGACTTACGAGCAACATATCCTGCCAAGTATGCAACAGCATTTCTTTCGTACAAGGATTTTGCTTCTAAATCTCCCATATTAGTTGAATCGATCGGTTCATAAGCATCCATCATTCTAGCAGCTTCTAGAAGTTCTTTAATTTCACTCAATTCTTGTGAATCATATTCAATTAACTGTGCTTGAGCTTGTGTAATCAAGTTCAAAGGTTTTCCTGAATCTGTAGTTTTACTCGATTCGAGCAAGGAGTGGGCTTCTTCAATCAAAACATTCCCTTTTTTACTTGTTTCAATGAAATCAGTAGATAAAATATGCCTAATACTTAATCTGTATATTCTGCAAGTAGGATTAGCATTGAAACCACCCCTTCCTCGTAATTTTGAGTGAATGTGCTCTACAGAATCTTGATTACACAAAGCTGTTGCCAATTGAAAATCCGGAAATGAAAGTTAGATATCATTATATAATTCGATGAAAACTGTAACAGTCAAAGGAATACCGGTAAAAGAAGGTGGTTTTAAAACTTTACCCTTCGATTTAACAGTCCATTGTTTCGACCAATGAACAAAATCAACCAGTAGCTTTTGAATTTCCGGATGCTTATTCGACAATGGCTTTTTCTGCTGGTTCTTATTGAATAAATAATAACAATTACATGCGTCAATAACGGTATCTAATTTTTCTACAAAACTGGCCGACATTTGCCACGTTTTTGTCTGTAAACCGTGGGGATCTTCGCCGGCGGTTTTTATCGAACTAGCCATTCGTCGACTAAATAGCTGAAAAGCTAATTTAACTTTCATGGCTTCAAAATTATTAGGATGACAATGAGCCTCAGTTAAGTGTCCTAAAAGATTTGATGTGCCATGTGATCGATCCAACTCCCACGTTTTTATTAAATCGTGAAAAGACATTATTATATCTTCATCAATGTAAATAAAATCGTGGGACCTTAATTGAGCGATCAGTCGTTTAATAAGGTGAGGGCAATCAAAAAATGCAAAAATTTTGATTTCATTAACGAAAAAATAAGGATTTAAAGAAGTTATTTGTAAATTACTAAACAATTTGCGATTAGCACTACCTTGGTCACATACAATTAAACGCAGATCTGCTCCAATACTACGCAGTGAAACTATAATTTCTTTTAAAATAGTTGAAAGGTCATCTGCAGAAGCGCCATTTTCATTGAAACCAAACCATATTATTTGACGCCATGGATTTGAAGTATTAATACTATATAACATAAACAAAAGAGCGTGCTTTGCAACACCATGCCTTCTACGGTTACTATCCTTATCGCAAAGACCTTCAATCAAATCTTGACTTTTTGAATATTCTTCAAAACATTTAATAGACATTTCGTCGAATTTTAACGCGCATACTCTTTCTATCGGAGGCAATAAATTTAAGTAAATTTGGACTTTATCTAGAATTATTTTATTTACACCTGGAAAAATGCTATACTCGGAAACCCACGCTCTTACAGTAGACTCTGAAGGTAAAGTTAAACCAGCGTTACGCAAACGGGAATAAGCTGCAGCAGAGTAAAAATATATCTTCTTACACAAATCTTTTTCATCACTCGTGTAAGCCGATTTTCTTTTATGCAGTTGTAGCTTAATCATCGTTTGCGAAACAGGAGTAATATCTTTATCTTTTAACAAGTCATCAATATCGTTAATTTTATTCATTACTTGATTTTTGAGGCGCTTCAGGTTAAGCAGCCGATCATTCCCGGATTGGTTGCTTATAACTCGACCGTTAATAGGTTTCAACGAATTGTTTTCGCGCTGACCTCGGGGGTAGTGATTGGTACGATTCCCCCTTAATTGTTAATGTTTATTTATTATTATTTGGTTGTTTATTTAATAAATTGACTCGGCGAGACTATCTTTCTCGCCGACTAACATAAGAATCTCGATTGTCGATAAGGTTTCCCGGTGATAAGCCTATCCTACGGATACCGCCCTTTCCGGCGTATACCCTAGTTGGCAATTTTGGGCGTAGGGCCCAACACACGATATTAAAGCCAAACGAAATATTTGGCGTTGTTAACGGCATTAATCAACGTGATTCCCTGTCGCATCGTGGGACTGTATACTTAGGATGGTAATTTGGGCCTAACCGGGGCCTTACATTCCCCAGTACTCATCCCTATACAATATGAATTACAAAAAACCTTTTTATTTAAAAAATAAATATATTAAATAGATAATGTAAATATAGAATATTTTAAATTCATGATGATAATAAATCAATTGTTGTATCATGAAGAGAGTATTACTTCGAAGTATTCACAAAATCTGGTAGGATACCATCATGAAAGGTATAATTATAAGAGAAAGTCTTTCACTCGATCGTCCGCTTAATGTGTTTGGTCTCTTAGTATCGGGGAACTATGTGGTGCGCGAAGGTGGCGCGTTTTCCGAGCTGCCGGGGGAATCCCAGCAGGCCTCGACATAGCAAGTCGAGGTTACCACTTCTTGGTAAAGAAGGTTCATGGTTTCCTGATACACGGGAGAAATCGCAACTCGTTTGGCCCCGCAATATATTCGTTCTCTGCGACTTATATATTCATTAAATTGGTTTTATACGTGTGTACGTATATGTATGTATGTATGTGTTATGCGTATAAATATATATATATATATATATATGTACATGAAGGAATTTCAGAATTTAAATATGATGTTTCTACATCTTCTTCTCCGATATTAAAAAAAATCTCTTTACCAGAAGGGTACGTAGATTTTGGCAAACTATTTTGAATCTGATTATCAGTATTCAAGGCAATGTCTCTTCAGGTAAATTATTTACAATAACAGAATTTTTTGAGACATGTAATTCAGTAATTACTTCGGTACTTAAATTAGATGCCTCTTCAACTGTAACATTCGCAGAAACAGATTGATTTAAGACAGCTAATGTATCGCCTTGAAATAGAGGTTGTGATAGTGTCTCATTGGCAGACTGAACATCTCGTTGGACATTTTGTACAGTCTAGCAATGTATAGGGCAACTATTCCTACGCAATCTTGTCTTTGTACTGTCACTAAAATCGGCATCGGTAAAATGGGCAGCACAAAGCCCTGCAGTCTGCACACTGGTTGGTGCCAAATATCGAAGACGAGGATTACCTAATTAAATTATTTAGTAAAGGGACATATCACACTGAGAAAATGGTTATTTAAAAATTTTTTAAAAACAAAAATATGAATTTTTGAAAAAATCCTGACCGTTAGGCGTTCAAACACGTTTTAAACAATAAAATATAAATTTTTCCAGATTTTTAAACCGATCATTTAATGCTCATGTTTGAGTTAAACATTTCTGCCTTTTTTTGACTAATAATTGTTATTAAAAAAGTTATTTTTTTCCGAACTGCGGGCTATCGCCGGGAACACGGGTTCGCTGGGATGAACGGTGTGGAGGATTCGGGCGATCCTCCTTGCCTCGACACGATATATAAATTAAGAAATGTCGGCGGGAGCGGGTAGAAATAATGAACACTTACAACTAATTAAAATAAAAATGAATAAAGTATTTATTTTACTTTAATTAACAATTGGCTATCCAGACCATGTGCCGCGACAATAGTAATTTATTTCGCGCGGGCGGAAGTATCGGGAGTCAACCGGATCGAGATCCTCGCCTGCGGTTGACTCTGCCCCGATCTCCGCTATTCGGGTACCGGCGTACCCGAATACATTCCCGACTTCACACTCTCATACACTCGGGAAGGGGGGAAATGCACGGTAATACAAAGCACACTTACCGGGATTCGCCCCGTGGATGGCCCAGCCGATAATTGTCCCTTTGGCCTCCTGGGAAACGGAGGACCTACGTCGGCTGCGGTGGTGATAAGGCGGCCCAATGCCGCGACGAGTGTCTCGCGAACCGCGCCCACAGTCACGCATAACCCCGTCCTTATCATACACCAAGGGTCACTCGCGGCTCACTCGCGAAGACGATCAGGGTTCCGACGGCTTTGCGCCTTACGCGCCTCTTCTTAGCCGTAAATAATACTCTCGATCGGCACCGGATAAATTCGTCCACCTCGAGCGGCGGATCGGGACGTACAAACAGGATTGCCAGATGGTGATTTTTTCTCTTTGTTGCTCTTGCTTAATAAACATCAATATACGTAAGAGAGAAAAGGAAAAAAATTCGCCAACTGGTCACTCTGCGTACAAACTCGACAATTGACTAATTTTTCGAAAAAGGGATGAGAGTGGGGAACTCACACACACACACACACTCTCGCGCTCTTATGGCTACGTACTATTGCGCGCGTAATTGTACACTTGTATAAAAACAAACAAGTGTCGTAGGTTGGCCTTGACATACGAAAGGCTCCGACGACTTACCATTCGCGAATTTAAATATTCTATTTGTCGTGAGTAGATTATGTGACGATTTCCGTCACAATTTAAAAAGATGTACCGAGAGCTATGAGCTTTCGGTCTTGGGAATTGTATGAATATCCAATGCTTCCGTCAACATCACAACACGTCTGAACTGTAAAATCAAATAATCAGCTGGAAAAACCAAGATTTGTAATCGTAGCATTTCAAACTAATTGAAAAAATATAAATTCCATGAATGCAAGTAGGTTTGATCATTGCGACATTACCAATATAAAACTGTTTCTTAATTCACAATATTATCCTTACGGAAACTTAAATCTTGACTTATCACATAATCAGTATGCTCTCTTTTATGATATGTATGCAACATTTCAAAATGTTAATAAAAAGAAGATTTTATTGATCTCTACGAACATAGTTTTTGTTTTTGTCGACGTTTCGGACGTTTTTTTACCTGCTTCCTGCGCGCCGCTTTGATCTCGGCGTACGCCCTAAAGCGAGGGCATTTCTTAGGGTCAACGACCCCTTTGCAGCGGCAGAGTGGACATCTCGGTTCTTTGGAACCGCTCGTTCCGCTCGCGGAGGACTAAGGCTGCAACCGGGCGTCCGGCTCAGCGGCACTTCTCTTAGCATCATCTGCTTTCTGCTGGAGACGCCGGTGCTCTTCAGCAGCCTGCCTATTCAGGCTGCCTCAGCTCTCAACCGCTGCTGGGACCCCTCCTCGTGCTTCCTCTTTCTCAGTAACCCTTTCCTTCTCCCCGGGACGTCGCCAGGACCTGACGCTCCTTCCGGAGGTCCTGGACTCGCTCACCCCAGACACCCTGGATCATAGGAGCCGTAGGATGAGCCTCAGCAAAGGCGTCAAACTTTGCCAAGGCCTCCTGCTCGGCTGCCCGTAACTGTGTCGCGTCCCGACAAACATTATATTACTATTTTTTGTAAAAGTACTGCGTAGTATAAAATATTACGGCGTAGAAGGCGAACGAAATAAGGTTGATAGAGAATGATTCTAAGTAAATCCAGTAATATAAAGCCTAATTTATAGAGCTAAGGGACAGATTAATTCACGAACGTTTCAAATGAAAAAGAGACCGATAGGTAGAGTATAAAATATTATTTAAAGCCAATACGCACATAAGAGGGATTGCCGATAGTGAGATAAAAACGAAGGTGTTGTGCAAGAGTTTCTGTATATTGCCCTATAATATCAATGCTCGAAGAAGAGCCGGCGATGAGCGACATGGACTAGAAAACTCAAGCATTAGAAGGAAGCAATAATTTGAGAAGTCAAGTAAAAGGAGCCGCTTTTTGGGTAATATCGCAGTGATGAAAGGGGGGAAGTAAATTTTCCGTATTAACTACGAAGCGATACAGAAAATGTATGGGATTCGATAATTTTTGGATCACGCACATCTAACGGTCCAAACGAGTGCAAGCACAGAAAAATCGAGAACTAAATACGCAATTTCGATCTAAAGTAAAGCGTAAGACAAGGACAGACGCACAGATTTGTAAGGTATATAAAGAGGACCCAGAATGGACACAGCCACTCTTAGTTTTTCGTCTAAACCTTCCGTAAGGCGAATCTCTGCTAGTCAACTCTTTAATTTTTATCCGAGGGCGAAGCTCTGCTACTCGGACTTTAAAAAAAAAAAGTCGAGAGAGATCTTGTATTCGGGAATCGAGACGCATCGTTGGTATGTATGAGCCTTAGTCAAGGAACTACGACTTCGACAACTGGCAATCATCGAGCTCCGAACGCATACGCATCTAACGTCGGCGCCCGCAGGTCTAACGGGACATCGCCAAACCACTTGACGCCGGTACCTACGTTCGAGGCAGACCTTCCTTCCTTACCATATATATATATATATATATATATTTGGGTACTTAAGTTATTTTCTTTTCGGCTATCTATACGCTTTGTAATATTGGTTAAGGCAAACCTGATATTTTATATTATTTCAATTACTGAACCAACCGTTTTTTTTACAATAATTATTATTTCGAAATGCAATTTATTTAAAACAATTCTTTTTTGCATTGCATTTTAGTTACAATATTTATTGTTTGTATTGTAATTAATTGACAATAATTCATATTTTCAACTGTAACAATTTTTAATTAAAACTGTATTTATTAATAATAATTCTTATTTTGATTATTAATTAGTATTGTTTGTAATAAAATAACATTACGTATATTTTATGCGCTAAATAAGATAATTTAATAACGTGTTTGCCGTGCAATTCTTTATCGTTAACAGTAACAACAAATTTTCGATAATCTTCAGTGAAATCTAAAATCATAGACAATGGTATAGAAACGTCAAAATATCCATTATTATCAGTTATTTGATTTTTTTCTTCAACATCTATCCACCCGGCATTTTCTAAAAATTTGCTTTGATTGGAACTGTAGGAGACGAAACCTTTCATAAGACTAGTTAGTCCTACATTTTTACATCTATCGATTTCTATCGCATTAATTTCATATCGAATTTCTTTGAATAAATGGCAAATAGCATTATTTACTAAAGTTGTGTTAGATAATGCAGTTCCATCAGCTTTTGTTATTTTTCACAAATGTGAGTTGACCTTTTGTATAGTAAAAGACATAGATCTTGATGTTGTATGGATCTACGAATCTCATCACTATTGTTGAATGCTAGTGAAGTGTATGGCTGATCCGCATGTGTTTGATGTGCTATCGATTCATCATAGACAACTATGGTGGCTATACATCAAAAGGCGCGATAGCGCCTGGACGCAAGTATGCAGGCGCGTAAGCTATTATTATACAGCTAACTAACCCCTCAGATTTTTTATATTTTCGTAAATTTAAAATTATACTATCTATTTATGCAACGACAAATCTCACATCTAATTTTTATATAAGTTTTCACTTTACAATAAACACGGTTTGAATTCATAAGTGCATAGTGAAGAAATTCGATGTTATTAAAGTTGCTTGCTGAATTCCGATTCTCGAATTTTGCTATTCCCACTTTCTTTTTCATTCGATAGAAACAAAAAGAGATAGCGTCATAGGTGATGCGAAAGATTGAAAGAGACGAAATTTTTTCCAGCCCGTGAGAGAACGCCTACAGATGTAAAAACTGGTGGCAAGTTGTTTGAGAAGTGGCCGCAAGGGGGAGCTACTGCGCTACTCTCAGCATTACACACATCGTATATATATAGATATATTTCATAGTGTCAGAAAGAATAATAAAAATATATTATATATTTCATAGTGTCAGAAAGAATAATAAAATATATTATATATTTCATAGTGTCAGAAAGAATAATAAAAAAAGATAAAGATTGTTGTTGACTATTTGAGATAATGTAAAAGAAAAATGATTGATTCCCAAGGAGAAAACGAGATGAATGTTAATGATAATTTCATAGTGTCAGAAAAAATAATAAAAAAAGATAAAGTTTGTTATTGACTATTTGAGATAAAGATTTAAAAGAAAAATGACTGATTCCCAAGGAGAAAACCAGCTGAATGTTAATGGTAATGCGTAGTCTTTAAAAATACCTGAATTCAAGCCGAAAGACAATCCAAATCGATCAATAGAAGAGAGTTCCTTTGCAACTCTGTTTCCCAAGCACAGGGAAAAGTATTTGAAATGAAAGAATGTTGGCCACTGGTACAAAAGGCAATTGAGCGAGCATTTTGTCAAAGCAGAGTTGGACCTTATTGTCTCGTTTAATGATAAACACTCTCACAAGGTAATTATACTTTTTCTTTTAACATTGTCAATTAACTGTTAACCTCTTACAAATTTTAACCTCCCTTAATTTAATTTTTTTTAGTTATCATAAAAAGATAACTATTTATTATTTATTCTGTAGATATTATAGACTATTTGAGCCTAAAGATTTGAAAGAAAAATGACTGATTCCGAAGGAGAAAACGAGCTGAATATTAATGGTAATGCGTGGTCTTTAAAAATACCTGAATTCAAGCCGAAAGACAATCCACATCAATTACTAAAAGAGAGTTCCTTTGCGACTTTTTCCCAAGTACAGGGAAAAGTATTTAAAAAATGTTGGCCACTGGTACAAAAGACAATTGAGCGAGCATTTTGTCGAAGCACAGTTAAACCTTATAGAAGGGAGTATGACAGTTTAAACTACAAGGAAAACATGTGAGCATACGAAAAACTCCAAGGAATAAAAAAATTAAGAAACCATACACACCTTTTCCACCCCCTCGGTGAATACTTCCTTAAGGAAGAACAAAGAAGAGCCAAAAAACGAAAGGAACAAGAAGCAATGCACAAAGAGACTACTAAGAAACGAGAGGAGAGAAGGGCTAAGGCATTTGTACCTCCTGAAGAGAGTAAAGTAGAAGTTGTTCAGCCAAAAGGTGATATTGACATTAACGAATTCAAGAAGAAAGTGAATAAAGGACTGAAAAAGCAAAAGAAAAGTGTAACTGTAAATAAATAGAAATATTACTAGTGTTTAAGAAAAAACATTTGTACAAAACAATTTTGAAAAAATATTTAAAAAAAAATACATTATTATTTACTGATAAATTAAAATACTAATTGTTCACTTATGTTTGGTAATAAAATATTAATTAGATATTATTTTATTTTATATATACAGTAGTATAGTAGTACGGTAACAGTAAATTAATAATTATGAATGAATTTAATAAATAATTATTATACCACTTCACTATGTATTTATAAAGATTCTACATAATTTTACCAATTAATTCATGTGCTTTAAAGATACTTTTTCTTTGATTACACCTTTTTTATATGTAACTTATACAACACAATAATAAGTAGTTTTCTGCATTTAAAAGTACTGAAATTAAAAACACCTTCCAAGAAGGTGTGAAAATCCGCAAGTATAGTGTTATTCTAAGCACACACCCAAAAAGAATGTTTCGAATACACCGGCCATCTCGGGTGAGGTTTTCCCTGCTTCACAGGTTTCCCTCATCCACGGGCATAACCCCGGGCGAATGCGAGATGGTGGAATTCTTAAGGGAGGGATAAAGCACCCACACATAGGTGGTAGGTGGACACCGTGAAAGTCCCCCAGGGGATAAACGGCAGGAAGTGCCAGGAAAAAAGAGGGAACAAAATCAAGAATAAAAAATATATATATATATATATAAATGTTTATATAAAATATAAATTTATGGTACGATTCAAAATACTTGTCGATTTCAGTTTGATTTCAATTCTTTCAATTGCAGAAATTTTTTATACGAAATTTTCGTAATATTTAAAAAAATGTTTAATTAGAATTCAAAGAAATAGATAAAATAAGGTAGTTAGAAATTAAAATTATTTATTTATTAGATAACAATGTCAGATTGAATTGCAGAATTTATTTATCAGATAACAATTTTCAAAGTTTGATTAGAATAGCACAATACTTGTGGGTTTTGACACCTTCTTGGAAGGTGTTTTCGAATTTAATACTTTCAATTGCAGAAAAATATTATGGAATATAAGTTAGATATAGAAGAGGTGTAATAAAAATATAAGTAAGTAGAGAAAATATGGGAATTAGAATCAAAGATATTTCTATCTTATACTTTAAAATTTATCAGACAGATAACAATTTTATTTATCAGATAACAATTTTCAAAGTTTGATTAGAATAACACATATACTTGCGGGTTTTGACACCTTTTTGAAAGGTGTTTCTGATTTGAGTACTTTCAATTGCAGAAAACTATTATGGAGTATAAATTACTTATAAAAAGGTGTAATTAAAATATAAATAAGTATAAAAATATGGGAGTTAGGATCAAAGATATTTATTTATTTCAAAATACTTGTCGATTCCAGTTTGATTTAAGTTCTTGCAACAGCAGAAAACTATTATGGAGTATAAGTTATATATAAAAAATGTGTAATTAGTATTTAAAGAAATAGAAAAATATGGGAGGTCGAATTAAAGATATGTCTTTATCAGACAAGAATTTTGATAAGTGTGCTTAGAAAAACACTATACTTGCGGATTTTCACACCTTCTTGGAAGGTGTTTTTAATTTCAGTACTTTTAAATGCAGAAAACTGCTTATTATTGTGTTGTATAAGTTACATATAAAAAAGGTGTAATGAAAGAAAAAGTATCTTTAAAGCACATGAATTAATTGGTAAAATTATGTAGAATCTTTATAAATACATAGTGAATTTAGTATTTCGTCCATTTCGTTGACGACAGCAGCAAATTAAAATGCAAGTTGTTGTTTATTCTTCTTTTCCTTAGGTCGACGATTCTGAGACCCAGGCTCCTTAGATATTGAATGTTTTGACGTGTTAGTCTGTTGACTATCTAAAGATGGTTGATTGTCTGACGGCATGGTGACGAGTTAATATACCTTCTACCAACCTTAGCTTTAAAAAAAATTCCTATCGCGTCATTTTTTTTAAATGTAAGCGAAATGTGATAACCTCACCACGAAGATTTACTAAGTCGACGAATTACTACGAAGAATTACTACTAGGTGTAATAAACTTTAATGTTTTTATTAATTATTTTTTTTAATGAAAATTTTTTTTTCTATTTATTTTTACAATTTTTTACTCCCACACCAAGTTTAGATTTTATTTTCATGACGTTTGTTATATCATAAGCTGTATAGCTTTTTACCAAAATTAGCGTCCTTTACTACTAGTTCCAAAACTCGATCGGCAGCGTTTCTAGCAGCATTATTTTCTCGGTTCTGTGAGTAAGCAATATCGTGTTCCTTACAAGAAGCGTTCAATGGATTAATACCAGGATCTCCACGTTCTAACCTCTTTTTTAATTTAGTACCTGGTCCACAATATTGATATTTTGGTACATGTAGTTCGAATGGTAATTTATTAATAAGTTTGTTTAGTGCACGATTACCTTTGTGAACGATCATTTCACTCCAGCATACTTCCTTTTATACTATAAGTCGACAGTTGTGATTGAAACTTTGACTGCGATGGATTTTAAAAAACAGACTCACAAACTTCCAGTCATAAATTTTGATACTCTTACGGAGGTAAAAGATAAAAATATTAAATGGCATGGTGATTTGTTATCGAATACCATACGTGCTGTATTTTGTGGACCGTCAAACTGTGGAAAAACTAATGCGTTACTATCACACATCCTAATGGTTTAAAATTTGAGAATATTTACATATACTCAAAGTCCTTGAATCTAGTACAATAGGTGTAGCAATTGTACTAGTTTTCATGATTCTTAAAGGAAATCGTTCTCGATCGCAAGCAATCTGCATCCATTGTCCCCGTCGAGCATTCTGGTACGCATGCTTCCATGTATGCAAATAGTGAATTTCTACGATTTCTTTAAAATAAACATGTTTATCACTATTCATGTGAAAAAATAGTAAAAAAATTTAAAAAACAAATTACAAGAAAATGGTATTGATTTAAAAAAAGTTTGGATATTTTAATGACTCTAAACCAGTGTGTCTGTACTGTTTGGAATTAAATATCTCTTATCATCGTATGGGTTGAGTGCAACTTTTTGTAGTTTAACAGTTTCAACCTTATGCAATTTATATTGAATTGTACATTGCTGTATTTGTTGAATGTTTGAATTTTGTAAACAGTTCAGGTAATCATTAAAATTGATTGTATTTTTAACAACAGACGTTTTGATTCCTTTAATTTTTTTCATACTATCTTGTCCATTCACTCGTGTACAATACATCTTACTTTTTAAGCCTATAAATTCTGTTAATATTTTTCCATTCAATTCATCCTTCATAAGTCCAACAATTTCTTTATTTACGCGTAGCATTCCAAATTTGCTGTCTTCGGGGTAATCTGACGTGTCAAATATTTTAAATTTCTTTTTATATCCTCGTATATATCCTGACACTTTATAGCATAAATTTGACTATCTTTATCCATGTATAAGAGTTTACAATTTTGTCGATACATTTTTATCATATAGTTATAGTGGAAATCGTACATAAATGTTTTGAGATATCTAGTACTGTGAGTCCTACATATAGGCTTATTCATAAATAGTTCTGTTTTTTGAAATTCAATGGCAAATAAATTTTCACTAAATATTGTTTTACTATGAAAATTTGGTTTTGATATTAAAGCTTCTACACCATATGCCAATCGTTGGGAGCTCTGTACGCATTCTTTGACCGGCTGGCAACACTGTCTTTCTATCTCACACATCTCTTATATCGCTATCAGCTCCCATATCGAAATCAAAATCGAGAAAAGGAATTCAGCAAGCAATATCTTTGGCATCGATTTTCTTAATTATGCGTGAATGAATTCGGACAAAACTTGTTGTACAGTAAAGAAGAGTAAATAAGGAACGTTATGCGTGATCAATAACGCAAATAAATAATGTAATAATGTAGCGGTTAGAAAAGTAAAAAACTGAGGGGCTAGTTAGCTGTATATAATGGCTCTCGCGCTATACTTGCGTCAGGCGCTATCGCGCCTTTTGATAGGTAGTTTGTTCTAAAAATATAATACTAATTGATACAAATTAAGCTTATAAAATGTTTGCACTTGCATACAAATTTTCGATTACATTCTTTAAAGTATCTACTCTACTCATACGCTTTTACATTGCTTCAAAGTATAAGAAAACCCAGGGCTCTCTGGGACCGTCCGCCAGAACTCATCAGTAGGGCGCAGACAATCCCTGCCCTAGACACACAAGACAATATTATGGAATCAAAAAAATGATAAACTTAAATTTCGGTATCGTAAGAATGAATGAACGGAGCTTATATAAGTACACATAAGGTGGAAAATCTGATTGTAGATGCAATAGCGCCCCCTAACATCAGAGTATGTACTATGGACACAATTTTAAACCAAAGTCCTGTTATTATTAAAAATATAATTTTTCTCGCCCAGGCAAAAGTTTTTAAATTAATATAGAAATTTTGTCCTTCTTGCTGAGCTAACGTCTAACGACTCTAAGAACTCGGGATTGATACGCGGCGAATTGTCGTGCCTTTTCGAACGAGCAACTTGGAGTTCTTAGAATCGTTAGATGTTAGCTCAGCAAGACCGACAAAATTTCTATATTAATTTAAAAAGTTTTTACTTATATTCTAATAAGAATATAATTAATAATAGAAATAGTTTATAACCTAGTAATTGATTAAGCTCGTTGAGTATTAAATAAAATACTACATTTAGAATGATAAATAATTGTACATAGTTCTAAATTATCTTGGTTTAACCTTGCTGTCATTAAATATTCAAAATGGCATTCTTCTACAAGAAATTTGCCGATCTGTAGAGCACCTCTCAAAGAAACTTTCAGACCATAGGAAGTCGAATTAGTTATATATTCGTAATTGTTTTTATTATTTTTTACAGTTGCCTCCCAATCATATAAAAAATTTAAAAAACTTTCTATGCTCTGTAAAAAAGTAAATACTACATTTTTTGATAGTACGCTGGTTTAATATGCTCTTATCGAATGTTGTAATTTATTTTTAAATTGAAGGCCTTTGGGTTCTCAATATTTAAAAGAGCATACCAATGCTTTAAAGAAACAATTCCATCGGGTGTCTATATTAATTATATTATAAAATAAATTGTTGGAATAAAAGATACGTGCACGAAGTAACACATACGATTGTTAGGCAAACATACCCAAATTTTATCATATCTATTTAATTTTTTAAAAAAATTACGTAAACACTTAATTAAATGCGGAAAATCAGAAAAAAACCATAAACGTCGTTGCGGATCAACAATGTGTTCAACGCTAACATTTTGTTCTGTGACTCCAAATAAGTCCCACATTGTGCGATTCCACGATGCACCATCATTAGCGATCCCATCAACTTTTAAACCAGCTCTTTCCGACAATATTATCGCTTCTATTAAAATTTGGTGTAGGACAGTTCCACTTGCGCTATCTTTGCTTAGAAAGCATGCTAACGCCTGCACCCATTTTCCTTTAAAAGGCTGAAACATTATGACTAAAGCGTGATCGCCTTTCAATCCTTTCTGATGCTTTGGGGTATATTTTCCTAGATTTGAGAAACCTTCCATTTGCAGTTTTTGTCGATTAAATGATAATGTTTTTGTCAATTTCATTTCATCAACAAGGAGAATACCTGCAAATGGTACGAATATGAAAAAAATCTTATTTAATTAAGTTTCTAATTTGAAAAAGTGTTTATAATTTTATAAAAATAATTAAAAAATATAACAGTAGAAAAATAAAAGATTTTTAAGTAAAATAGCTAATTTATATAAATGTTTAGACTAAACATTGAAAGTAATATAATAAATTTTATCATATTAAAATTTCTATAAATTTATATGGTAATAATCTAAAGACTTGAAATACTTTGCACAAATTTTATTTTGTAAATTACATATTTATTAAAAAGTGTTACTTTTCAATAGTATTTTATTATCCCTTAAAAATATAAGATTGTTACACAATGTAATGTATATGTACATTTGCATATCATTCACAAAATTAATTTTAATTAGAAAAAAATATACATTGCATTTTTTAGGATTCTATGTAAAAAACAGTTTACTTTTTACGTTGATTAAAATGAATATGGATTAAAAATTAGTTTATACTATTAGTAAACTGAGTAGATTATTTAGACATAAATTAAA
>CM047428.1:51502973-51711026 GCA_026168455.1 Theocolax elegans | reverse complement strand
TTGGCACTAGTACTTTTTTCGTACAGGAACCACAAAAATGTTTAATTATCCAATAACAATTATTACAAATTTTATTTTTTTATTTGCATTCTTGACACACACACACACATCCATACAGACATTTTCTAAATACACTAATTGCATAAATCTAATTACAGTCTCTTTCAACCGTAAATGCATTCTCTACGATATATACACAATAAATTCTTCGTATATTAAAATATAAAATAGACAATAAATAATATTAAACTTATACTCAAAGCACCAGGTGCAGTAGTAAAAGATTTAAGTAAAACATACTTTCAATAGCATCATTTGTTGGTACAGTATCCTATATTGCACAATCAAATACATTTTCTTGTCTATTCTCTAATCTATCGATATTCTCTATTACATTTTCAAATGTACCAAGTTTTTCTTGATTATTACTTGAAATTGACGATGTAGAAACTGCAGCAATTTTTATTATTGTTACTTATATTATAAAATATTTTATTAATTTTGTGCCTATTATAAGTTTAAGGGACATACTATTTAATGCATTACTTTTTCTGAAATTTTATGTGAAAGACCCGATAAAATATAATTTACAATACAAATACAATATATCATATTCGTGTACAAACTATGAAGAGTGATCACATTCATAAAATGTACAACAATCGGTCTTAATTGTAATATATAGCGAAGCAAGGGTACGATATTCGCGCGAGTCGGAAATTTAGAAAATCATTCATTGAACGCTATTAAAAATATAAAAAATACGTAAACTTCCACATCGAATGAAATAGTACATTACGATACAAGTGCGCAAAATAGGTGATTCCCACACGAGTCGGATTTGCCGCTCGAGCGAAGCGAGGGTGGCAAAAAGACGAGTGTGGGAGTCACCTATGGGCACGTGTATCGTATACTATTTTTCCTAACGAATTGCGCAAAGATTTCATTTTGTGCTGACATTTGAGCGAGCGAGATAGTACATTGCTGCAATAGTGGGTAAAATAAAATTTTCCTGCAACAGTACTCACAATTATAAGAGAAAAAATTATTTCACCCCGAACCGATGTTTGCGCCCGAGCAAAGCGAGGGTGAAAAGGTGGTACGAGGTTGAAATCACTTTGTCTCTGATAATTTTGAGCACTATTGCAGGAAAAGTTTATTTTGCGCACTAGTGCGGGAATGTACTATTTTGCGCACTCAAATGCGTGCGCAAAATCGAATTTTGCGCACGGAGTTAAGAAAAATACTTTTTGTTATAAAAATTTGAAATTAGCATTTTATGTGCGAATTATTTAATTTCGTAACAATTGTATAACTATAATACTTTATTAAAATTTTAAGTAATAGAAACTTACTGCAATTGTTATGACTTTGTAAAGGGCTGTATTCATTTTGATACACGTATTCCGCAGGTGTATCCTTTTTCTCTATGGGTAATGGAAAAATTGATGGTATCTACTAGCACACAACATTGTGGCAACGTTGTGGCAACGTTGTTTTGACAACGTTACAACGTTGTTATAAAAGTTGTTGAAACGTTGGAGCAACGTTGCTACAACGTGGGATATGTCCGCTAAGATTTTTTAAGTTGCCGCGATAGGTGGAAATAACGTTGTAACAACGTTTGAGCAACGTTGAAAATGCCTTTTACAAATGTATTTCATATAAAAATTTAAAATATGTCCTGGGCAAGCTAAAAAATACATTTTTGAATGTATAAAATTTTAATTAATAAAAAAAAAATAAAAAAAATATTTCCCATCCACGGGAATTGAACCTCCGATCTTCAGCTACGAAGGCCTGCTCTCTACCAACTGAGCTATTTTGTTGTTCATGTCATTAAATTAACTTTAGGTTATTAATTTCAGAGCAAATTTTGATAGTAGTTTATAACCAAAAGTTAATTTAATGACCCGAGTAGAAATTCTAGCCAGGCCGCCTGAACTAGAAAACAGGGCCTGAAAAGGCCGCCTGTTAAGGGCCGGGATACGAATGTAATGGAATTTAAGTCAGGGCCTAATTTTGTTAGTTCGGATGTGACGTTATAGTAAAAGTCAATTTTGTTAGTTCGAATGTGAGGTTAGTAATAGTATCTACAAATTATATAGTATTGTATATAAATTTTCAGGTTAGAATTTTATCAAGAATTTTTTATAAATATAAAATGAGTAAAAAAATTGATTATAAGTACTCAGAAGCTTAATTTACTAAGAGTTCGAAGGTACCGATTGAAAAGGAAAATACAATATATAAATAGTGAAAGTTTAAAAAAACACTTTAATAAAATAAAAGTTTATGCAGTATTATATTGCTTTAAATATGTGAAAAGATTTAATTTTGTATTGTATAAAAAAAGTGCAAAGTTATTAATATTATATTATATTAAGATTGTTGTAATTATTTGGAAATTATATTAAACCATATATTTTAATTATATTATATATAATATTTATGTTTAATAAATATTTATGTATTAAAATGCATTTTATTTTATTTACAAAACCTATACGCACACACACGCACACACACATACACGCATGTACGCACGCCTAATTAACCTTATATTTATAACTTTATATTAGTATATTTTGTGGTTTTTAAGATTACAAAGCTGTTACACATGTAAGATAACGTTTTTTTAACCTATTAACCTATACGGGCCATGCCCATGATCGACCCTTTACATGTGTTAGTTTTGAGATGTGAGACATCACATAAACTCGATTTCTATAGAAAAGTGAGAGAAAACAGTAAACCCAAATCCCCGTCCTGTAAAGGTTAAAAGTGATTCGATGTTTTTAGACATTAATTTTATTGAAAAAAAAGCTTTTTTGAACCAGAAAATTCCCGTCCTCTAAAGGTTAACAATTAAAAACAATTGTAAAATAACAAATACATTCAGATTTAGTTTTTACTACTAATTACGTGCCTTAATATCACCTGAACATACCCACAAAATAGTATTACATAAAACAGGCCCTGATCTCCACCCCATTACATTTCTTAAAGGCCCTTTACAGGCACCTGTTCAGGGCCTTTTAATATTCGTCAGGTACCTGAACAGGGCCTTCTTTTTGCCTGGAATTCATTTCTACTCGGGGACAGGAACAACAAAATAGCTCAGTTGGTAGAGAGTAAGCCTCCGAATCTAAAGATCCGAGGTTCAATTCCCGCGGGTTGAAAATTTTTTTTTATTTTTTTTTTTATTAATTATAATTTTGTGCCTTTAAAAATGTATTTTTTCGCTTGCCCAGGATATTTTTTAAATTTTTATATCAAATACATTTTTAAAACCCGCGTAAAAATATAAACTATTGCCACTATATTGCAGAGCAATGGGCAATAGTTATTGCAAACATATTGCCAATATGTTGCCGCGACAATTGGCAATGTATTGCCAACATACCGCCAAACAGCATCCTCCCATATCTTTGCCAAATATTGGCAATAGTTACTATTTTACATAGTTACTATTATACACAGGTAGATAAGTTCTAAAGATTATTTTGAACAAATGTTGTTTGTAATGTTTTTTCAAAAAAATCAATAGTTTTTGAGATAAATGGCTTTGAAAATAGCAATTTTTTTAAAAAATTGAAAAATTTCCATTTTTCATGGTGGAATAACTCTTAGGTAAATTATTTTTAACACTTAAAATTTTTTTTCTATCTTCTGGAAGATATTTCCAGCCTGTTCTCAAATTTCGGAGCGATTTAAAATTATCATCGTACCACTTGACGTGAAATAGCCCATATTTATATATACACAAAGATGTATTGAAAATAATTTATCGCTAAAAACCGAGTTATTATTTTCAATAGTGCAGATAACCTATTTATGTAAAATTACAGTTGGAGGCCTAAACAAAGCGAGACTTTCTTCATCCTTATCACTCTTATTTTTTCTTTTTGAATTGCATCCTGCTATAAAACACGACATACTCAATAATTCTATAAATATCAATGAAATGCTATCACAAGAGAAAAACATACATCCACTACGCGAATAACAGGTCGAAGAATGCAATTCAATTGTTATGGATCTTTACTTAAAATCCGAAAACGTATATTAATGAAACAAAACACGCGAGACCATATCATTATTTTAATTATACACTATATATTATTTCACATTTTATTACTTACTTTTACAAATTAATTTCATCTATTTATATGTTTTAATCTACTTTTATTAAGTAAATATTTTATTTTAGATAAAATTATAAATATTTGTAATAAATATAAAATATAATTACGACGGAAACTGTATTTGTTTTAAGAATAAAAAAATTAAAAAAATAACATTTTGACAGGGAAAATGAATTAATATAAATATAATTAATTTAGATGTTATTTAAAAAAAAATCCTTCCTCGAGATTTGAACCCGGGATCGTAAAATTCCAAGCAACGCTTTAACACGCATCACCAAAACGATACTTACCATTTGTTTCGAATGTTACGTATGATCATCGGAACCAGTTTGGAGTTTACTTTTTAATTAACCTAATGATGTTTTAATAATTGTATTCATTATTTAAATATTTTTATAAGTATAATCAATATGTAGTCAAATACAAAAGTCTTACCCGCGTTCTTAAACTTCGATCTCATCCACAACCTGTGAAGAGTCTCCGCAGGGAAGTGGAAAAACAGGACTTTAAGATCCTGGACAACCCCGAAGTATGGCTAGATCGACTTAAAAGACTTAATGCTCTGCGCGACTTAGTCAAGAAATACATTTGACGAGGAGCAAAGACGTCAAGAAAAGTTCTACAGCAGAAACAGACGTATTGCCACGTTTCAGGTAGGAGATCTAGTCATGAGGAAGTGCCGAACGCTTTCCCAAGGTGCGAAGGGCATATCTGCTAAACTGGCACCTAAGTATGACGGACCCTTCAAAGTTAAAGAAGTACTATCTCTAGTAATTCTGAGACTAGAAGAGTTGGAAACGGACCGAGGTTCATATATCTGATGTAAAAAGATATGTACTGCCTCGGGTTGTCAAGTAGAGCAATAAGGGTTACGTATCGGTTCGCATGAGAACAGTTATCGTAGGTTGGGCCTGGTAACTGTATGCCATGCATTGAGAGTGTGATGTTTGAGAATACTTGTGTGTGAGTGAATGGGCAATCCTCCCTTATTCGTAATTTACTTTTAATTATGACTAATTAACCTTTTGTTTCCTTTCAGCTCCCCGATGGACCAGAACCGAGACCTGGAGGCAGGAGACGGTGTTACTCCATCGTCGCCTCCGATCATTCGGGTGTTACCGAAGAGGTAGTTGGAGTGGCTTCCGACTGTCTCGAGGTGCCCGCCGATGACCCGCTCGCTAGATGTGACCAGTTCGTGCGGGAAATCGACGAAGTACTCATCGAGATGGAAGGAACATCCCAGACATCGACGATTGAAATCCCGTCATCGGGTGATACGACCCAGGTGGAGCAGATGGAGGTGGACGTACCTGCGGTGTTAGCACTGGCGTCGTTCACCAATATCTGTCCCGCCGACTACGTAGAATATCTACGCGAGGCAGAACGGGAGCGGCAAAAGGCCGCCGCCGATAATCGCCCACGCCCCAAGAAGAAGAAGAGCAGCGGCAGACGACAATTGACGATGGATGACGATGAGTCAGGAGTTCCAGCCAACCCCCAAATGACGGATAGCCCGTGCTTAAGGGCGGAAGCTGTGTCCGTAATAGTCCCATCAACCGCAGGGAAACTCGATATGGGGGTCGAGACCCTGACGGAATGAGCCAAGGCTGGACCATCGTCATCCGGTTCAGTCATTACTAGGGGGATCGTCCTCTGTCGATTGGTTCCTCTACCTTTCGAACGGTCGGTAGATCCGCCTAAATTGGCTTGCTTCAACTGCTGGGCGATGGACCACAGCCACCGGGAGTGCGCGGTTCCGCAATCGATATACTGTTTTAATTGCGGCCGCCGAGGGGTGGCAGTGAGTGAGTGTCCAAGATGCTCTCGATCCTATGCCATCTGGATCCAAGAGCGGGGATACTCACCGTTCTCAACGGTTGATTCCCAGGTTTCGGTTGCCAATGTCCCTGTAACTCAGCAGAGACTGAAGCGATCAAAGCAACGGGGCAGTCAGAACGAGTCTAAAAAGCGGCGGATGGAGACGCCCACCCGCAGGGAGAGACTCAAGAAGGGCTCGTTTGTGAAGCCTTCTGAGCTCAAGCCCTCCTATGCAGAAGTGGTGGTGGGTCGCCGGGTAGAAGAGGCGACTCGTCGCCAGGCTGCTGCCTTCGGCTTAGACAGCACGGGGCCCTTCGAACAGGAGAAGGTTGCCCTCAGTGCTGTCGTCCAAGCTAAGGCAGACCAGAAGTTGAGGGAGTACCAAGAGAATCAACCTACTCCCTCAGCCAACAAGTTAGCAGCCGGATCGTCACGGCAGGGACGAGAAGAGAGCGGTGCTCAGTCAGTCCCTGCCCAACCACCTGTGGGGAAGGAAGGTATGGACACTCCGTCCCCAAAACCTCGTAAGAAGCAGTCACCGAAAGCTGGGCCTAGTGGCTTGCGACGACCCAACCCGATGGACGTTGACGCCTCTATTAGCGTGGTTGGACCACCTCGCAAGCCGACACAGAAACGGGGGGTTGGGTCCGAACACCGCACTATCCCAGAAGTCCAATTCAGAAACGAGACGGAAATTATCAGGGAATGTCGTCTGTTGCTGGAGGCCGCCGTCAACCTTCCTTCCGACGTTGCACGAGAAATAGGGCAGGAGGTGGTCCAGATCCTTATGGACCGTACTCCTTCCCGACCATAAGAAGAGAAGCATACAGCGCACAGTCGTGGATAGATTGTGCCTTTCTTTCGACTCGGCCTTCCCGAGGGAAGTGGAGTCTGGGGGGGGGGGCTTTGTGACGGAAATCGTCACATAATCTATTCACGACGAATAGGATATTTAATTTCACGAATTGTAAGTCGTCGGAGCCTTTCGTATGTCAAGGCCAACCGACGACACTTGTTTATTTTTCTACGAGTGTACAATTACTCACACGACTATACGTAGGGATGAGAGCGCGAAAGAGTGTGTGCGTTTTCCACTCTCATCCCTTTTTCGAGAAATTAGGCGATCGCCTAATCAGTGTGTAATAATCCGTCGATCGGGACGGATTATTGTATCTTGTGACCGTTCTGTATTGCTCGTGAGTGCCGAGAGTACATTCCACCCATCTCTGCATTAAGCTCTGTGAACGGTTGTTCCGGAGCAGGGCTACGTGCGGAGACCCGGGTGGACGAACACGTGTGACCCGTGAAGTTTTGTGTGTGTGTTAAAGGACGGGGTCATGCGTGTGTGACACCGGGGATCGCGACTCACCCGCCGCGGCAAGGGCCGCCTTCATCACCTCAACCATCGGTCGTCCCCTTGTCAAGGAGGTCGACCAGTAGTCGAGGATCGGCTGGGCCATCCCCGAGGAGCGTCACCGGTAAGTGCTTCAATCTACTATTGTGACCCTCCCCCTCTTGTGTGTGTGTGTGTACATCGGGAGTGTGTTCGAGTACGCCGGTACTCGAACGGCGGTTTCTGGGAGTGAAACCTGTCGCAGGCGAGGATCTCAATCGCACAGGTTTCCCGAGACTTCCACCCGCGCCTTCTATATTGTCGCGGCACACGGCCTGGATGGCCGATTGTTAATTAAAGAATAATAAACATTTTATTCAGTTTTATTTTAATTATTCTGAGTGTTTATTATTTCTCCCCGCTCCCGCCGACATCTTCTATTAATTTAAATCAATCGTGTCGAGGCAAGGAGGATCGCCCGAATCCTCCACACCGCTTGTCCCAGCGAACTCGTGTTCCTGGCGACAGCCCGCAGTTTGCGACCACAAATTAAATAATTGTGTGCGCGGTATTTTAATTAATAAAATAATTAAGTGTACCGGGTACGCGAATACCAGGTCGCAATAACAACTTTTGCACAATTTTTAAGTTTTTTGAGGGAAAACATTCGTGGATAACAAAAAAGCTCGGTCTACTAAATTATAGATACAGTTCTTTTTTACTGAATTGGATGATATGAGAAATAATTTATAAGTCTGCCTGATGCTGTCAGTTTTTGATACCAATCTGTTATAATATGACAGTTACTTCTAAATAAAGGAAATTGACTTTTTTGTCTTTTTCTAGTTCAAAAGTGAATTGTAAATTATTATTATAAGAGTTGAACAAATTAATAACTACATCTATGTATTCCTTTTTAATGCACATAATCCTGTCATCTACATATCTAAATAAGTAGAAAAGAGGCTTGCAATTGTGTAAAGTCAATAATTTTTCCAGACAATAATTTTCCAAAGCAATCATTACAATGTCAGCAAAAAATGGAGAGATAGGAGAGCTCATAGGTGTATCATGGGTGTGTTGATAATATGCGTCATTAAATATAAAAAAAAGTGTTATTATACAGAAATTTTGTAAGTTCTAAAATCTCCTTAAAAGGAATATTACATTTATTATTAATAGTGGAAAAGCTTCTTTCTAAACTTTCTAGAACTAAATTACAAGTTTTGAATTGAAAGAAAAATTAAAACAATACATACTAGATGAGAATTATGTTTTAATGTCTTTAGATCTGATTTCACTTTTTATAAACATTCCTTGTAATTTAATTTAGAGAGCTTAGAAAGAAGCTTTTCCGCTATTAATAATAAATGTAATATACCTTTTAATGAGATTTTAGAACTTACAAAATTTCTGTATAATAACACGTTTTTTTATTTAATGACGCATATTATCAACAGACCCATGGTACACCTATGAGTTCTCCTATCTCTCCACTTTTTGCTGACATTGTAATGGATGATTTGGAAAATTATTGTCAGAAAAAATCATTGACTTTACACAACTGCAAACCTCTTTTCTACTTTAGATATGTAGATGACACGATCATGTGCATTAAATAGGAATATATAGATGTAGTTACTAATTTGTTCAACTCTTATAATAATAATTTACAGTTCACTTTTGAGCTAGAAAAGGACAAAAAAGTCAATTTCCTTGACGTAACTTTATTTAGAACTAATTGCTATATTATAACAGATTGGTATAAAAAGCCTACAGCATCGGGCAGACTTATAAATTATTTCTCATATCATCCAATTCAGCAAAAAAAGAACATTATCTATAATTTAGTAGACCGAGCTTTTTTGTTATCTGACGAATGTCTTCACTGAAAAAACTTTAAAATTGTGCAAAAATTGTTATTAAGCAATGACTATCCTATTGAATTCATAAAACAAAATATACAATTTCGCATTAATAAAATCAAAAACAATAGAACCAATAATCAGCCAAATTCAAAAATTAACCGCCTTAGTATATAACGGTTCCTTACACCAATAATTTCAATAAATTATCACAAATTTTACACTCTTATAATATGCTAATAATACCATTAGTACAAAAAAATTTCAATTCCATAATTAAATTAGGCAAAGACTGTACTAAAAAACTAGAACACATAAATATTGTCTATAAATTTAAATGCAAAAATTGACCTGCCTCTTATGTTGGTGAAACGAAGCGTTCTTTAAAAACTAGTATAAATGAACATAGAAATAAAAAAAATCCAGATTCAGTGATTAATCAACAGGTATCTCTTTTTAAACATGCGTTTGACTGGGATGGCGTAAAAATTGTAGATAGTGAGTGTAATTACAGCAAGCGTTTGATTTCCGAAAAGATACATATAAAAATTGACAGTAATAATATCAACCAGAAAGAGGATATAAAACTTTTTAATACTACTTATTTGCCAGTTCTTAGAAATTTAAACGCCTAATTGACAACCGTTTGTCGTTTCCTGTGTTTACATTCGCTACATATATAAACACGACGATGTACACATAATTTAATATATTATTTGAATTCACTTGACGCATCGATAATCCGATTAATGGTACGAAATTAAGTCTTTTATTGTCTTTATATTTTTCATGTGTACGTTCTCAATTGTAATTAAGTTTTTTTGTGTCTAATAAATAGCCTGAAGAGGTTGGCTGACCACGCCAACGAAACGTTGCTTTTTTACGAAAAATCTGTCTTTAAGATTTTTTCCTTTACCTCCGTGAGATCGTATAAAAGTTTTTCAAGATTAACACCATGGAGAGTGATCATGATACATACAATAAATAAGAAAAAAACATTTACTAAATATTACTACAATATTACGCAATATTTGTATACAATATTAATACAATCTTACTCAATGTTGCTACAACATTTGAGCCAATATTGCTACAATAAAAACAGATAGGACATTAAATCGTGTGTCAATGTTGGGGCAATGTTTAATGAAAATATTTGATTAATATTGTGACAATGAACATATATTGCATCAATATTGGTACAATATTTGGTGCAGTGTGGAAATTAGTCTTTCATACAGTTTCAGTATGATACGAATAAGCTATAAGGATTGATGAGAATAATAATTTAACTACTTAATTTACACTGTTTTTCTATGAATTATTTAACTTAATATAATTATCAGTCACTCATATCTTTCATCGATAAAATAAAAAAATGAATACCTTATCTACTAAATTAAAATTTTTTCTAAATTATTTAAGTCAATAAGAGACTATCTAACACTCATATCCTTCTAGGATAAAATAAAAATAATTGAATATTTGCTTAAGTCCATAAAATGTCCATCGAATATTACAGTTACCAAATATCTCACACATTTGTTTATTATAAAAATATTAAATAAGTTATTGAATAATTATAGGGATGTAGAACAATAATATATACGCTGAATTGCTTTTTTTAAAATTATTTAGTTCAATGTGGCTTTCAATAAACAGTCTTATAGCTCTGATTTGGAATAAAAGTAATTCAATACATGTTAAAATTTATAAAGTTTCCAAATGAATTTTACAGTCATCAAAGAACTGCCACATTAGTTTATGTAAAAATGTTAAATAAGTGTTTAACTATAAGGATAGAGGCTGATCACTTATTCACTTAATAAAGATTAGTTTTGTTTTTAAATTATTTGAACCATTGCAACTATCAAATTCATATCACCTAACAGTGGAATAAAACCATGGAATACATGCAAAGTGTATTAAATTTACTTAGTTACTAAATGAATATTATACTTACCAATGAATCGAACATGTACATTGGTATTATAGAAAATAAACAATGAATTTAGAACAACTATAAAAACGGAGAACATAGAGGATCCATTTAAATAATATTATATTCTCCTTTGAAATAACTTTACTTGCAAGGGAAATACATGACCTCCGGGAAACTGATCTTATCGTAACTTTGGTATATATCTTTTGTAATGTAGAAATATGATTAATGCCAAGTTATTGATTGCCAATGGCGAATGGGGATCATTTCGCCCAGGGAACAAAACGCCTACCAATGAGATGCCGATGTGACGTTTTTCCGCCCACCAATCAGAGCCACTCTTTAGCTTTTGAAATTCATGGAGGGAGCAGCTCACTATGTCGGTAATTTGTAATTCGATATGCGGTGATTAGATGGCGTTCATTGATAATTTTTACTTCAATAAATTGTTCAATTAAAAATTCTGTTGTGCGTAGATAATATCTTTTCATAAATCGATTTAAATGTTGTTATAACGTATTTTAGAAAATTACATTTAAAATTTTTATTAAAAACCATATACTGAAAATTTTATTTGAAGTAAAAATATATAGTAAATATTTGAAATAAAAAAAAATTGTTTATTTAACAAATAATTTATGGTTTGATAAAAGTAATTTATTTGGCCCAAGTTATCAATGTTTATATTGTATACAAGTGTATGTTGTCCCAATAGAATTACGATTTTGCTCTGCATTTGCATTTGACATATTATTTCAAGTAATTAATGAAATGTAATTATCCAACTTAGATACTTAGAAGTGAATCAAACAATGTATATAAAAATAATTTTTGTAAATATATAGATAATAATATTTTTTTGTACATATACATATACATTTAATTGATAAAAATTTTTTATTATTTCGCGCTTCATTGACCTATAAATTTTCACTTGAAACAAACAATAATAATAGTTTATTTTGGTGAAAATTGCCCATCAATATTTCATATGTTTATAACCGGTCTGCGCTTGTTACTTATGAACTGAGTCCTGTCAAAACGTTTATCGATAACCTCTCCTGCACTTACTGCTGTTTCGACATTTTACACTACGATATTTAACGAAAATAACTATAAGTAAGTGTCCCCAGGATAATTCAATGTATTATTAAATATTTGTTTCAATGATACAAATTATGCATTTCGTATTTTTTTCTGTTTTATAGCTGACGTTTCATAAGATTGGCGTAGGCAATTGCGTTGGATTAGATCTCTAAAATAACTGAAAAAAGGTGAGGTTTATTTTGTAAATCATAATTGTTTCGACGTGTTTGTGTTAATGGCTTTTTAACACTGTTAATCAATTCAATCATTTATTGTTTCATCAGTTTTTGTGTTTTCTTTTACATTTGTTGCAGACTTTTCCCATCATTTAACATACATAATTTTTTATATTAATCATTTTAAATGATACATTCTCTCTGTTTAAAATTATTGGCTGCTCAAAGATATCATTCAATGAAGCATATATTCAATAATAAAAACTTTCCTTAACTCTGTTGGTGTTTGATCATGTTCACGAATTCTATAATCAAGTTGACGTGTTTCACCAATATAAGTAGCATCTGAGTTATTACTTTTAATTTTATACATAATATGAGCTGTAGATGTTTTTTGTTCTTTTTTTTGCTCTTACAATTATGTTATTCAAATTGTTACAAACTATGGGAACCGTTCTTTTATTATTTATTGCGACCTACAAAGGTTCCTTTTTAATTCGAAAAACCTCGACGTAAACACAAATAATATGTCTTCTGATGAAGGCTGTCTTTTGAGTATTTCGCCACTGTTGGCTAGGGTTTGACGGGTAAACGCAGGAAAATGAAAAGCCGCAGTTTTCCTACATACCCCTTCATTGTCCCTTGAAGGACCACTCACGAGTCACCTGCCTTAGCCAAGAGTGTTAAGTTCTGTCGTCTCTACCGGGAATGTTTCTATGTTCGATTTATCTCCTCCTGGAGTCTTTTCTGCTCTGTGTGTCCTGGGCGCGTCCGTTCGCAGTTACGCGCGACCGGCCGGTACTCGGATCTGGGGCGAGCTCGACGGCTTTCGCATGAACCTTGGTCCTTGCGTCGGACGGCTAATCGCTGCCGCGTCTCTTCGGTTCTTTTTGTATTTGCCATGTTTGGGTGTCGATTGCGCGTTCCGAGCGGAATGGGGGGGATTCACGAGTTGGCATTTTGCGGTTAATTCATCAGCTGTAAATTTGCAGATATCGCCTGGTAACAGCCGAATACTAGCAATCCGAGCTATTGCCTCACGAATTGCGCTAACGATGTCGATGCGAGTTTACTCGGCGGATTGCATCGGTATCGCATTTCTTCGGTTTGGCAAGGCGAATACATACGTCGGTTCGGTACGTGGCAATATTTACAATGAGATTTTGTAAGCTGCGCTGACAGCTATTAGTATTTTACTTTTTATGTTATTAATTTTTCTAATTTTTTTTTTGTGATTTACAAATATCAACGGGTAATGATTGTTCTTTAAAAATTCTTTAACAATATTTGTTTTGTTTGTGGAATTTTTCATCAGCTAATACTTGGCTTATTCAATTTTATTTATTGATTTAATGTAATAATATAATTTTTTATTAATTTTAGAAGACCATTTCCGGAATAAACAAAAGAGTATAAACAAATATTCTATAGGAGCTTTATTAGGCTTCGTCAATATTAAATTTTTGTATTTATAGTTAAAAGTTAAAAATAGCATTGTTAAATGAACCATTTTTTATTTTAATGAGGTATCACAAAAATTTATTGGGTTTGGAAAATCAATTCTTTATTAAAAAATAGCTATGAAAAATATAATATTCAGTTTCTATATCTTGATAATTATTAGGGTCATAAGTACAAATTTATTTTGTGTAGTTCAAATCATGGACTTTAATGAAGATAAGAATTTCCCCATCCGTGGATTCCATCACGATGGATATAATTATTCTGCAAAAAATAAGGCTAAAACGAGGTAGGTAACTACATGCAATACATGTCATATTCATATAAGGTGCCTGAGATCAAAGCGTTTAGCTTTATTATAAGATTAATGTGCAAAATGGAGCAGGATAGCAATTTAAAATCTTTGACTCGACGAACATCAGCCATCATATGCTATAGACCCATTATTTATTTAAATAGTTATCTCAGTCAGCAGAGGAAAATAGAATGTATGTTTTCACTCTTTTTTAACAGCAAAAGCTTTGACTCAATGAACATCAGCCATCCTAGTAAACTTTTTATATGTTTAAATAGTTTTTTCAGTCAGTGGTGGAAAATAGGATTTATGTCTTTTCTCTTTCTGAACAATAGTATGTAAATTCCTTAGACCTTAACGTATTTGTATAGTTTTTTAAGAAGAAGATGGAAAGTAGAATTGAAAACTACTTTTTTCTGGCCATTAGTAATCAAATCTTTTGACTAATTAAACATAGAACCCTTTGCCACCAGGTTTATCTATGAAATGGATGTATGATCTCTTATAACTAAGGTTAAAGTTTCATTTTTTTCATAAAATGTTCCAAAATAATTACGTTTATTTTCTTTCGCGCAAGAGAATGCTAAAGTAATTAAGCCCAAATCGCGCAAAAAACCAAAGATATATAATTCAATTTTTATGAAACTCTTGCGAACTACACTCGCACACATCTTTGCTGCTCTGATGATTTGAATTCTAATATGTATAATCTACTTTGTAGTGAAAGAGCTGTAGCACTTATTAGTATTGTTAATGTGTATAAAGCTCTTAATAATGTTCATAAACTTTTTGTACTGCTGTTGATCAAAAATTATAATTAAAATATTTAAAACAGCGCGCCTATTTTCGATTAATTCTCGAGCAATCTTTTAGTGTCTGCAGAATTTCAAGAAGGTAAAACATGCGTTTACTACCAAGAAAATTTGTTCTAGAATATTGAGAGGTATAGATAATCAAATTTTCATATCGTCTTTTCTCACCAATTATTAGGCTTATCATTTTGAAACATTACACAAATGCAAATTTGATGATTGCCAGGGGTACTGTTTTCTTGATTTTAATTGAAAATAAATCTATAAGTATAAAATAAAAAAATATATTCTCTAGGAAAGCTACCAAAATCCCAATATCTCAATAAAGAATTTTTTTTCTAACAAAAATATGTTTTAAATCTAGTTAATATAGTGTATCTGTTTAAAATTTTCATTCGACCTATTTTAAATATTTAAAAAGTATTATCGTAACAATATTTATTGAATGTACATTACTCAGTTGAGTAATGAATTAATTCTTTAATTATGAAGTTTGTTTATAAATTAATAATTTATGTACATTTAAGTAAATTAGGATTCTTAATTTCCTATGAATCTATTTCTCTCTTTTCATCTGTACATCTATTTATTAATTTTTATACTCTGTTTTAAACTTTAGATATGGATGCATTATGCCTAATTGTAGGGCTAAACTCTATATTGACGGCTGTCATAAGGAAAATAGTATTAAACTCCTTGTCCCTCACACCTGCGTAAAAAGCACTCATGAACAATTGGAAGTTAAAAATATGAGAAGTGCTTTGCAAGCTAATGCTTCCAAACCAGGATCAGGAACTGCACGTTCTATATTTGATATTACGTCAAAACAGTATGTAGTTTTATTTTAATTTTTATATTACTATTTATTGATTCTAAATCATCCGCGCACTTTCTTCATATATCCGTAATTTCAGTATACGAAACAGTACTGTAATTTTTAATATCTCTATTATTGACGTAATGTCCTTAACGAAATACATAATTATTTAATTTTTTGCCAGGAATTCCTTAATTTGTACAAACGTGACATTTGGATCTTTGAAACAAACAATCCTTCGAGCGAAGAGGGATAAATACCGTCCTGATGAGAAAAACGAGTATAATTCTTTACAAAGTTTGAATACGCACTTACAAGAAAATCCTTCTGTATGCATTATAAAACATAGGGAAAATAATATAAAATTGTCTTTTGCGCAACTTAAATCTTCAAAAAATAAGCACCTTTTATTTTATAATAAAGATTGAATAGAAGAATTCCAGTGCTACAATGATATCTTTATAGATGGCACTTTTAAAATTGTTCCAAAAATTAAAGGTGTGGCGCAAGTTTTAACTGTCATGGGAAAAATATATCAAACAGTAAGTTCTTTAAAATTTATTCAATTATTTTCACGCATATAAAAACATATTAACAGCGAGCTATTTTCAAATTTACCCTATAAAAAAATTAAGGTAAATATCAATCGATCTGAATTATAATCGATAATAAACTTGATTAAGAGTTAAAATTCAGGTCGTTTGATCTCAATATCGAGGGACTACACGCTCTTTAGATCGATTAAATATACTGAAACCTCGTTATTCTCTTAGAAGAAAAGATTCGGCATTTTTTTGGGTATTTTATGACACTTTGTCATTTTCTGATTTCAAAAGCGTTACATTTATGGTGAGGTTTCTGGTAGGGTCGGACTCGTATTCGATCTTTATTGGCCTCGATTACGAAGTCGTTTGCAGTCATTTTTGGAGTATATTTACAAAAGTTGGTTAGATTTACCTCAATTGGGGTTAAATTCAACTACATTTTTATTTCAATTATTCTGTATCACCGGTTAAAAAGCAAACCATCTATTTCAAAAAGCTGTGACAAACAATCTGTTTCAAAACAGAGACAAATGTGCTCAAAAACTCGTTCTGCATCCCCTCCAAAAAAAAATAAAAGTTCTCTATTTCAGTAAATAATTCAAAAAATTTAGTCGATTAAAAATAGACTAAGATCGAATGAATGAAAAGAAAATCATTACTTACTTCCTAGCTTTTTAAATGACATTTTAAATGTTTTGGATAAATTAAATGAAAAACTTTAATGCACTACCGAAACAGCAGCTTTTCCAAAGTTTTTATTAAAAAAAACTAGTGGTCTGGCGAACTTTTCAGACAGCGCTTTTCTAAAATTGGAAAATTTCAGTACATTTTTGAAAGAACGTATTTTTCAGATCTTTTTTGAAGTAGCTATTTTCTAGTGGTTTTCGATAATAGCTGGTTCTTCTTCTATGCCGATGATATATTCAGCTCAAATTTACTCTACTTTGAAGACGATTGGCTTCAACGACCGGTTCAAATGTACTCGACCTGAGTTAATTACAGAAGTATTGCGGCTGGATTGGCCTTGATTTTAAGATTCACTAAACTCGTTTTTGGTCTCGCTTAGCTTCGCTTTTGGGCTTGATTGATTTGACACTTGAAATAAAGCCAACGGAGTACGAAATTCTGATGAATGTAACCAGAAGCGAGTCAAATCTTCCCAAAAATGGAATAAAAACAGTAACATTCAATCAAACCCAAAATTAAGATTAATCAAACCAAATATCGATCTAAAATTTACCAAAAAATCGAGGAATTAAGAATAAAAGTCTGTAAAGTAAAAACTAGCTATAAAATTAGTTATTTATCGAAGGAGATTAACAGTATCACGGGTGATGGCTTTTAGCAAAACTTTGATTAATCGTATATTAAAATATGAAGACAATTTATGGGATTTTAATGAACGCGCTTCTTTTCGATAATAAAGTGCACTTGTTCTTGAATCACCTATTTGGTTACTAGTTGTATAATGTATTATTATAAATTTATTGATTTTTTTAATTCATCTTGGTTTTTATATAAACCTCATATTTAAAGCCTACGTTAAACAGATAATTAGTACGTTTAATTAAAGTTACAGTAGTCTTTATATGCAGTTCAACTAAGACCCTTTTAATTAAACCCCATAAGATGTTTTTATATTTGGCAATAGAGATTTAGTTCACAATGTTTGTGATCTAATTTAAGATATTAACAAGTTGTTTACAAGCGTCTGATCAAATATTAAATTAATTCTTAGCTCCAATGAATATGCAATTTTTTTATAACAAAAAAAAATTAACTAGTTTTACTCAAAATCTAGGCGAAAAATCTACTTCAAACTAGCTTACCTATCCTGCTAATCAAATTTATGTATTGGTGCAGTAGTTATTAAGAATGTACTTCTCAAATTACAGGTTGTACCGTGTATGTGGGTGCTGATGTCAAAACGTACCAGTACCGCATATAAGTCCCTCTGGGATTATATTAAAATAAATTTTAAATCTTTTAATCCTTTAAGAGCGCACTGTGATTATGAGATGGCTCTGATGAAGTCGCTATTCGAAAGCTTCCCAGAAATTACTGTAAAGGGATGCTACTTTCACTTTTGTCAGGTAAATCAGCCAATTCTTATTTTTTAAAAAACAATTAATGTCTATCAGGAGGTCGATATCTAGGTGGGACTCGATTTCTCCCTTAATTAACCTCGATAGTCAACATCGAATTAAAGAGGTGTCATATAATTCGTTTTAATTTTTGCTTCGATTGGACCTAATTTTTATCCTATTTTCCGCTTCAATTAACTTTAATTTTCGACTCGAGCCATTCCTGGGCCCCACTGTCGGAGTCGATAAATTCTGATCGGTACGAAATTACGGCCAAAAGTATTGAAATGTGAGCTCAAAATTTATTGTAGTTGATGTTGACTACCTTCGATAGTTCAGACGAAGTCAATCCCGTTTTTAATGTTGATTTTATATGTAATAATTACTTGTCGGAAACGGTAAAAAAATTACATTCTTGCCTCTTTTGATGATATGTTTTTTTTACAAAGTTCGCCACTTTCGTTGACTTGTAACAGATGCACGTGTTATATCTATCCATGATGTTTATTTCTAATAATTAAAAATAATTGTTGTTAAATAAATAATCGCAGATTATGCACTTCTAAGCAGTTATAATATCCGATATTATATAATTTACACATATACATATCACCGAACGATAAATTCATTTTATTTCAAATAACTTGCGACTCGGTCTAATACGTCGCACTCTGGCTGGTGGTTTTTCCCACCACCAGATGGAGACGGCTATCTTTCTACACTCGTTGGAGAGATCGTCGTCTCTTTTCTATATATATAGCCGCAGAACATCTAGCTGGCGTCGCGGTTTATGTTTCGAAAGGCGTCTAAGGTAAGATCTCCAGTTCCTTACTGAGGAGTGCAAGCTGGAGATCGAGGACGAAACGCCTTTAATTATTTTAAAAGGCCGTGCTCTGGGAAATTCCACCAACCATAGTGGACAAAGAGTACGATAGGCCTGCTTTATTCTAAAATAAAGCATTAAGTTCGGAGAAACCGATATTATATAATTTACACGTAAACAATTATTGTTTTAATACAAATTCATTATTAACAGTTCTAAAACCATAAGTTATATAAAATTTTAAAAGCACATCGTAATATTTTATATCTATATTAAAACCCATAAATAAGACACTTTTCTCAAAATTTTATAAACAATCTACTGAAATTCCATAAACATTTAAAATGAAAAACCAAATGCTTATGCTTAAATATTGTCACACATTAATTTCACTTTTCACAGTATAAAAACGCTTATTACTTTCTATTCTATTGTACAACTTATACACAATGACAATATATAACAGGAAAAGATGATATATAATCTAGAAAATGGTAACTTGTTGATTTCACCCTCCATTGTTAACTATTAAAAGGATCGATGCCGAGGGTCAGTTTTTAAATAAATAAACACTATTTATTTAAATTTTGTTGTACAAAGTTTCGTCTGCATGGATTGCAAACCTCTTCAGGTACTATAAATTTATTGAGCACAAAATAACAATTTTAATAATTACAAATTAACGGACGAAATATTGAATAATTATTGTATCAATGGTAATATTTTCTTCCGTTAATTTATTCAATATTTCGTCCGTTAATTTATAATTATTATAAATTTATAGTACCTGAAGAGGTCTGCAAACCACGCAGACGAAACGTTGTACAACAAAATTTAAATAAATAGTGTTTATTTATTTAAAAAACTGACCCTCGACATCGATTTCTTTTAATAAATAGAAAATGGTAAGTTTATAGAAAATGAGGAAAAGGTAATCACATTTCTTCTTCTATTCTCTGCCTCCATAACTTCTTCGTACAATTTACTTATTTATTATTCTTGAAATAGTATAAGTGTTTTATTGTGGAAAGTGCAATTAATGTATAAATATTTTTTTTTTATATTATTTAACGTCGCTGTATTTGTGCTCCTGATGCGGTGCTAATCAGCGAAGGAGGCATGCGATGTCCTTGTGAAGAAAGCACTTGTTGAAAAATACATTTCCCCATTGGTGCTTGTATCAATTAGTCGGGTCCGGGAATCGAACCTGCGACCTCCAGATTATACTAACCGATTGAACCATCGCAGGCCTCAATGTATGAGTATTTGAGCGTTAATCTGAAATTTGGTTTTTCACTTAAATATGTACGTAAAATAATTAAATTGAATAAACTGTTGATAAATCTTTTTAAAAAAATGTCTTATTTATCTGTTTAAAAGGCGGAATAAAAATATAAAATATTTTATTCATTTAACATTTGTATAAACTTAGGGTTTTAAAACTAGTTAATAGTGAATTTATGTTAAAACAATCATTTTTGTTTACTTGTTCTTTAAAATAATGACCCTTTAATATTAGAGAAGTGAAATGTATTATTCATTGGTAAAAATAATATATAAATAATAATTCATATCTGTTTGTCATCGACAAAAAATCATTAGAATTGTCAAATTCATTTACCAGCTTAGTATCATATAATATCAGATGTACGTGAATAAAGTTTAAATTGAAAATTTAATAATTTTGTTGATTCGCTCAATTCTTGGCCTGCACCAACAATTATTTCTAATTTTTATTTTTATATTAATTGAGCTGCATACACTTGTGTATTTAACTCTTCATAGCGATATTTGAGTTGGAGGATACGTTATTTCAGCAGCAATATTTGTGTCTTTTTTATTGCAAAAATGAAAATCCTATATAGAATAACTTATAAATAGGTAATTTCGTATGAAACGAAAGCAAATGTTACGTATGAACCTTATAGAACAAAGGATGGGGTCGGGAAGAACCGTTGGCTGCTGTTAGACGGACAAGCACTATTGAAGGAATCGGGAGCAATCTTTTTAATAGTACTTTATTGATCTCTAACCTGTAGAGATGCGCCGTTGTGTTTCGAACAACGCCTTCGAGCAACCGCTGATCGGTTCTAGGTATGACCGATCGTTCCGGAAGTCGTATCGATTGTGTGCTGTCTCGCGATCGCGGTGTTCAAGAAGCTTATTGACGTCATTGCTTGGTCAACATATTCGTAATGAGCGCGAGTTGTAAAATGATTTGCATTCTCATTATGCAGATATTGCTGATGAAGTTCGTACGGTGTCGATCAGCGTCTTTGGTTTCGTCCGACCACTCAGGTGACACGGTGGTCTTACCAAGGATGCGGAGTTGGTGGTATTCTTGGTTTAGCGAGTCACGGGCACAAGGATTTGGGGTTGACCGAAGTGATGCAGCAAAAATCAATTAGCAAAAGGTGGATTTATTGCATCCAAGGACGACACAGTACAACGTGCGCAAACCGCGAATCAGGACTTGGAACAGAGAGAGAGAGAGAGAGAGAGAGAGAGAGAGAGAGAGAGCGAGGAACAACCAACAGGACGGGCACTTACAGCAATTGTCCCGTGTCGATCGGGTAGGCGTTGATTTGAGGCAGTCAGGCCAATCCCGGGTGATGGAGCAGTCTCACTTGCTGTCCTCTGAGGAAGACGTACGCAGTCGAAAGCGGCGACTTGGTGCCTTGTCTTGGTTTCTAAGAGAAAGTTCGTGTTGCTTCTTACCACGGACCGGATAGATAGCACCACCGCACATCAGAAGAAACCACGATAAAACATCCGCGCGTGTCAGAGACTCAAAACAATCTCATCATATGCGGGTGTTGCGATTATTAGCGCGAGCGCGACCTATATTTATTTCTCTAATGTTAACCTCTCTCTCTACAAAATCGTTCATGCCGACCTGTGACAGATGATTTTAAATTAGAACGATCCGACTAGAGAAGAGGAAAACTATAACGAATGATTAGTTATAATATTTAGTTCTAATTATTGGAACGAACATAATTTTAATGTATTTGTAAATACTATTTAACTTTGAGCTATCTAGTGGTGCTCCCATTGGGGTACTAAACAGCATGGAAGTCCTGCAATTTGTAGAAAAAGAACTTGTTAAAAGAGGCCGAGAATCGAATCTGGAACCTTCGTAATGAGAGCGAGTTGTAAAATGATTTGCATTCTCATTGTGCAGATATTGCTGATGAAGTTCGTACGGTGTCGATCAGCGTCTTTGGTTTCGTTACGATCAATTGCGACATTTCGGGGTTCGCGGATACGCGTTGATTCGAGTTAGGTTCTAATCGTACGTAACACAAATCAGGAAAATCGGAATTAAACACTTGCAATATGTAAAAAACGTTTGAACCAACCAAATTGGTTTATCTCATTCAAGTTCATTTAATTGTTTTATGCGCTAACTTGGGAGAAGTAATAAAGAAGTTTAATTCATGACCAGTAACAACAAACTTATAAATGGCGAATTAATGATTTATTTATCAATTTTGAAAATAATTTATTATTTCACCTAATTACAAGATAAATTATATGTTATATAATTTAATGTACAAATTTGTATTACCATTTGTAATAGGTTGTATTAGGTTCACGAAGCTAAACATACGGCGCATAAAAGATATTATATTACACTAATCAAATACTTGTAATTCTACATTTAATATTTCGTCTTATTACTGCAAAAATCTAGAGTTCATTAAAACCGAGCTACGTTAGGAGCGAGGTATAACTGCTAGTATAATATTAATCATGGTTTAAACAATAACACAATAGTTAAGTTAAGATTAGATAATATCACAATAGCAAGTGTAAAAAATAAGAATTGACAAAGATATATTTATTGAAAATATCCAATAAAAATTATTAAAAGTTTCACTGTATGAAGTACATTGTTTCTCAATTAATATCAACTAACAATTAAACTTTAATAAAACCACCGCATTTATTCAAAATAATTAAAATCTTATTTATATTCCCAATGAACCAAAATAATGAGAAAACTTATACAAACAATGTTTACTTTCAATTGACCAAATTTATTGAATTATTTATTCTTAGAGAATTATTCAGCTTTATCACTTAGCATGACAATATCAGCGCACTATGAAATTTTACTACAACATTCAGTCAATTGTAGAATAACTTTTTTGGCCAAAAAGGACGTAAATAGAAAGGAACGATTATCATAATTTATTTTCAATTTTGATAATTTTAAGTACATATATAAAAGTGGTTCAATCGTTGAGTGTATTAGAATGTTTCGTAAAAAGGGATACTGGATTGGTGTACAAAAATGCGAAAATAACTGTGCTTCGAAAATATCGTCTAAAATCTTAAAATTTAAAAGTCTAAACTGCCTTTATAAGTTGTTGACGTTTTTGCTTAATCGCGAACATTAATGAAATTTTAATTATTTCTAGAAAATGAAATAATTATCAAAATCACCAAATGTGTATTTTATACTTACTGTATTTTGATTTGAATTTCCGCATGAGAATCAGATGAATTAAGGCGATGTCAAACCCCGGTTAGCAGCTTCAAAAGAATTATAATTTTCAAATAATGGATTCCTTCACGCCCTTGCATTTTCTTTCTGCAGTACGTGTGAATTTATTATCCTTACCGCTATAATATATGATGTGATGTGATGTGACGCACACATTGACGCACACATTAATGTCTTACAAATTGTGTAATTTTGTATTTAATACTTTTAATACAAAATGCTTATTTTTTAAGAAAATGCACAAATTTGACACGCATAAAAATTTTACCTCTCAAGAAAATTTGCCAAATGTTTCTGATCAGGGAAACTTATAAAAGATAATAAAAAGAAATAAAACTAAATTTATACTTAATATTTATACATATATATATATATATATATATATATATATATAATATATAAATGTGTTTCTTCTGATCTCAGAATTTTCTAGGCAATAATTCGGAAGGCGAAAAGTAAGAGCTACAGACTCTCGAAAAACACACAGCGAAAGCAATGAAATGAAAACTTTTGCTACATGTTTCATGTAAAGTGTACGTTTTGGGCGAAGTACGAGGAAAATTTAAAGGGATAATTATAAATTTCTCCTCAATATTGATGATTTTGGCAACGTATAGGTTGCATATGTAAGAATGTGTAAAATTACTTTTAGTGCAGAATATATGAAAGTTTAGATCATTTAAAGAAATGATTGTCAAAAATGGTTAAAAATCATCAATAAGTCTAAAAAATTATAGTCCGAGTCAAAAGTAACATATGCACAAAGTTTCAACAAAAGAGATTGAATTGAGTTTTGTCGATAATCCTGAATTGCTGGCTGATGACGAATTAATTGAAAAAGTTAATAACTCCATACAAATTTTGCAAGCATGCTAATTATTTATTAAAGTTTCTATTATATATTTTTTATTTTTTTAAATTGATTTTAAAATTCAGAAATTTAGTAAAAGAGCTCTTCGAGTCCTATAAAGGATAGAAACGAACGAAAAGACGGTAAAAATCAGACGAGCAGGCGTGAACTCATGTCCCATTGCGACGTCGTATTACGAGACCCGTGCCTTGACCACTAGGCTAACGTTCGGGCTAGTCTGCAACGCTCACAATTGTCTAGTTCCCGTATGGGTCACTATATTCCTTTTTACGTGCTTCCAATCGAGGTAGCATATGTATCAGTATAATTAAAAGAAAATAATATGCTAATAATAAATTTTCTAATGTCATATATTAGATAATGTATATTTTACAACTGCACTTTATAAAGCATATGAAGAATTTTTCGTAATTCGAAATACTTTCGATAATTTCTAAATATAGCTTAACATTGCCGAAATATTGCATATTTATAAGTACATTAAATACTTGCAAGTAGTACGTTGTCATAAGTTTCTCAGTTTAACATGGGCCACCCCCACCACTTATCGATAATGATCAATTATCGATTGCTTAAATAATACAAGAGATATAAAATGTGTATATCACATTATATACTTATAATCCTTTACTTATAGCTGCTTTTATTTTAGTATCTTGATTATATTCTACAAAACTACTGGTACAAAGTAAAATAATTTTTATCCATACAGATAAAAGAAATTTTACTTACACAAGAGGTAAAAATTAGAGCTCTCGATTTCACGTGTACGCAGGTACTCGTACCACGCGTGTATTATATAATGACGTACACAAACCCGTATACAAATGAATTTACTATAAAATAAGAATGAAAATGAGAATGAGAATTCGAGAGAGAGAGAGAGAGAGAGAGAGAGAGAGAGAGGTAGAGAGAGAGAGAGAGAGAGAGGTGGAGTGAGGAGAGAGGGGAGGGAGAAACAGAGAAAGGAGGAGAGGGTCGAGGTTTATTACAAAAACATAATGTATTGTCTTTCAAACAATATATATACATATTATAGTAAAAAAAATTATAACATAAAGTTAATGAGTTTCAATTACATATAAATCAAATATAAAAAGTAAGTAATTCTACAGTTTTTAACATAATGATTTTAATACATTTCTATTTTGGTACAAAAATACCAACATATTGACTGTATCAATAACTCTCCCTTTCTCCTTATCTCTCTCTCTCTCTCTCTCTCTCTCTCTCTGGCGCGCGGTGAGTACAAAGACGTTTGTCTATAGATCTCCACATAACAAATAAGATTATTTTACTCACGAAATAAACTCGAGTTTTAGTATATTGCAAATCCAGTTGTCCAGAAATCACGTAAAATCGACTGCAAAATTTTGGAGGTTAACCGGAGGAATTTGCAAGCGACAGAAATTTGGCCGGCTAGATCTGCGTTGCGACTATCAACTTGCGAAAATGGCAACACCGCGAGGCTGCTTTGTTTGCGAAGCACGGCTGACGCGAAAGGACTATACAGAGGTGTGTAACCTATGCAATAATATAGCACGCATGAATTGCTTCGAGGTCGTGCCGGGATCGTCCGAGCGGCGCTGTTGCGTGCTCGCGAAAAATAAGTCGAAAACCCTAGTAAGAGCTTTAGTCGATACGAGGGCGCCACCGCCCGGGTTACCGCGCCAGACTATCGCGACCGACAGTGCCGCGCCGGCGACCATGCCTACTTCTACCACCTCTTGCGTCAAGCGTGTAGCCTCGCCTCCGTCGCCATCAATGTCGCAGGTTGCTAAGCAACCTCGCGGCGCTCCGCCCACTAAGCCCAACCAGGCCGCGCAAGACACACTCGTTGACTCCGTACCGACGGCGGCCGCCCCGCTACCGTGGGTAGAAGTCTTTACACGGAGCCTGCAAAACAACTTGAGAAGCGACATTAAATGGGTGTTGGAAGTGGTGAGCCGTGTGGAGGGTAAAGTGGACGAGGTTAAGACTGAGCTAAAGGACTTAAAGGCGAAGGTCAGCTTAATTTAAGAGGAAATTGAAGCAAAATACTCAGTTTTGGATGAGCGTATCAACAAGCTGGAAAACCGGATTAGCAGCTTTGAAGCAAGTAGCAAAGACGTAAATGCTACACAATGTCCAGCGCTGAAAGATACTTGTGAGCTGCTTATTACGGGATTACCGGGTAAAACCGCGAAAACTGAAAACCAGCTGATTGTGATTGACCTTCGACCTTGGACTCCGCGACAGAAATCAAAGTCAACGGGTTCTCCCCCTACTCAAATGCGTTCGCGTGGATTGGTCGTCAAGTTTTCATCAATCATTTCCAGAGATGCAGTGATGGAGAAGGCGCACCTTTTAAAAGGACGAAGAGCTCGAGACGTTTTTGGTGAGGATGACGAGAACTCGTTATTTATAAGGCCTCTCTGACCAAAACCGGTGTTTGAGCTGTGGCAAGCAGCTATTCGAAAATCAAGCGAACTGGGTTACGCGAGGCCCATAGTATTAGATTTAGTAGTATTTATGCGAGAGGTGATGGACGGTCCGTTGAGACGAGTAAGCTCTTTCTAGCTTTCCTCCTCTTCCTCCTCATACTAAATGAGACAGAGCTGGTCGGGCCAAATCATCAGGATCACCAAAATCATTCTCCATTTTCCATTCAAATATCAATCGTCTCAAAACACATTTTTCATCCGTTGAAACATTAGTTCACCCGGCCTCTCACGATGTCATTGCAATCACCGAAACCTACCTTACTAAAGACAATTCCTCTGAAATTATTAGACTAACGGGATATACTTTGCATCGCTTGGATCAAGAGGGTAAGGAGGGGGGTGGTGTGGCGGCTTATGTTCGGGAAGATTTTGAGGTAAAGGTCATCGCGCACTATGAACCGGTTTTCTCGAATGCTCCTGAATTCCTGATTCTATGTTTGACGGGCAAAACTGATTCTTTAGTGATAGCGGTGGTATACCGCAGGCCATCAGCCGCTTACCATACAGATTTCTTCGAGGTTTTGTCGGACATACTACCGAGATACAAATACATCGTAGTCACTGGGGATTTCAATATTGATATGAATTCCTCTAGTGCTATGGCAAATAAGTTTAGGGCAAACATATCAGCACTGGGATTTGCACTCATCCAGTCAGAGCCAACGCATCACGCAATGACGTCGGGCGGGCTTTCTCATACATGGTTGGATCTCTTCCTAATTCGTGTACCAATACCCGATTACGAATATATTAAAACGACAGCTCCCTTCGCAGCAGGTTACGATGCTATAAGCATTACTCTAAGGATTGCTAACACGCAGACAGACGTGAGGGAATTTGGAAAACGAAATCTGGGAGAGATCAACCTTCATAACCTCGCAACCACATTCACCTCATCTATCACCTCTTTGTCTTCATCACAATCATTCAATCATCCTAGGCCTGATCAGTATGTTTCCATGGATTTGTCTTTGTCTAACTACCAGCATGGTCCGCTCTCACACCATAATCATCCATCAATTGTAAATCACAGTACAATCTCAAATAATGTAACACTCATAAGCAAGTCAATTCACAAGTCATGGATTATTAGGGATATTAAAGTGAAAATTAAGGACAGAAATGCAGCTTTTGGAAGATTTCGAACTACTGGTTCAACTGAAGATTACAATGTATACAAAGGTCTCCGAAATCATGTCTCGAATGCTGTAAACTCGAGTAAATTTCACTTCCTGGCAAATAAACAGTGCAAACGATCCCAAGAGGTCCTAGAAATGCCTCAAAAACATGGGTCTCAGCTCAAAGACAAATCTATCGCCACTTAAATTTTTCACATTGCAACAGCTTAACAGTCACTACGCTTCTGTCTCAAATCACGTCCAGCCACTGTCTATCCAGTCTTTTTCAACCATTTTATGTAATTCATGTCATTTGTCACCCTCCTCCTCCTCTTTTCATTTCTCCAATGTAACTGCAAAAGAAATTCAAACGTAATTCGGTGAGCATCCTCGAGGGCAGTGGAGATTGATGGCATATCTGTGAAAATGCTTAAGTTGTTAGAACCTCAATTAACTCTGTACCACATGGATGTTTTTAACGATATGCTTTTAGCTGGATATTATTCTGAATACAGGAAGAGAGTGCTACTGTTTCCTTTGGCGAAGTCGGGTAGGATGGAATCGTGCTCTGACACAAGGCCAATTGCAAAGCTTTGTGAACTTTCGCAAATCTTGGAAAGACTTGTGCATAATCAATTATCTGAATACCTAGAGAAGAATAATATTCTCATTGAGAGACAGGCAGGTTTTCGTAAGGGTCATAGTACCCAGACGGCACTCCTGGATGTTCTAGATGATGTTAGGAGAGCTATTGACGCCAGAAAAATCACGATTCTTGTCCTGTTTGATTTCTTCAAGGCTTTTGACAAGGTACCTCACGATAAATTAATTCAAAAATTAAGTGATATTGGTTGCTCTGATAACGTGCTAACATGGTTTTATCGGTATCTTGTGGGTCGCATGCATGCTGTGGAGAATGAATCTGGCGAGCTTTCGGATTGGCTGAAAATTAATACTGGTGTGCCTCAGGGCAGTGTTCTTGGCCCAATACTTTTTTCTATATTTATCAATGACCTGCCGAAAGTACTTACACGTAGCAACTATATGCTATTTGCCGATGATGCCCAGGTCTACCATTCGTTTTTTCCTGTAGAATTTGAAATGGGAGTGCAACGTATTACACAGGATGCAAATGCAATAGCCCTATGGGCTCATAAAAACGGACTTAAGCTAAATGTAAAAAAACGAAGGTTATGATTCTTGGTAGCCAGGCCTTTTTATTGCGTATCGACGTGAACACTGCCCCCAAGGTTAAACTGGAAACGGACTTCTTAGAATATGAATGTGAGGTTAAGTCGCTCGGGGTCATGATTACTCCATCTCTTGATTGGGCAAGGCAAGTGTTATCTATTTCGAGTCGTGTGCATGCTGTTTTACACTCATTGCGATATTATAGAAAAACTTTGTCACGTGGTCTTAGAAAGAGACTGGTAGAAGCACTTGTCTTTCCTCATTTTGACTATGCGTGTGCGGTCTACAACGATGTTGATTAGACCAGAAATCTAAAGCTGCAAAGACTACTGAATGCTTGTGTACGGTTCGTGTGGTGGGATATACCGAGAAGAGAGCACGTCACTCCGTATAGGTTAGGTCTCAGGTGGTTATCAGTTGAGTTCAGATGCTCATACATCATCGGCTCACTTGCTTTTAGCATCATCTCTCATAACTCCCCTAGTTACCTGGCAAATCATTTCATCAAATTAAACACCTCACAGCATAACCACCGCACTTCCACTCGTCAACCATCAAAATCATTAAACTACCTCCCTCCTCGTACGGAGGCTTTAAATAAATCATACATTATCACCTCATCCAAGATCATAAATGAACTCCCTCCACATGCATTTGAGAAATCATCCATTGTCAAATTCAAAGATTCATTATTTCATTATTTGTTTGAACTCGACCAAACTGCCTGGGCCACCAGGATGCAATATGAGGGGATAACCCCACCGCTGATCCCTCGCCTCGAATAAAATCAAATAAAATAGAATAAAATGTTCTCATCACGCAAGCAAGCATAAGTTCTGCTATTGTTTTTATTATATTATTATTATTGTTGACTTATTTTGTTATATTTTTAACCGACTATTTGTAGTTTATTTTATTGTTATTATTGTTATTTATTTATTTGCGATAACAACTCAATATTAGAGAATCAATATTTATATATTATTGTTAAATTATTTGTATTCTGCTAATTGTTTTTATCTTTGTAAGTGCCTACGGGGTTTAAAGCCCAAAGGCTGAATAAAATTTTTCAATCAATCAATCAATCTCTCTCTCTCTCTCTCTCTCTCTCTCTCACTCAGTACTCACTCTCTCAAGCACAGACCATGGGTTACACAAGACATTATAGCTGATATTAAAGCCAGAAACATGGCGTTCAGAGTTTTTCATAGTACGGGTTCTGCTTCGGATTATGATAAATACAAGTCCCTGAGGAATCGTATCAAGAATTCACTTAACTCCAGTAAATTTCAATTCCTGGAGTCTAAACATCGTAACGAAAAGGAGCCCACCAAGTCTTGGAAACACCTTAAGAACAAGTGTTTCTGCTATAAGACGAGCCCTTGCAGCATTTCACTACTCGAAAGTAATTATTTGTTATCAGAAAGGGACATAGTACTCAATTAGCTCTTCTAGGTGTACTTGATGATGTAAGAGGGGCCATCGACTCTAGGAAGATCACGATTTTAGTCTTGTTTGACTTCTCTAAAGCCTTTGACACGGTACCTCACGATCGACTTATCCGGAAGTTGAGCAATATCGGCTGCTCTGATATTGTACTGAATTGGTTCTACAGATACCTTGTTGGCCGCACGCAGGCCGTGGTGGACGAGATTGGCATGACATCAGACTGGCTCGAGGTGAACGCGGGTGTACCTCAAGGCAGTGTCCTAGGTCCTGTTCTATTCTCCATTTTCATTAACGATTTGCCTAGGATCCTTAAATATTGCAATTATATGTTATTCGCCGATGTCGCCCAGGTCTATTATTCGTTTTTTCCATCAGACCTTAATACTGGAGTTTAACGTGTTTCTCATGATGCGAATGCAATAGCTAGCTGGGCGATTAATAACGGTCTTAAGCTTAATGTGGCAAAAACGAAGGTCATGATTCTGGATAGTCCAGCTTATTTGGCTCGTATCAACCTGGACACTGCTGCGATGGTCTATCTATTTTTACGTGGGTAGCCTACTACATTATTTCTCATAATTCACCTAATTACTTGGCAAATCATTTCATTAAGCTTGACACTCCTGATCAGAATCCCCACTCTTCCTCTCGTCACCCACCTAAACCCCTCACCTACTTTCCGCCACGCAATGAATTATTAAATAAGTCATTCGTCATAACCTCCACCCGCATCCTCAACCAGTTTCCTTCCATCACCTTTAATACCTCTTCCATAGATAACTTTAAAAGTCTCCTCTTCAATCATCTGTTTGGGCTCGACAGGACTGCCTGGTCTACACGAATCATGACCGAGGGCATCACACCACGGCCTATCCCGTACTTCGAGGAAGCTACTTAGTTGCTTAGTTATGCGTAGGCTAGTTCTATTTATTATTCTTGAAATAGTATAAGTGTTTTATTGTGGAAAGTGCAATTAATGTATAAATATTTTTTTTTATATTATTTAACGTCGCTGTATTTGTGCTCCTGATGCGGTGCTAATCAGCGAAGGAGGCATGCGATGTCCTTGTGAAGAAAGCACTTGTTGAAAAATACATTTCCCCATTGGTGCTTGTATCAATTAGTCGGGTCCGGGAATCGAACCTGCGACCTCCAGATTATACTAACCGATTGAACCATCGCAGGCCTCAATGTATGAGTATTTGAGCGTTAATCTGAAATTTGGTTTTTTCACTTAAATATGTACGTAAAATAATTAAATTGAATAAACTGTTGATAAATCTTTTTAAAAAAATGTCTTATTTATCTGTTTAAAAGGCGGAATAAAATATAAAATATTTTATTCATTTAACATTTGTATAAACTTAGGGTTTTAAAACTAGTTAATAGTGAATTTATGTTAAAACAATCATTTTTGTTTACTTGTTCTTTAAAATAATGACCCTTTAATATTAGAGAAGTGAAATGTATTATTCATTGGTAAAAATAATATATAAATAATAATTCATATCTGTTTGTCATCGACAAAAAATCATTAGAATTGTCAAATTCATTTACCAGCTTAGTATCATATAATATCAGATGTACGTGAATAAAGTTTAAATTGAAAATTTAATAATTTTGTTGATTCGCTCAATTCTTGGCCTGCACCAACAATTATTTCTAATTTTTATTTTTATATTAATTGAGCTGCATACACTTGTGTATTTAACTCTTCATAGCGATATTTGAGTTGGAGGATACGTTATTTCAGCAGCAATATTTGTGTCTTTTTTATTGCAAAAATGAAAATCCTATATAGAATAACTTATAAATAGGTAATTTCGTATGAAACGAAAGCAAATGTTACGTATGAACCTTATAGAACAAAGGATGGGGTCGGGAAGAACCGTTGGCTGCTGTTAGACGGACAAGCACTATTGAAGGAATCGGGAGCAATCTTTTTAATAGTACTTTATTGATCTCTAACCTGTAGAGATGCGCCGTTGTGTTTCGAACAACGCCTTCGAGCAACCGCTGATCGGTTCTAGGTATGACCGATCGTTCCGGAAGTCGTATCGATTGTGTGCTGTCTCGCGATCGCGGTGTTCAAGAAGCTTATTGACGTCATTGCTTGGTCAACATATTCGTAATGAGCGCGAGTTGTAAAATGATTTGCATTCTCATTATGCAGATATTGCTGATGAAGTTCGTACGGTGTCGATCAGCGTCTTGGTTTCGTCCGACCACTCAGGTGACACGGTGGTCTTACCAAGGATGCGGAGTTGGTGGTATTCTTGGTTTAGCGAGTCACGGGCACAAGGATTTGGGGTTGACCGAAGTGATGCAGCAAAAATCAATTAGCAAAAGGTGGATTTATTGCATCCAAGGACGACACAGTACAACGTGCGCAAACCGCGAATCAGGACTTGGAACAGAGAGAGAGAGAGAGAGAGAGAGAGAGAGAGAGAGAGAGAGCGAGGAACAACCAACAGGACGGGCACTTACAGCAATTGTCCCGTGTCGATCGGGTAGGCGTTGATTTGAGGCAGTCAGGCCAATCCCGGGTGATGGAGCAGTCTCACTTGCTGTCCTCTGAGGAAGACGTACGCAGTCGAAAGCGGCGACTTGGTGCCTTGTCTTGGTTTCTAAGAGAAAGTTCGTGTTGCTTCTTACCACGGACCGGATAGATAGCACCACCGCACATCAGAAGAAACCACGATAAAACATCCGCGCGTGTCAGAGACTCAAAACAATCTCATCATATGCGGGTGTTGCGATTATTAGCGCGAGCGCGACCTATATTTATTTCTCTAATGTTAACCTCTCTCTCTACAAAATCGTTCATGCCGACCTGTGACAGATGATTTTAAATTAGAACGATCCGACTAGAGAAGAGGAAAACTATAACGAATGATTAGTTATAATATTTAGTTCTAATTATTGGAACGAACATAATTTTAATGTATTTGTAAATACTATTTAACTTTGAGCTATCTAGTGGTGCTCCCATTGGGGTACTAAACAGCATGGAAGTCCTGCAATTTGTAGAAAAAGAACTTGTTAAAAGAGGCCGAGAATCGAATCTGGAACCTTCGTAATGAGAGCGAGTTGTAAAATGATTTGCATTCTCATTGTGCAGATATTGCTGATGAAGTTCGTACGGTGTCGATCAGCGTCTTTGGTTTCGTTACGATCAATTGCGACATTTCGGGGTTCGCGGATACGCGTTGATTCGAGTTAGGTTCTAATCGTACGTAACACAAATCAGGAAAATCGGAATTAAACACTTGCAATATGTAAAAAACGTTTGAACCAACCAAATTGGTTTATCTCATTCAAGTTCATTTAATTGTTTTATGCGCTAACTTGGGAGAAGTAATAAAGAAGTTTAATTCATGACCAGTAACAACAAACTTATAAATGGCGAATTAATGATTTATTTATCAATTTTGAAAATAATTTATTATTTCACCTAATTACAAGATAAATTATATGTTATATAATTTAATGTACAAATTTGTATTACCATTTGTAATAGGTTGTATTAGGTTCACGAAGCTAAACATACGGCGCATAAAAGATATTATATTACACTAATCAAATACTTGTAATTCTACATTTAATATTTCGTCTTATTACTGCAAAAATCTAGAGTTCATTAAAACCGAGCTACGTTAGGAGCGAGGTATAACTGCTAGTATAATATTAATCATGGTTTAAACAATAACACAATAGTTAAGTTAAGATTAGATAATATCACAATAGCAAGTGTAAAAAATAAGAATTGACAAAGATATATTTATTGAAAATATCCAATAAAAATTATTAAAAGTTTCACTGTATGAAGTACATTGTTTCTCAATTAATATCAACTAACAATTAAACTTTAATAAAACCACCGCATTTATTCAAAATAATTAAAATCTTATTTATATTCCCAATGAACCAAAATAATGAGAAAACTTATACAAACAATGTTTACTTTCAATTGACCAAATTTATTGAATTATTTATTCTTAGAGAATTATTCAGCTTTATCACTTAGCATGACAATATCAGCGCACTATGAAATTTTACTACAACATTCAGTCAATTGTAGAATAACTTTTTTGGCCAAAAAGGACGTAAATAGAAAGGAACGATTATCATAATTTATTTTCAATTTTGATAATTTTAAGTACATATATAAAAGTGGTTCAATCGTTGAGTGTATTAGAATGTTTCGTAAAAAGGGATACTGGATTGGTGTACAAAAATGCGAAAATAACTGTGCTTCGAAAATATCGTCTAAAATCTTAAAATTTAAAAGTCTAAACTGCCTTTATAAGTTGTTGACGTTTTTGCTTAATCGCGAACATTAATGAAATTTTAATTATTTCTAGAAAATGAAATAATTATCAAAATCACCAAATGTGTATTTTATACTTACTGTATTTTGATTTGAATTTCCGCATGAGAATCAGATGAATTAAGGCGATGTCAAACCCCGGTTAGCAGCTTCAAAAGAATTATAATTTTCAAATAATGGATTCCTTCACGCCCTTGCATTTTCTTTCTGCAGTACGTGTGAATTTATTATCCTTACCGCTATAATATATGATGTGATGTGATGTGACGCACACATTGACGCACACATTAATGTCTTACAAATTGTGTAATTTTGTATTTAATACTTTTAATACAAAATGCTTATTTTTTAAGAAAATGCACAAATTTGACACGCATAAAAATTTTACCTCTCAAGAAAATTTGCCAAATGTTTCTGATCAGGGAAACTTATAAAAGATAATAAAAAGAAATAAAACTAAATTTATACTTAATATTTATACATATATATATATATATATATATATATATATATAATATATAAATGTGTTTCTTCTGATCTCAGAATTTTCTAGGCAATAATTCGGAAGGCGAAAAGTAAGAGCTACAGACTCTCGAAAAACACACAGCGAAAGCAATGAAATGAAAACTTTTGCTACATGTTTCATGTAAAGTGTACGTTTTGGGCGAAGTACGAGGAAAATTTAAAGGGATAATTATAAATTTCTCCTCAATATTGATGATTTTGGCAACGTATAGGTTGCATATGTAAGAATGTGTAAAATTACTTTTAGTGCAGAATATATGAAAGTTTAGATCATTTAAAGAAATGATTGTCAAAAATGGTTAAAAATCATCAATAAGTCTAAAAAATTATAGTCCGAGTCAAAAGTAACATATGCACAAAGTTTCAACAAAAGAGATTGAATTGAGTTTTGTCGATAATCCTGAATTGCTGGCTGATGACGAATTAATTGAAAAAGTTAATAACTCCATACAAATTTTGCAAGCATGCTAATTATTTATTAAAGTTTCTATTATATATTTTTTATTTTTTTAAATTGATTTTAAAATTCAGAAATTTAGTAAAAGAGCTCTTCGAGTCCTATAAAGGATAGAAACGAACGAAAAGACGGTAAAAATCAGACGAGCAGGCGTGAACTCATGTCCCATTGCGACGTCGTATTACGAGACCCGTGCCTTGACCACTAGGCTAACGTTCGGGCTAGTCTGCAACGCTCACAATTGTCTAGTTCCCGTATGGGTCACTATATTCCTTTTTACGTGCTTCCAATCGAGGTAGCATATGTATCAGTATAATTAAAAGAAAATAATATGCTAATAATAAATTTTCTAATGTCATATATTAGATAATGTATATTTTACAACTGCACTTTATAAAGCATATGAAGAATTTTTCGTAATTCGAAATACTTTCGATAATTTCTAAATATAGCTTAACATTGCCGAAATATTGCATATTTATAAGTACATTAAATACTTGCAAGTAGTACGTTGTCATAAGTTTCTCAGTTTAACATGGGCCACCCCCACCACTTATCGATAATGATCAATTATCGATTGCTTAAATAATACAAGAGATATAAAATGTGTATATCACATTATATACTTATAATCCTTTACTTATAGCTGCTTTTATTTTAGTATCTTGATTATATTCTACAAAACTACTGGTACAAAGTAAAATAATTTTTATCCATACAGATAAAAGAAATTTTACTTACACAAGAGGTAAAAATTAGAGCTCTCGATTTCACGTGTACGCAGGTACTCGTACCACGCGTGTATTATATAATGACGTACACAAACCCGTATACAAATGAATTTACTATAAAATAAGAATGAAAATGAGAATGAGAATTCGAGAGAGAGAGAGAGAGAGAGAGAGAGAGAGAGAGGTAGAGAGAGAGAGAGAGAGAGAGGTGGAGTGAGGAGAGAGGGGAGGGAGAAACAGAGAAAGGAGGAGAGGGTCGAGGTTTATTACAAAAACATAATGTATTGTCTTTCAAACAATATATATACATATTATAGTAAAAAAAATTATAACATAAAGTTAATGAGTTTCAATTACATATAAATCAAATATAAAAAGTAAGTAATTCTACAGTTTTTAACATAATGATTTTAATACATTTCTATTTTGGTACAAAAATACCAACATATTGACTGTATCAATAACTCTCCCTTTCTCCTTATCTCTCTCTCTCTCTCTCTCTCTCTCTCTCTGGCGCGCGGTGAGTACAAAGACGTTTGTCTATAGATCTCCACATAACAAATAAGATTATTTTACTCACGAAATAAACTCGAGTTTTAGTATATTGCAAATCCAGTTGTCCAGAAATCACGTAAAATCGACTGCAAAATTTTGGAGGTTAACCGGAGGAATTTGCAAGCGACAGAAATTTGGCCGGCTAGATCTGCGTTGCGACTATCAACTTGCGAAAATGGCAACACCGCGAGGCTGCTTTGTTTGCGAAGCACGGCTGACGCGAAAGGACTATACAGAGGTGTGTAACCTATGCAATAATATAGCACGCATGAATTGCTTCGAGGTCGTGCCGGGATCGTCCGAGCGGCGCTGTTGCGTGCTCGCGAAAAATAAGTCGAAAACCCTAGTAAGAGCTTTAGTCGATACGAGGGCGCCACCGCCCGGGTTACCGCGCCAGACTATCGCGACCGACAGTGCCGCGCCGGCGACCATGCCTACTTCTACCACCTCTTGCGTCAAGCGTGTAGCCTCGCCTCCGTCGCCATCAATGTCGCAGGTTGCTAAGCAACCTCGCGGCGCTCCGCCCACTAAGCCCAACCAGGCCGCGCAAGACACACTCGTTGACTCCGTACCGACGGCGGCCGCCCCGCTACCGTGGGTAGAAGTCTTTACACGGAGCCTGCAAAACAACTTGAGAAGCGACATTAAATGGGTGTTGGAAGTGGTGAGCCGTGTGGAGGGTAAAGTGGACGAGGTTAAGACTGAGCTAAAGGACTTAAAGGCGAAGGTCAGCTTAATTTAAGAGGAAATTGAAGCAAAATACTCAGTTTTGGATGAGCGTATCAACAAGCTGGAAAACCGGATTAGCAGCTTTGAAGCAAGTAGCAAAGACGTAAATGCTACACAATGTCCAGCGCTGAAAGATACTTGTGAGCTGCTTATTACGGGATTACCGGGTAAAACCGCGAAAACTGAAAACCAGCTGATTGTGATTGACCTTCGACCTTGGACTCCGCGACAGAAATCAAAGTCAACGGGTTCTCCCCCTACTCAAATGCGTTCGCGTGGATTGGTCGTCAAGTTTTCATCAATCATTTCCAGAGATGCAGTGATGGAGAAGGCGCACCTTTTAAAAGGACGAAGAGCTCGAGACGTTTTTGGTGAGGATGACGAGAACTCGTTATTTATAAGGCCTCTCTGACCAAAACCGGTGTTTGAGCTGTGGCAAGCAGCTATTCGAAAATCAAGCGAACTGGGTTACGCGAGGCCCATAGTATTAGATTTAGTAGTATTTATGCGAGAGGTGATGGACGGTCCGTTGAGACGAGTAAGCTCTTTCTAGCTTTCCTCCTCTTCCTCCTCATACTAAATGAGACAGAGCTGGTCGGGCCAAATCATCAGGATCACCAAAATCATTCTCCATTTTCCATTCAAATATCAATCGTCTCAAAACACATTTTTCATCCGTTGAAACATTAGTTCACCCGGCCTCTCACGATGTCATTGCAATCACCGAAACCTACCTTACTAAAGACAATTCCTCTGAAATTATTAGACTAACGGGATATACTTTGCATCGCTTGGATCAAGAGGGTAAGGAGGGGGGTGGTGTGGCGGCTTATGTTCGGGAAGATTTTGAGGTAAAGGTCATCGCGCACTATGAACCGGTTTTCTCGAATGCTCCTGAATTCCTGATTCTATGTTTGACGGGCAAAACTGATTCTTTAGTGATAGCGGTGGTATACCGCAGGCCATCAGCCGCTTACCATACAGATTTCTTCGAGGTTTTGTCGGACATACTACCGAGATACAAATACATCGTAGTCACTGGGGATTTCAATATTGATATGAATTCCTCTAGTGCTATGGCAAATAAGTTTAGGGCAAACATATCAGCACTGGGATTTGCACTCATCCAGTCAGAGCCAACGCATCACGCAATGACGTCGGGCGGGCTTTCTCATACATGGTTGGATCTCTTCCTAATTCGTGTACCAATACCCGATTACGAATATATTAAAACGACAGCTCCCTTCGCAGCAGGTTACGATGCTATAAGCATTACTCTAAGGATTGCTAACACGCAGACAGACGTGAGGGAATTTGGAAAACGAAATCTGGGAGAGATCAACCTTCATAACCTCGCAACCACATTCACCTCATCTATCACCTCTTTGTCTTCATCACAATCATTCAATCATCCTAGGCCTGATCAGTATGTTTCCATGGATTTGTCTTTGTCTAACTACCAGCATGGTCCGCTCTCACACCATAATCATCCATCAATTGTAAATCACAGTACAATCTCAAATAATGTAACACTCATAAGCAAGTCAATTCACAAGTCATGGATTATTAGGGATATTAAAGTGAAAATTAAGGACAGAAATGCAGCTTTTGGAAGATTTCGAACTACTGGTTCAACTGAAGATTACAATGTATACAAAGGTCTCCGAAATCATGTCTCGAATGCTGTAAACTCGAGTAAATTTCACTTCCTGGCAAATAAACAGTGCAAACGATCCCAAGAGGTCCTAGAAATGCCTCAAAAACATGGGTCTCAGCTCAAAGACAAATCTATCGCCACTTAAATTTTTCACATTGCAACAGCTTAACAGTCACTACGCTTCTGTCTCAAATCACGTCCAGCCACTGTCTATCCAGTCTTTTTCAACCATTTTATGTAATTCATGTCATTTGTCACCCTCCTCCTCCTCTTTTCATTTCTCCAATGTAACTGCAAAAGAAATTCAAAACGTAATTCGGTGAGCATCCTCGAGGGCAGTGGAGATTGATGGCATATCTGTGAAAATGCTTAAGTTGTTAGAACCTCAATTAACTCTGTACCACATGGATGTTTTTAACGATATGCTTTTAGCTGGATATTATTCTGAATACAGGAAGAGAGTGCTACTGTTTCCTTTGGCGAAGTCGGGTAGGATGGAATCGTGCTCTGACACAAGGCCAATTGCAAAGCTTTGTGAACTTTCGCAAATCTTGGAAAGACTTGTGCATAATCAATTATCTGAATACCTAGAGAAGAATAATATTCTCATTGAGAGACAGGCAGGTTTTCGTAAGGGTCATAGTACCCAGACGGCACTCCTGGATGTTCTAGATGATGTTAGGAGAGCTATTGACGCCAGAAAAATCACGATTCTTGTCCTGTTTGATTTCTTCAAGGCTTTTGACAAGGTACCTCACGATAAATTAATTCAAAAATTAAGTGATATTGGTTGCTCTGATAACGTGCTAACATGGTTTTATCGGTATCTTGTGGGTCGCATGCATGCTGTGGAGAATGAATCTGGCGAGCTTTCGGATTGGCTGAAAATTAATACTGGTGTGCCTCAGGGCAGTGTTCTTGGCCCAATACTTTTTTCTATATTTATCAATGACCTGCCGAAAGTACTTACACGTAGCAACTATATGCTATTTGCCGATGATGCCCAGGTCTACCATTCGTTTTTTCCTGTAGAATTTGAAATGGGAGTGCAACGTATTACACAGGATGCAAATGCAATAGCCCTATGGGCTCATAAAAACGGACTTAAGCTAAATGTAAAAAAACGAAGGTTATGATTCTTGGTAGCCAGGCCTTTTTATTGCGTATCGACGTGAACACTGCCCCCAAGGTTAAACTGGAAACGGACTTCTTAGAATATGAATGTGAGGTTAAGTCGCTCGGGGTCATGATTACTCCATCTCTTGATTGGGCAAGGCAAGTGTTATCTATTTCGAGTCGTGTGCATGCTGTTTTACACTCATTGCGATATTATAGAAAAACTTTGTCACGTGGTCTTAGAAAGAGACTGGTAGAAGCACTTGTCTTTCCTCATTTTGACTATGCGTGTGCGGTCTACAACGATGTTGATTAGACCAGAAATCTAAAGCTGCAAAGACTACTGAATGCTTGTGTACGGTTCGTGTGGTGGGATATACCGAGAAGAGAGCACGTCACTCCGTATAGGTTAGGTCTCAGGTGGTTATCAGTTGAGTTCAGATGCTCATACATCATCGGCTCACTTGCTTTTAGCATCATCTCTCATAACTCCCCTAGTTACCTGGCAAATCATTTCATCAAATTAAACACCTCACAGCATAACCACCGCACTTCCACTCGTCAACCATCAAAATCATTAAACTACCTCCCTCCTCGTACGGAGGCTTTAAATAAATCATACATTATCACCTCATCCAAGATCATAAATGAACTCCCTCCACATGCATTTGAGAAATCATCCATTGTCAAATTCAAAGATTCATTATTTCATTATTTGTTTGAACTCGACCAAACTGCCTGGGCCACCAGGATGCAATATGAGGGGATAACCCCACCGCTGATCCCTCGCCTCGAATAAAATCAAATAAAATAGAATAAAATGTTCTCATCACGCAAGCAAGCATAAGTTCTGCTATTGTTTTTATTATATTATTATTATTGTTGACTTATTTTGTTATATTTTTAACCGACTATTTGTAGTTTATTTTATTGTTATTATTGTTATTTATTTATTTGCGATAACAACTCAATATTAGAGAATCAATATTTATATATTATTGTTAAATTATTTGTATTCTGCTAATTGTTTTTATCTTTGTAAGTGCCTACGGGGTTTAAAGCCCAAAGGCTGAATAAAATTTTTCAATCAATCAATCAATCTCTCTCTCTCTCTCTCTCTCTCTCTCTCTCACTCAGTACTCACTCTCTCAAGCACAGACCATGGGTTACACAAGACATTATAGCTGATATTAAAGCCAGAAACATGGCGTTCAGAGTTTTTCATAGTACGGGTTCTGCTTCGGATTATGATAAATACAAGTCCCTGAGGAATCGTATCAAGAATTCACTTAACTCCAGTAAATTTCAATTCCTGGAGTCTAAACATCGTAACGAAAAGGAGCCCACCAAGTCTTGGAAACACCTTAAGAACAAGTGTTTCTGCTATAAGACGAGCCCTTGCAGCATTTCACTACTCGAAAGTAATTATTTGTTATCAGAAAGGGACATAGTACTCAATTAGCTCTTCTAGGTGTACTTGATGATGTAAGAGGGGCCATCGACTCTAGGAAGATCACGATTTTAGTCTTGTTTGACTTCTCTAAAGCCTTTGACACGGTACCTCACGATCGACTTATCCGGAAGTTGAGCAATATCGGCTGCTCTGATATTGTACTGAATTGGTTCTACAGATACCTTGTTGGCCGCACGCAGGCCGTGGTGGACGAGATTGGCATGACATCAGACTGGCTCGAGGTGAACGCGGGTGTACCTCAAGGCAGTGTCCTAGGTCCTGTTCTATTCTCCATTTTCATTAACGATTTGCCTAGGATCCTTAAATATTGCAATTATATGTTATTCGCCGATGTCGCCCAGGTCTATTATTCGTTTTTTCCATCAGACCTTAATACTGGAGTTTAACGTGTTTCTCATGATGCGAATGCAATAGCTAGCTGGGCGATTAATAACGGTCTTAAGCTTAATGTGGCAAAAACGAAGGTCATGATTCTGGATAGTCCAGCTTATTTGGCTCGTATCAACCTGGACACTGCTGCGATGGTCTATCTATTTTTACGTGGGTAGCCTACTACATTATTTCTCATAATTCACCTAATTACTTGGCAAATCATTTCATTAAGCTTGACACTCCTGATCAGAATCCCCACTCTTCCTCTCGTCACCCACCTAAACCCCTCACCTACTTTCCGCCACGCAATGAATTATTAAATAAGTCATTCGTCATAACCTCCACCCGCATCCTCAACCAGTTTCCTTCCATCACCTTTAATACCTCTTCCATAGATAACTTTAAAAGTCTCCTCTTCAATCATCTGTTTGGGCTCGACAGGACTGCCTGGTCTACACGAATCATGACCGAGGGCATCACACCACGGCCTATCCCGTACTTCGAGGAAGCTACTTAGTTGCTTAGTTATGCGTAGGCTAGTTCTATTTATTTATCTTTGCGAGCGATTCGTCATTTGTTTGTTATTTGTTAAATTATTTATTATTTAGTATTAAGATTATTGTAAATATGTTATTTTTATGTGTAATTTTATTTTATTGTATCGCTTTTTATTTGTAATTTTATTTCGATCCTATTTTGTTATGAAATTTTAATTTTAACTACGTTGTAGTTTCTTGTATCTTTCTGTTGAATAATGTTGTTTTATGATTGATGATGAGTTCTTCACAGACGTATTTCTCGTCCTAGGAGGCCACACTGAGGTACCTGGACATCATCTCCAGGCACAAAGACGTTTTTCAACTTAATTATTTCAAATAAGTAGCAAAAACCGTGAAATCGAATACCGAAATCGCCCTCATTAAAACTTTCTGCATAAAACAGTGAGAAAAATTGTGCACTTAGTATTTTAAAGATATTCACATAAAAATCAGCACATACTTACCTGCATTAAGATTTACGATTTTGACTCGACACTTGGAAAAATTTGTTATTTGTACTAATGGAACGATTGATAATAATTGCAAATAAATATGTACAGATTTTCGTGGTAAGTTTTTATGTCATGCAATTTATATATAGCATATAAAGGTGAAAATTATTGCCGTAAAACGATTGAGACTGGTGTAACTTTTTTCTCTATTATAGTGTACAAATTAATAACCAAAAACGTACACCTAAGTGTAGTTCAACCTTTAGACTTTCAACTGCCTTCATCGATAGAATTGGGATGCATATTTAAATTTTGTAATTTATTCAATCTGTAGGAATAAATTAACAATAATAAGAAAATAATATATACAGCAATTGCAATTATTAACAATTCTAACAAAGTATTAAAATTATGCGCTTTAACATAACAAAAACTATCTTGATGTCAAATTTTTTAAAATTGTTAAGCAATTAAATCAACTTGTTATTTTTAATAGTAAGTAGTTTAAGTTAATCTATCATCCAGCCTTGTTCAAGTCCGATAATGCTTTATGGACTCGAATTTAATAATTAAAAAATATTTTGTTTAAACAGCCATGAGTATGTTTATTTTACAGTCTTGATTGTTATAAAAATGGCAAAGTAGAAATAAACGTACCTAATTATAGAGAATATTTATATAATATTAATATTTTTAATAATGCTTAATGATATAAAGAATAATAGACAGTTTTTATTACTGATAAGTCTTTATTATTGACCACTAAACAATCCGTAGCGACTTGCGAATGAATGATGCATTTACAAAACTCGAAGATAATTTAATTTAATCTAATTAAAAGAATTATATTTATTGACGATGTTACTTTCTGTAATGTATAAGCCGTCTGAATTAGTGAAAACATATTAAATACATCAATACTGTGAGTCATCGCTTGTTCTAAATTCAAGAGTAGCAGGCGCTTATACTGAAATGGGAGGTGGCACGCATCTCGTCTAATAGTTAACCGAGACACGGAGATGTCGCCTCTTCCCACAGAATGTTTTATTGATACATTTCGTCGTCGTTTCGAAAATTTTCTGAACTACCCTCGATATTTCGTAATACACTCCCTTTGTTTGCGCATAAATCGAAGCTAGTGCAATATTATAATAGAAATAACTCATCACCGTTTTCCCGTTCTGAGATTATTATTTCTATTATCTACGCACAACAGAAATTTTAATTGATTTTATTAAAATTGAATTTATTGAAGTAAAAATTATCAATGAACGCCATCTAATCAACGCATATCGAATTACAAATTACCGACATAGTGAGCTGCCCCTCCATGAATTTCAAAAGCTAAAGAGTGACTCTGATTGGTGGGCGTTAAAAATTAAGTGTTAAAAATAATTTGACTAAGAGTTATTCCACCATAAAAAATGGACATTTTTCAATCGTTAAAAAAATTGCTATTTTCAAAGCTATTTATCTCAAAATCTATTGATTTTTTTTAAAAAACATTACATAAAACCTTTGTTCCAAATAATTTTAAGAACTTGTCTACCTAGGTTACAATTCTTAATTTTGAAATCTCGAAGAGATAGGACACCCGGAAAGATGGATTATCAAAAAAAGGCGACCCCGCCACAATTGACTTTGATCTAACACAGCTCAAAATATCACATTTTTCAAGAGTTTTCGAATGGCGGTTATTCGATTATTGGCCATGACCAATGGTGAAAGTTATACCTAAAATACATGAAAATTAGTGATTTTATGAGCTTTATGATGCATAACTGTCACCATTGGTCATGGCCAATAATCGAACAACCGCCATTCGAAAACTCTTGAAAAATGTGATATTTTGAGCTGTGTTAGATCAAAGTCAATTGTGACGTGGTCGCCTTTTTTTGATAATCCATATTTTCGGATGTCCTATCTCTTCGAGATTTCATAATTAAGAATTACAGCCTGGGTAGATAAGTTCTAAATATTATTTTAAACATAAGTTGTATGTAATGTTTTACTAAAAAAATCAATAGACTTTGAGATATATGGCTTTAAAAATAGTAACTTTAAAAGAAAATTGAAAAATTTCCATTTTTCATGGTGGAATAACTCTTAGTCAAATTATTTTTAACACTTAAAATTTTTTTTCTAATTTCTGGAAGTTATTTTTAGCCTGTTCTCAAAATTTGGTGCAATTTAAAATGTTCATCGTACCACTTCACGTGAAATAGCCCATATATATATATATATATATATATATATATCACTCTCATCATGAGTTTGAAGGTTGACAGCTTATACATCGTAAGCGAATATGAAGTTTTTATATTCCAATATTATCTTACGTTGTACAATAAAAAATAGCAACATGGAATAATGTAATATGTTTGATATAATTATATAAATGGTTAATTTTAATTTATGCTTTTTACAACAAAATCGCCTGGACGATTCAGCTGTAATGATGGAAGTATTCATGTGAATCTAGCTCCCTCTCACGGCCACATATCAACTACTCCTATATATTTTTACCTCTGTAGGCCATTTCTCATGGGCTGCAAATCATAGCTTCCTTTTCGATCTCACATATATTATACATTACACAACAGCTGTACTTTATTTTTTATATGTCATTTACAGAAACCATTTTCATCATATATCGACCGGAATGAATGGATAATGAAATATTGTATATGTATAATTGATATGTGTTTAGTTATACTAAAAAGTATAGTATGATTATATACAGGGAATTCAAATAGTTCTCAAACTACTTATATTTATAAAATAATTATTAACTAAACAAATTTAATCTAATTCTATAATTTTGTATAATAAAAATACTAATAGTACATAAAAACAATAATTAATTACCAACCTTTTCATAAAGTCTATTTAATAAGCGAGGTACTGCTGGCATAACTGTTGGTTTCAATATCTCCATGTCATCAGCAAGATTTTTAATGTTTCCACTATAGAAACCAACTGATCCTCCAACTAAGTACATGCCATTCTCACAACATCTTTCTAGCATATGAGCTAAAGGTAAAAAGCTAATCATCGTATCATCCGACGTTGGTTTGTAATCACCTAACTGCAGTAGGACTGCAGAAATACTGGCTACTACATTTTCATGAGTAAGCATAACTCCTTTTGGATTACCTGTTGTACCTAAAGTGTAGCAAATAGTACAGATGTCCGAAGGTTTTGGTGGTATTTCTATGTGAGCTTTTTGAGAACCAATTTTCTCAATTTCATCAAAACTTATTAACTCTATTCCTCTTTTTTTTGCTCTTTGAATAGTAGTCGATTCTTTTTGTTTAATTATTACTATTTTTCGAAGGCATCTACAACACAAATCATAGCAGTTAAAAAAAAAATATATAAATATATATATATATATATATATATATATATATATATGGGGCATTCCACGTGAAGTGGTCTGATTAAAATTTTAAGATGCACCAATTTTTGGATATACACTGAAAATATTTTTAAGAAAACACAAAAAATGTTTAGATACTGGAATCTATTTGTTCAAAAGTTATTCTTACCTCAAAAAGTGCATTTTTTCAAATTTTTTCAACACCAGCTGTGTTTACCGCTATTTAACTAAAAATCTACCAACTTTTACCATATAACATTACATGTAATAGTCGTTACTAAATATGTCTAGAATTTATCCTTCTGGGTTAGAATTTCTAATTTCAAGGTCAATGTCACATAAACTACATGTCAATATTAAACTTGAAAAAGTGTAAGTACGCTACAATTGATTTTCTTATCCAAAAGTATAAAAAAAAACTTGAAGCAATACACGTGGAATACAAGCACGTGGAATGCTCCATATGTGTGTGTATGTACAAGTATATATATATATATATATAACTGTAACTATACTTATGCAGATACTAGACGTTTTCAACCATACTTTTATTTTTAAATAATAATCTACCCTTCTAATAAACTACTAAATCGGGCCAACTTTGCTATGGGTTAAGCAATTATTAAAGGATTGAGAAATATAATCAAAAGGGTAGTTGAGAACTATTGTGTCCGCATAATTTGAAGTAAATGCGGGAATCCGCATAACTATTCTGGCAATTATAAATTTTCTGTCGGATTTACGGGGAAGTCCGCATATCTCCATGTGTGTCCGCATAAGCCGACTTATATTGCTTTAAATGTTTGCATAACTCCTATTCCATATAAAGTATGGTAGGTGCACCAAGTTAGAAGTCACTGGACAGAATCTCGCATATCCGAAGAGAACAGCTTCGCATACCAGAAGAGAACAGCTGCTCATTAAGCTCGGATAACCTGCGTAGGCACTACAGATCTTACGACGGCGGTCTCGATTACACTATGCGAGATTGCCGAGGTTTAGCTGCTGACTCAGAAGGAGTCTATTACTATAAAGAGCATGGACGAAGCCACGACGGCGGAAAAAGTGGCAATCTCTGCAGTAATCGGGCCGTATGTGGTGCCTTCTAGGACTGCAAAGCTTAGAGATCCTAACGGGGCAGCCCTGAAATGGAAAGTTTTTCATAGGCTTGGTCAACTGCAGAGATCTACTTTGCGAAACTGCTTCCCGGGGTTACCGATGTCGCGCGATCTGTGAGGAGTACAGGTATCTTAGTAAATCAAATTGGATTTACATACTTTCTTAACAGAGGTGTACGCTATCTGTTCCTATAACATCTGGGGCGAGCAGCCGAGACATGGCAAATGGTGACTGACAGTGCATAAGTGAACAAAAAATCGCTGCAAGGTAGATATCCGACTGTGAAGCTCTAGGGCTATATGAAATCCCTGGTTTGGACATTAAGACTGCTGGACTGAAATTCTACACGTTTTTGCAGACATATTCAGTGCTTGCTTTAAGTTGCGATGCATTCTGGCACGGTCCAATGTACAGAGGTTGGTACTTCTTCCAAAGGAGAACAAACCCCCGTGAAATTCATCCTCCTGTCGTCCGTTCTATTTGTTGCATATCACTGGGAATTTGTTTGAGCGCTTAATGTGTGCCAGTCTACAATCAGCTATTGCACAGGCAAGTGGTCAGTTCAGTTTGTGGCAAGGACGCTATAAGCACCATAAGTCAAGTTGTTGAACTGGCCACCAATGAAAACTTTGTCACAAGAACTAAATATTGGCCCAATTGCCAATCTCTTTGCAATGAATACATTACTGATGCTAATCAACCTTTATTTGGACAGTTTAGATTTCGTCAAGTCAATGTTGTGAATGTTTCTTTGTCCTAATTTAGATAAATTCATAAAATTCCTAACATATCGTTTCCTGAATATTCTGATTACGATAGCTGGTAATAACGTAAATAGGTGACTGTTCAATATTATTATTCATAAATGATTGAAATGATATATTAAATTTGAATTTAAATAATAATTTAATATTGTATGTTAACATAAGGAGTCTTAATGCTAATTTACCGAAGTTAGAATGTATTGTACACAGCTTATTTGTAAAACCTTATGATACAGTATGTACGGAAATCTGGAGTTTGTCCTGTACTCAGATGCTCAGTATTTCAAGCTATAATATGTACTACAATAATAGTAGAATAAATCGATCCGGTGGAGTTGTTGTGTATATACTCGACACCTTAATTGAAACAAATGAAACTATAATCACTGGGAGTTTGAACGTGATAAACTCCAGGCTAAAGATATTTAATAATAACATAGATATAACTACAATTTACAGATCTTATGATTATCTTAAAACATAATTTATTTTTGATTTGAACAATTTTATTAATTCATATATTTTGGTAAAAATCATATAATAATAGATGATTTGAATATAGATATAATGGATAAGAATTTACTAACAAAGGATGACCTCCGCGAAATGGCTCTTATCCTAACTATGGTATATCTTTTGTAAAGTAGAAATATAAAGAAAGCCTAGTTATTGCTTGCCATTGGCCAAATTGACAAAAGTTATTCGACATCTATTAATAATTTCAATGAAAATTACTTCCAATTCAATTACTTACAACTAAAAAACAAACAAAGATAAACAATCGAAATAGAAACCAAAAGAAAGTTGAGTTTAAGTAGATATAATTTAAAAAAAAAAAGAAGTTGAAATTGCTCTATTTAAAATTAAGTTATGAAGAAAATAAGAAATTGAAGAATTTGGGCTAAAAGAAACAATAAACTTTTCATATTAAATTTTGCTTAAAATATCTTCAATTTCTTATTTTCTTCATAACGCTACTCTAAATAAAGCAATTTTAGCTTCTTTTTTTTAAATTATATCTACTTAAACTCAACTTTCTTATGGTTTTTGGTTTGATTGTTTATCTTTATTTGGTTCGGAGTTATAAGTGACTAAGTTGGAAGTAATTTTTATTGAAATTATTATTAGATGACGAATACCTTTCGTCAATGTCGTCACTGGCAATCAATAACTTGGCATTCTTCATATTTCTACATTACAAAAGATATACCAAAGTTAGGATAAGATTCGTTTCCCGGAGTTCATGTACTTTCCTTGTAAGTCAAGAACTGTTAGAAAATTTTTTAGAGAGATTGTATGTTCCAAGTTTTGTGGGTTTAACCGAACCGTCCGAAAAAAACGATGTAACGGGAACTTGCATAGATAATTTTTTTTTTAAACAAACTCTCTAAAGTACGATGCATATAAAATTGATAGTACATTTACTGACTACTATCCATTTTTTGTAATTTTAATAATAAATTTAAAGAAAAAAATAATTTAGAACAGCCTAGACTTAATTATAATAAACTAAATAAAACTGCAGCTATTACAAAGTGGGTAAATGTAACTAGAATTGAAAATCCTGATGATGCCACCAAATTATTAATAGAATATATAAGTAGAAGTACAACAGCAGCAAAAAGCTACAAATTAAATAAACAAAATAAAGACAAACCTAGAAAATACTGGATAACAAAATTATTATAGTATTTCGGTAAAAAAAGAGCAATTACATAAATTATGGAAAGTGTAACAGTTTGGTTGCCGCACGGATGTTTATTTTAATATCGCGGCTGCTCAGCGGTACGGTTAAACTTACCGTATTTAAATAAACATATTTTTCCCGCGATGCGGCGACGGTTACCTGTCCGCTCTACCAAATCTGTTAAATGTTAGTCTGAAATCGAGTTACTGTTTCAGATAACAACCAGGTAAAATTCAAATCTGAAATTGACCGCGAAACAGGGATATCGCGTCGAGCACTTGTCAAACAGAAATATACGAGCTCTTAGGATTACGGAAGGAATCGTACGTGGGTTAAATTCAATTAATCGAACACCGGATTGAATTCTAATAATAATATGAATTTATTGAAATAAAAATATAGATAAATAACAAATAAAATATCTGATTGTCGCCGAGGTTTACGCTTTTATTACAAGTCGGTAAACGGCCGACTTGTAGAAAGAGGGGAAGCAAATACCGCGAACTAAAATAATATATCCAGTCAACGGGACTGGTATAAAGCAACACGATTATTTATTAAGTGCGAATAAAAACACGATCGCGTGAAGTGGTACCACTTACTTTGTATGCTGCTGTAGTCGTTGGTAAATAACGACCAGCCGATCGGTTGCTTTCTCTCTCTCTCACTCTCGCTGCGGTGTCGGACGGATTGTCCGCTCGCCCGTGGACCGGGGTTGTGTTGCTGCAGGCAGATGCACGGTGTAGCACCACTCACTGCAAATGCAGGATCGGCCTGCAGTCGAAACACACACAAAACGCACGGCAAATCACAGCACGGCGAAGCTGAACACGGGACGCGGGGTGATCACACCTGTCGCGTAAGAAGGTTGCTATCACTCTCCCCAGTGCGCGCGAATCTCCCCCTTACCTCTCTAATGAGGTGCGTGCGCGAATCTTTCGCGCGCGAAGTCGATCCCGCCCGCATAGCGACGACGAACCGAGCCGAGCCGAATCTCGCCGGCTCGAACCGATGCGAACATTATGATACTGTTCGCTCGTGTTGCTCGAATTCGTCGAATGGTGAGGTAAACAGTACCTTACCGTTACAAAAGATAAAATGGAAAATGATTTAATTAAAAAGGAATATAGAAATATGTTAAAATTCTAGAAAAAGTAATTAAAGAAGCTAAATTAAAATTTGAACAAAAGATCTTCATTAAAAATAGCAATAATTCTAAAATTTTGTGGTATTTAATTAATAATAAATTGGGAAAGGATGAAAAAAAAAGTTATGAAATTGAATTTTTAATTGATGATCATAATAACAAAATTGAAAATAAAAAGGAAGTTGTAAATTAAATTAATGAATTTTTTTGTAAAATAGGCACTAAACTTACAAGGAGACCCTCATATGTTTGGGGAACGGATCGTACCTAGATAATTGGATATGTGTTCGGATATAAAAATATGTAGAAAGCCAGAGCCGCAGACCCTAACAATCGTTTCTTCAAAATTTGTACGCTATTAAAGCAAAATTTTCAAAAAATAGAGACTTTACTTCAAATGCTTATTACTTCTAACCTATCAAAAAATGACATTTAAACCAAAGTTTAATGAAAAGCTGAGATAAAATAGATATAATTTTTAAAAAATACGCACAATGCTGTTGAAGTAGAGCAAAGTTATAGCCGAATTAAGAATTTAAGGAAATTTAGCTTAAAAAAATCAATAAAATTTTTATTGCCCTACTTTCGTTTAAAATACTTCTAATTCGGCTATAACTTCGCTCCATTTTGACGGATTTGAGCGTTCTATTTAAATTATATCAATTTTATCTCAGCTTTTCATTAAATATTTCACTATTTTTTGGAAATTTTGCTTTAATAGCGTATAAATTTTGAAAAAACGATTGTTAGGGTCTGCGGGTCTGACTTTCTACATATTTTTATATCATATCCTACAAGCTGGGCATGATCCATTTCCCAAACATATGAGGGTCTCCTTGTTAGTAATAATATTGTAACTCCCATTGATCCTAATATAACTAAAGCTCCTTTTAATGAAAATACTATTATTTTGACCCGTACTAATATTTTTGAAATTAAAAATATAATTAACAAACTTAAAGATTAATCGGGAGGGGCGGACGATGTAAATACAAAAACTTAAAAAACAATAGTAAAACACATACATGAACCTTTTGCTAACATTTTTAATTTATGCATAGAAAAATCAAGATGGCCAAATGCACTAAACAGTGCAGAAATTATAACTAAATTTAAATCAGGAAATAAGCATAAAGCTACAAATTATAGACCAATTTTATTAATTTCAAATATTGCTAAAATTTTTGAAAAAATAATATATAATAGAGTCTACAATTTTGTGTTAAAAAATGAAATTTTTTTTTTTATTATTTTAACGTCGCTTTTTTTATGCTCCCAAACTGGTGCTAATCAGCGACGAAGGTCATACGATGTTTTGGTGAAGAAAGCACTTGTTGAAAATACATTCGCCAGTGGTGCTTGTATTAATCGGCCGGGGCCGGGAATCGAACCTGGGACCTCCAGATTACGAGCCCGACGCCCTACCGACCGAGCCATCGCAGGCCTAAAAAAAAAAGAAATTTTTGCAGTAAATCAATTCAGATTTATCAGGAACAAGGGTACTAAAGATGCTTTAAATAATTTAACATATATTATTTACAATAATTTAAATAAAAATAAACCAATTAGATCAACTTCTCTGGATCTAACTAAAGCTTTTGATACTGTCGCTCATCATATTTTAATGAATAAATTATATAATCATGGGATAAGAGGGTGTGCACTTAAATTAATAGAAAGTTATTTATCAAATAGAAAGCAAACAGTGATATTACTAAATATTAAAAGTGAAGTTAGTCTTGTAGCAACTGGTGTCCTCCAGGGCACAATTTTGGGTCCTCTCTTATTTCTTTTATTCATAAACGATTTGTTAAAAAGCTGTGTAGTGCGTGTGCACGTGTGTGTGTGGGGGGGTGTTTTTTTTTAAAGAGGCGGTAAAAATGCTCTTTACGCACGAAGTGTGGGACTCGGTCAGCGTTACCCATACCCACTAAAAAACCACCCTGCTATTGGTCTTGGCAGGGCTCCTTCTCTCGACTGATCCTCGCCCCTCAGAAATCGCCGTAAGGCATTACTTCGAGAGGGGCAGTCGTGCCCTATCTGGACCGTCACACTATTAAGTGAGGCTGCTGTTGTTGCCAACGTTTATTCTTTTCTCTTTATTTCTTCTGATAAGATTCAGTCGCTCCACGATGTTAGTGGCGAGGGTAACCACGGCATCCCCTCACTCTGTGATACGAGCAAGCACGACCCTAGGCCCTTGGGTGCTACAGGGCCGTTCTAATACTCCTGGAATTGTTGGCGTTCTTCCAAGAAGTTTGGGCAGTGAAAGCGAACGTGTTGTACGTCTTCGTCCACTCCAGAGCATGTTGGGCACTCCTGGCTCCCGTAAACTTTAATGCGGCACAGGTAGATGCGGAAGCATCCATAACCAGTGAGTACCTGGATGAGATGAAATGTGACGAAGCCGTGCTTCCTGCTCAACCATCTGAATCCCACCGTTGTTGCCATTGTCGATAGGTGTTGACGGTCTATCTGGGGCCCCAATTCTGGTCTTCTTCTTTTTCCGTACGCGATGCTTCACGGTACATTTCAGCTCTCTCGGATGCTATAAGGTCGATGGGGGTAATTCAGTGACCACCGAGACGGCGATGTCCGATACGGTGCGGTAGGCTCGGGCCACGCGTAACGCGGCGACCCTGCCGACCTGCCGACAGGAAGCCCCGTAGCTCGTGTTCTTTAGCCATTAATCAGCCGACGTTGGAGCTCCGTATAAAATTATGGAGCTCACCACCAACGCGAGGACGGACCTTCGCGGTTGCTTTGGTCCCTCAATGTTGGGCATGATACAGACGAGCGCATGAGTCATCCTTGTTGCCTTCGAGCCTGCATTCAGTAGGTGTTCTCTAAACGATAGTCGTGCGTCCAGCGCGACCCCAAGGTATTGAATGTGGCGTACGCTCTCTTCTTTTTCCGGGAAATGAGCACCGCCTCTGTTTTTTCCACTGCCAGACTCAATTCCTGGCCGCTCAGCCAGTCCGCTAGTACCTCGATAGAGACGTCTCTAAGGTAACGACAACAAATACAAGGTCGTTGGCGTAAGCCACCATCGAAACCCTCTGGGGGAGCCGCTGTCGCAAAAGACCGTCGTAAACGACGTTCCAGAAAAGCGGCCCCAGGACCGAGCCCTACGGCACGCCCCCAGTGATGTTATAGAAGCGCACACCTGCATCAGTGTCGTACAGCAGGGTCCAATCCCTCGTGTGTGTGTGTGTGTGTTTGTGTGTCTTTTTTTGTTGAGGAGGCGGTAAAAATGCTCTTTACGCACGGAGTGAGGGACTCGGTGAGCGTGATGCATACCCACTAAAAACCACCCTGCCTTTGGTCTTGGCAGGGCTCCTCCTCTCGACTGATCTTTCCCACCTCGGAAACCGCCGTGAGGCATTACTTCGAGAGGGGCAGTCATGCCACGTTTGGCCCTTCGTGATCAGCAATAATATCACTGTCTCGTGCATGTGGGACGGCTACTTATGTCGCCCCTTGTACGCTCTTCTTCTTTTCTAAAATGGTTCAGCCGCCCCACAATGGATGCTGCTAAGGTCACTACAGCATCCCAACCTTCTTGCAAACCAGGGAACTGCGAAGACACTCATGCCCGGTAAGCACCTGGATCAGGTCAGGTGGAAGGTGACGAATCCGTGTTTCCTACTCGTCCACTTGGCGATATCTCGGATGACGCGGTGGGTCCAGCGACCTTTGCTTGCCGAATCCCATCTCTGCTGCCACAGTTCAGCCCTCTCTATCGCTAAAAGATCGATGCCACAGTATCAGCCCTCTCTATCGCTAAAAGATCGATGCCACAGTATCAGCCCTCTCTATCGCTAAAACATCGATGGGAGGAATTTCCGAGATCACCGAGAGTGCTATATCTGACACGGTTCTATAAGCATGAGCCACTCTTAGTGCGGCTATTCTGCAGGCTCACCGACAGGATGCACCGTAGCTTAGGTTACTTGTTAGGGCATCCGCCCAAATCGGGGCTCCATATAAAATTACCGAGCTTACCACTGTCGCTAAGAGGGCTCGACGTGGCTGCTTTGGCCCTCCGATATTGGGCATTATGCCCGACTAAGCTCTAGCCACTCCTCCGGCATTCGACCCTGCACTCTGTAGGTGTTCCTTGATGAAAGCATCCAAGATGACTCCTAGGTATTTCACCGTTTCCGCCGATCTTATACGTTTACCATTTACAGTAAAGGTGGCGTACCTCCTTTGCTTCGTTCTTGAGATAAGTGCCATCCCGGTCTTTTTGCGCAACCATTCAGCCACTACCGCGATAGAGACATCTCTGAGATATTCTATCTCATCGATACTCCTTGCGACGACGACCAAAGCCACCATCGACACTCTTTGTGGAAGCTACTGCCTAAGCAGTCCGTCGTAAATGACGTTCCAAAGAAGAGGTTCCAGGACCGAACCCTGCGGCACGCCTCCGGTGATGTTATAGGAGTGCACGCCATCCTCGGTGTCATAGAGGAGGATCCGTTCTCTGAGGTAGCTCGAGATGACTTTGCGTAGGTAAAGCGGCACCTTTAATAGTTCCAAGTACAACATAATATTGTCCCACAGAGTCGAGTTGAAGGCATTGCGAATATATAGTGCGATGATAGCACATATGCGCCTAGATCTCCTAGTACCACCAATGGCATTGGTGGCCAGCTCGACAACTCGACTTATAGCGTCAATAGTTGACCGCCCTTTCCGAAAACCGAACTGATTGTCGGACAGATCGCCTGCCTGTGCAATGGCTGCTTGTAGCCTGGCATAAATGACCCGCTCGAATAGCTTCCCAGCTATATCCAACAAACAGAGTGGCCGGTACGAGAAAGGGTTCTCTGGTGGTCGGCTCCCCTTTGGGAGAAGCACCAGCCTCTGTACCTTCCACCATGCTGGGAAACATCCTAATTGAAAACATACACTAAATATGTCCGCAAAAATTTGTGGCACATTCAGCGCAGCGGTCTTAATGACCAGACCAGGTATTCCATCCGGCCCTGGAGCTTTACGGATGGATATTCTCCTTGCAGCCATTTTCAGCTCGGTTATGCTAATGTCTGGCGGCGCGATTGCACTGTCGGTCCCCATTAAGCCTGTCTCGGCTGCCCGTTCCTGATGTTGTGGAAATAGGTGGCGCACCGCTCTGTCAAGAAACTGTGGACACGATGGCATTGAGGCGCCCCTGGGTTTGATCATATTCATCACCATTTTGTAGGGCTTACCCCAGGGATCACGGTCCACTTCCTCGAGAAATTCGCGCCAGCACTTGCGTTTAGCCGCTTTAATGGCAGCCTTGAGCTCTTTCCGTTTTTCCTCGTAGGCCGCGATTAGTTCTTGATACCGCGGCTGGTTCCGAGCTCTCTGGTGCAGTCGGCGAGTCCGCAGACACTCACGGCGTAATTTTGCGATATTCTCATTCCACCAGTAAATAGGTGAATGGCCACGATGGATGGTTTTCCCGGCCATAGAGATATCGCAAGCCACTATTATGGCACGCGTGAGTTCCTCGGCTCGTTCTTCCGGTGTTCCTTTGACAGCGACTTCTGCTATGGAGCAGAGGAACATTTCTCGGTCGAAGGTAGACGGTACCCATCTCTTGTATTGGAAGCTTTTGTTCAGACCTGCTGCCCTGTTAATCATCGATTGGCGCTGGTACACGAGTGCTTGATGGTCGCTACCCGTGTAGCAATCACTAACTTTCCATGTAAACCCTCTCTTGATTAATCTGGGATCGATGAAGGTTAGGTCTACTATAGACGACCTCCCCGCCTTGGTAAAAGTGGGAGTCGTTCCAGTGTGAGCAATCTCCAACTCTAATATCGCAAAGGCCTCGAGGAGTGTACGAGCACGAGTGTTCGTTTTTGTACTGCCCCACTCTGTCGCCCAGGCATTAAAATCCCCTCCGATGACTATTGGCAATCGGGGGACCTTGCACTAGTAACGATGGTATCAAGGGATCCCAGAAATCCGTCGATGTTATCACTGGGTGGGAGGTAGCAACTGCATATTCGCATACCCGCCACCTCTATCCACGTAAAATTGGGGAAGGCAGCGGCCATTTTTCCGGATACATGCATGTTTCCACATACCCAGATGGCGGCTCTGCCAGTGGCATCACTCACCCATTTCGATTCACTGTGATCCCTGTACTCCTCACTGACGATAACAATGTCGGCCTGCTCTTCTCTGAACAACTGTAGCAGCAGATCCTGGGTGTGCGTGTGTGGTTGTGTGTGTGTGTGAGCGTATGTGTTTGTGTATGTTTTTTTTTTTTATAAGAGGAGGCGGACAAAAATGCACTGACGCACTGAGTGTGGGGCTGTACGTAAAAAACGGTTAATTTCTGAAATGATTTTTATAAATAGTCATAAAAACACACTAAATAAAAAAGAAGACACAATGGGTTTAAATTACTTGTATAAGAACATACTGTAACGGCTGTTAAAATTACTCATAATCAGTATATATAGGTGTATACGTATGTATATACTAATCATCTGTGAATTTCTTGGAAAATTGTAAGAGTGTTAGATACTCTATATGTTTATTTCTTGTTATAATGGTTAGTCCGATTTGACATGGCTCGATGTTGAGCTAAACTTATTTTCAATATTGGTAATTATTGCGTTTTTTGTGTATGTATATAAAAAATTATTTCTTGTTGTTCATGTTCAATTTGAAAAATTGTTAATATTTGTGTCTCTGTTAATAAATTAGTGCCAGAAGAGGTCTGAAAATATAATCAGATGAAACGTCGAAATTTTTAATTAAAAGAAAAGGTGTTAAATTTATTCAACATCCTGTGAATTGCCCTACAAGATCGCTTAAAAAAAACCAAAATAAAATAATGGAGGGTAACTATTCACAACTAACTTAACATTATATCCTAATACTAAATTAACATAATACTATATTTAATAAGAGTTTTGCAACTTAATCAGTATAACTAGTATACTGTTTAGTGCATCACTCTCTAAAATTTTTTTTAAAACACTTTAAATTTAAATGCTCATATTATTGTTTAATATTATTACTTTTTTAAACATTTTTTCCTTATTTTTCACCAACATCTTGTTAACATGGCTCTAGCATTTGTGAACGTTTCTGTTGTCGCATTTCTGTTTCTTGCAAGAATAATTTTCTTGATATTGTTTAGTCTTGCAGGACAAGTGAGTCCAACCGCACAAGTGACTCTGTAATGTGGGAACATTTCCTGATGTTGTTTTGAAGAATCACATTTACATGCTGATGTAAATACTATATCATCTATAACTACTAGATCTTTGTATTTAGGCTGCTGTTTTAGTGGGTAAACGGAATTTGTAAAAATTTGTTTTCCTCTTATTCCCCTATCAAAATAAAAAATTGCTTTATTCGATCCAATGTAGTTTAGATCTCCATAGGACATGCGGTAAGATTTAAGTTGCTGTAATTTCTTCCCTGGTGGATTAGTGACCTTCATATTTGTGGCATTATCTTCAGCCATTCTGTCTATTTTAGTATATACTGATTATATAGGATCATATTTTTCTTTGACAACTTCATCTTTAACTTTGTTACATTCTGGTGTTTCTTTTAGAAAACTTATGTATTTAAAACCAGGAACTACTCGATTAATTTTAATTTCACAGACCTTATCAAATAGATGTTTTTTGTCTTTTTTCACTGTTTTATCCGGTATAGCTTTTTGTTTATCACTCAAACTCACCACGTCCTGTGCAACTGAAAGTTTGTATGCCTCTTCAAGAAAGTTCATATTAATTACTTCAGTTGCAATTAGAATTAAATTGCTGATATTTTCTGTTTTTTTCATTTTATTGTAGTTGTAATCAGATATTCTGCGATGCGATCGTTTGTAGTACTTGTTACATTTACCATTCGCCCATAAATATGTTCTAGCATTAAGTAACAATTTGTCAAATACTGCCGTATCCTGTAGGACTTCCAATGCAGGATTTACACATCTAACAAATTTATTATTTTTATCTGTTAATAATGAATTAATTATTGAATTGTTTGCAAGTACCTGATTTTTTTGGCTAATTAACTTACAAAACCATATTTTTATTCGAGTACAATCAATTTTTACTGAGTTATTCATACTAATTCTTTATACATTTCTCTTGATCCAGTTTTTTAATTTTGCTTTTCTTACTTTAATATTATCTATATTGTAATGGCTTACTGCTCTTATACAGCTGTTCTTTGAACTAACTTTGCTACATCGACGTGGCATTTGGATATTCCTATTTCTTGTTATACGGGGATTCAAATATAAAAAGTTTGTCAATGACAATTGGATTTTTGTCGCTTATAAATTTATTTTTATTAATTATTTTAAGTAATCTATTTTAATGATTTTGTATTATAAATTTGTTATTTGCATATGCACCACCCCAAGCTATTATTCCGTAACAGATTATACTATGGTAAAAAGCATAATACAGTGATCTGAGAGTATCAGTGGACATGATTTTAGCTATTTTGTAAAAAATGAAAGTTAGATATTCCGTCTTTTTGTATATATACACTATGTGCTTATCCCGTTTCATGTCACAGTCAAAAATAATTCCTAGATACTTTGTATTTTCCACTCTTTGTAATTCTGTCCCTTTTATGTCTATATGAAAATTTATTGGAATACAATCCTTATGGTTCACAAAAGTTAAATATACTGTTTTATCAATATGAAGTGAAAGTTTGTTAAGTGCTAGCGAATTTGCTATTTTATTAAGATTTGAGTTCATAATTGTTTCTACTTCTTTCCAACTATTGCTTGTTGATATTACTGCAGTAATAATAGTCATCAGCATAAGATAATATTGTATTATCTGGCATTGCTGTCAATAGATCATTTCCGTATTGTGACAAGGTGGATTTAATCCACTTGTCATAGATCTCAGCTATACCGACGCGCTAGGTGGCGCGTGTTCGGTAACATACAAGAGCGATAAGAAGCGCTACGATCAATTGCGGGCGTAGCGCTGTGGTAGCGTGAACGCCTTCGGATCCGAAGGGGCTCGGGTTCAAGACCTGACGCCCATTCCTTTTTTTTAATTTGTAGCAAATGAGTCTCATTGTTACATGGCGCCCAACGATAAAAACCCACATGTAAATAGTCCCCAAAAGCAATTTTAACCTTTCCCGCAGCAAAGCAAAGCAAAGCAAAGCAGTGCAAGCAAGCAACAAGTCCTGTGCCTCCTCCTCAGCCTTAGAATACGTCTCGATGTCTTTACAGACGATGAGGTCTGGAAGACACTCGACGTTTAGGTGGGGGGGAATGTGACAAGGTGGATTTAACCCACTTGTCATAGATCTCAGCTATACCGACGCGCTAGGTGGCGCGTGCTCGGTAACATATAAGAGCGATAAGAAGCGCTACGACCAATTGCGGGCGTAGCGCAGTGGTAGCGTGAACGCCTTCGGATCCGAAGGGGCTCGGGTTCAAGACCTGACATCCGTTCCTTTTTTTTAATTTGTAGCAAATGAGTCTCATTGTTACAGTATATAATAAATAATAATGGTCCTAAAATTGTGCCCTGACGTACCTGAATTTATTATTTTCTCATATACACTATATGTATCATTTATTTTTACCCTTTGTTCCCTATTACTTAGATAACTTTTTATCAACTTCTGCGTTTTACCCCTAATTCCGTACCTATATAATTTATCCAATAAAATAGTATGGTTAACAGTATCAAAAGCTTTGACTAAATCAAGGAAAGTTACTGCTATTTAAGTGTTTGAATCTAGGTTATTGTATATTATGTTGGTTATGTAGTTTAATGCATCCTTAGTACTTTTGTTTTGTGTATATAATTGTGTAAATATAATTTTTTCGAAAATTTTTGCTAAGTTTGAAATAAGTGAAATAGGTCTATAATTCGTTATTTTATATTTCTCACTACTTTTGTGAATCGGAATTATTTCTGCTGTTTTTAGTGCACTTGGCCAAGCAGTTTTTTCTATACATAAATTTATGACATGTATTTATGGTAATATTAAAAAACGAGATAGGCATTTTATTGTTTTTGCATTAATATTAACTACTCCTCCATTTTTATTCTTTAAATTTATTATTATATTTTCGATTTTATATGCATATGTGGGTGTAATAAAAATGCTATTTAAATTGAATTGTGGCAAATTTTAATTTTCATTTGTTTCTGTTTGTTCTTATTGCTTAAAGTTTTACCTATATTAGTAAAAAATTTGTTCATATTATTAGCAATTCGTGTAGGATCACTTATCTTTTCATTGTTTTCAATTATGTAATTTACCCTGACATTTTGTTACTTTTTTTGCCCCAGTTTTTCATTTATAATTTGCCATAGGATTTTTGGATTACTATAATTTTCTTCTATTTGCTCTTTTTCATATAATTATTTGGCTTTGTTTATAATTTTATCTAGTACTTTAGTATAATTTCTATAGTACAACTTATTATCTAGGCTAGGATTTTTTTTCCAAAATAAATATAAACTTTCTTTAGTTTTACAGGATATCATTATTGCAATTGTAATACACCTATTTCTAGAATTTAAATTATTCTTATTTTTATTTATCTTTATACTCTGTTTAACTTTATTTATACAATTTTGTATTTTTCAATTAGAGAATTTGTTGCAATATTTGGATCCTGCATATATAAAATTTCTGTCCAATTTTCGTTGTTAGCTATTTTGATTATTTTAGTATAATCAATCATTTTAATAGTATTATTTATCTTTGATTTTCTAATTTTTCCTATAGTCATAATCAAAGGATAGTGATTATTAAAGGGGAGAGTTGAATGTGTTGTAGTTAATTACTTCAGTTTTTATAAAGATGTTATCAATGCATGTTCCTGTATTGCAGTTATCCAGAGATGGCCTTGTTATGCCCTGAAAACCCGATGCATATCCACTTTCAAGTAAGCTATTAAGTAATTCTTGCCCAATAGCTTCCATCTTTAACAGATCAATATTAAAATCTTCTATGATCAAATGATTTTTGGTTTTTTTTCAAAAATTAACTTCTTTATATTTAGTATAAATTCTGGTTTAGGAATATCATGTGACCTATATACAGCAGAAATTAATATTTCTATACTATTTTCTATAGAAATTTTGGAATTTATTATTTTTATTTTATTTATCTCAATTATTTCAGTGGTTTCTGTAATGTAGTCCTTCAAATACATAACGACACCATCTGATTTGTTTACTCTACTATCGTTATAAAATATTTTATACCCATTTATTGTAAAAAACTCTTTGTGATCCAAATTCCATGATTCAGTACACACAATGACACTTGGTTTAACTTCTAATCCTTTTAAAAAGACTTGTAATTTATTATAATTAGCATTTAAACTTCTGTTGTGCGAGTGATTCTTATGCTTCTAATAGCTATTCCAGAGCCCCCTTGCGGCCGCTCTTGGCTTGGATAAAGGAACGCTAGAGAAGCGCGGCAGAACGGAGCCGGCTACAAAGGGCTACGGGCCACTCTCACAACATACAAAGAGTTTCGTATAAGCACGGCGTAAATTATTACACCTCCTCTCGATATACTCCTCTACTTTATTTTACAACATGGTGTCAGAAGTGGCCGGATAATTATTCGCGTTCACGTGTATTCTTGAAATCAAACATAACCGTTAAAAGTGAATTCAGTGTGTAAAGGTGAATTCTGGGAAAGATGGCGAACGACTCTCAAGCTTCGCAAATATCCGCGACGCTATCAAATGTTCGACCTCCCAGTGAATTTGATTTTTCCAAGCCGCAAACGTGGACAACATGGCTGAAAAGATTTGAGAGATACATGTCGGTCGCAGGGCTGTCGGACAAATCAGAGAAAGAAAAAGTAGATCTTTTGTGCTATATTGCAGGCGAAAGATCGGAAGAAATTTTTAAACAAGTGCTTCCCGGAATAACCGATGATACTACTCTACAAACGGTAAAAGAAAAATTTTCATCGTACTTTCTTCCGAAGAGAAATACGATTTTCGAAAGATTTAAATTTAATTCGAGAATACAAGAAGCAGACGAGTCTGTCGATACATTCGTGACGGCCTTACATACGCTTGCAGAATCGTGCGAGTACGGAACGTTAAAAGAAGATCTCATACGCGACAGAATAGTCATCGGCGTCCGCGACATAAAGACATCTGAACGTTTACAATTGACGCCAGATCTGACCTTGGAAAAAGCTATGACGGTAGCTAGACAAGCCGAAACCCAGATGAGAGAGGGCAAATTGATTCGGAAAGAGGTCGTCGATCGGAGCGACGTAAATCGTCTATTTCATAAACAGAACAAACAGACCACGGATTCCAACTATAACAAAGTTTCTACGGAAAAGAAAAATGGCGCTTCAAAGAAAACATGCTACCGATGCGGATCCGCGCAGCACGCAGATGCCAAGAAATGCCCCGCTTTTTCATCAATTTGTCATAAATGCAAAAAAATGGGTCACTGGGAGCGTGCTTGCCGAGCGGACACTTCTCGGCGATACGAAGATGTCAACAAACCCACAGGCGTTTGCAGAGTTGCGGAGGAAGATGACGACGACTCCAATGATGAATATTTTCTCGGTTCAGTGAGCAATTTGCGCGCAAAAAACGATTTCGTTATCGATTTATGTATACTAGAATTTTCAAAACGCGTGAAGTTTCTTATAGATACAGGCGCGGACGTTTCATGTATTTCTTGGGAATGTGTACCTAAAAATTTAAGAAAAAATATTCTGTTTACAAAAAAAATAATTCTTGGACCCGACGGTAAAAAGTTAAATGTTATTGGTATTCTAAACGTTACATTTTTACGACATTCAAAAAATATAAATACTAAAATATTTGTTTTACGTGATTTGAAACAGAATTTACTTGGTAAACCCGATATAGGAGAATTAGAGTTAATAAAAGAAATTAATAGTCTAAGAGTTAATGAAAATAATACAGATATTGTACACGAATTTAACGACGTTTTCAACGGCCTAGGGCAATTTAAAAGAGAGTTGAGAATTCATCTCAAAGAACAAACGAAGCCATATAGTCAATCTACTCCACGCGTAGTTCCTATCGCTCTTTTACCAAAATTAAAAAAAGAACTAAATAAACTTTTAAAACAACAAGTAATAAAGCCAGTGGATTTTCCCACGAATTGGTGCAGTCCGATAGTAGTTGTTAAAAAGAAACATAGCGAGGACATTAGATTGTGTTGTGACTACACAAAACTTAATAACGACGTAAAGCGCGCTGTTTTCCCGGTACCCAAGGTTGACGTAGAATTAGCTAATTTAAAAGGAGCAACAATTTTTACACGCTTAGATGCTAAGTCCGGCTTTCATCAAATAAAGTTACACTCCGAGAGTCAACCTCTCACAACTTTTATCACACCGTTCGGTCGTTACATGTATACTCGGTTACCTTTCGGAATAAACTGCGCTCCCGACTACTTCTCGAAAATGTTTTCTGACTTACTGGCAGATATTGAAAACGTGATCGTGCACATTGACGACATTTTAATTTACGCTAACTCTCAAAAAGATCACGACAAAATTTTGAGAACAGTTTTAACGCGTTTACAACAAGAAGGAGTCACCTTAAACAAAGAAAAATGCATTTTCTCAGTCAAAGAGATAAATTTTTTAGGTCATAAAATTTGCGAAAAAGGAATTAGTATTTTACCCGAACGAATTTCGGCTATTGCTAATATGCCTGCTCCGACTAACAAAAACAGTTTGCTACAATTTCTCGGCGCGATTAACTATATCGGGAAATTTATACCAAATAAATCAGAAATTTTACAACCGCTGAACTCTCTCTTGAGAAATAATGTTCCGTTTGTTTGGCTTGATCCGCAAGAACAAGCGTTTAACGCCATTAAGCGCTGTATACAGACTGCTCCAACTCTAGCACATTACGATTTAGCTAAAACTATCATTGTTCAGGCAGACGCTTCAAGCTACGGGCTTGGTGGAGCTCTTATACAGGAAGACGGTAAAAAAAACCGAGAAATCGTGGCGTACGCTTCGAGAACACTAACTGACTGCGAAAAACGATACAGTCAAATTGAAAAAGAAGCCTTAGCTCTTGCGTTTGCTACTGATCGTTTCAAAGACTTCATAATAGGTGTCGACATTATTCTCGAGACAGATCATAACCCATTGTTGCAAATTTTACAGTCTAAACAGCTTGACGAGTTAACGCCGCGGCTACAAAGAATTCGAATGCGTCTAATGAGATATAACTATAAAGTTATGTATATACCCGGCAAACAATTAGTTCTTGCCGACTGTTTGTCGAGAAACCCGTTACCCGAAAATAATATCAAAGATTGCGATCTCTCAAACGAAATTGTAGAATACATAAATTTAATCATAAGTAATTTGCCCGCGACTCAAAATTTGCTCGAAAAAATTAAAAACGAACAAAACAACGATTACATATGTTCGACGTTAAAACAATATTGTCTAGTCGGTTGGCCACCTAAAACACGCTTATCGGACGGTTTATTACCCTACTATGAGCACCAGGATAAAATTAATTTGTGTAATGATTTTTTACTTTTTAATGCGAGACTAGTAATACCACCGCCGCTTCAATTAGAAATATTAAACAAAATTCACGAGGGTCACTTCGGAGTTTCTAAGTGCCGTGAAAGAGCTAAGCAGTCTGTGTGGTGGATAGGCCTAAGTTCGCAATTAACTAAAGTAGTAGAAAACTGTCCAAAATGCATAGAACAACGAAAGAATATTTCACAGCCGTTCGTTAAAGAGGCCTTTCCCGACAGACCCTGGCAAAAAATAGCCTTAGATTTGTTTAAATGTAAACAATGGTTCTTAATAATAACAGATTATTATAGTAGGTTTTTCGAGATCTGTTCTCTGAAAACTTTAACTGAAAATGAAGTCATAGAAAACTGTAAAACGGTGTTTGCTAGGTATGGTATCCCAGAGATCGTTAGGAGCGACTGCGGTACGCAATTTTCGACGGGTTTTAACAAATTTGCTGAGAGTTACGATTTTAAGCATATTACGAGTTCCCCAAAATTTTCTCAGAGTAATGGAGCAGTAGAAGCTGCGGTGAAAATTGCAAAAAACATCTTAAAGAAATGTGACGATATCAATTTAGGACTATTAGCTTACCGAACCACACCTTTAGTGAACGGGTTTTCACCAGCAAAGTTGTTCTATTCGAGAAACATACGTTCCCGTATCCCAATTTTACCAGATAAACTTGGTACTTTTATAGAGCACGAAAAGGTAGCCTTTAAAGAGAAAAAGGAGAAGGAGAGACAGGAACGTATGTTTAACAAGCGACACCGTACTTCGAAATTGTCCGATCTGTTTGTAGGCGATAGTGTTTGGCTAATTGACATGCGACTTTATGGAAAAATTCAAAGCCACGATGTAAACCCAAATTCATTTATAGTTAAAACTGAAAAAGGTAACTGTGTACGACGAAATCGATGGCACTTAGTACCAGCGCCGTATAAACACGACTTAGTTATAAGTGAAAGCGGTTCGCCGATTATACCGGATGATCTGTCAAATAACGAAGCACGAAATTTGGATGAAATTGTAACGCAGGCTTCTAATTCTTCGAATGTAAATTGTACACCTAACTGCGATCAATCCAATTCAGGAACAATGTATCAAACTTCACAATCAAACGTACCTGAATGTGATCAGATGCCTCGCGAAAGTGTTTTAGACAGCGATAATCATACCAACGACTTGCAAATAATACCTATCACAGGTGATTCTAACTTGCGTCGATCTAATCGCTTGCGAAAACCGACAGAACGTTATATTGTATAAGCTATTATATTGTAAAAGATCTATTTAAAAAAAAAAAATAAAAAAAGAAAGGTGTTGTGCGAGTGATTCTTATGCTTCTAATAGCTATTCCAGAGCCCCCTTGCGGCCGCTCTTGGCTTGGATAAAGGAACGCTAGAGAAGCGCGGCAGAACGGAGCCGGCTACGAAGGGCTACGGGCCACTCTCACAACATACAAAGAGTTTCGTATAAGCACGGCGTAAATTATTACACCTCCTCTTGATATACTCCTCTACTTTATTTTACAACAACTTCTGATATTAAAATATAAAATATATTCTTTTCCAAATTTCAAGTTGCCATTCAATGCAGTTAAATCACGTAAATTTGTTTCCTTTTTTATAACATTGTTTCGTAAATCTTCTGTTAAATTTGAAACTTGTGACAATATTATTTATAATTTGGGGATAACGTGCTCGATGAACTGCTTCTGTGTCTTGTTATTAATTTTGACGATGTTGCCAAAATAGGTTGACTTCTTTCCATTGTGCGAGACAAAAAGTTATCTACTTTTCCGATATATTTTGGTACTATTGGTGTAATTTCATATTCTGTCATGTCAATATATTTTTTAATCTTGGTTTTTAAAATTTCACATTTAAGTGTATCTACTGCGGTATGTTTAATATCGTATTTTGTTTTATACTTTTCATTTTGAACTTACAATTATGACAACAATAGTGATTGTCTGAATTACATTCTATAGTTTTATGAGCACCTGCACATTTTAAACATATTAGATTATTAATGTCCACACTTATCACAAGGTTTGACCGATATCAAGTCAAAGACTGCAGTTTTGATGATCAACGTAAATTTTGTTCTTACTATCTCTGACGACTTTATGGATTTCTGCTGACACTTCCAATATTTCCGTAGTTAACTTCCCTACTATCTCACAACGTTGTGACAACGTTGTTTTGACAAGGTTACAACGTTGTTATAAAAGTTGTTGAAACGTTAGAGCAACGTTGCTACAACGTGGGATATGTCCGCTAAGATATTTGTAAGTTGCCGCGATAGGTGGCAATAACGTTTGTAACAACGTTTGAGCAACGTTGAAAATGCCTTTTAAAAATGTATTTCATATAAAAATTTAAAATATGTCCTGGGCAAGCTAAAAAATACATTTTTAAATGCACAAAATTTTAATTAGTAAAACAAAAATAAAAAAAAAATTTCAACCCGCGGGAATTGCACCTCGGATCTTTAGATCCGGAGGCTTACTCTCTACCAACTGAGCTATTTTGTTGTTCCTGTCATTAAATTAACTTTTGGTTATAAACTACTATCAAAATTTGCTCCGAAATTAATAACCTAAAGTTAATTTAATGACAGGAACAAGATCGGAGCTCAAGATCCGAGTTTCAATTCCCGCGGATGGGAAATATTTTTTTTTATTTTTCTTTTATTAATTAAACTTTTGTGCATTTAAAAATGTATTTTTTAGCTTACCCAGGACATATTTTAAATTTTTATATGAAATACATTTGTAATAGGCCTTTTTCAACGTTGCTCAAACGTTGTTACAACGTTATTGCTACCTATCGCGGCAACTTACAAAAATCTTGGCGGACATATCCCACGTTGTAGCAACGTTGCTCCAACGTTTCAACAACTTTTATAACAACGTTGTAACCGTATCAAAACAACGTTGCGACAACGTTGCCACAATGTTGTGTGCTAGTAGGGTTGCTTCATGGATTAATATACGTGTGTAAAACCACGCCTTTACTTCCACAGCTGTTAAAATTTCTTTTGTTAATGTCGTCTTCTAGTTCTTTATTACTCATTTTTTCAATATTATCTATGCCAATTATTTTTATTTTAGGTTCCATTATTTGCTCTTTTTCTACTGTACATAATTTAGATAGTTTTAAGTTTAATATATTAATTGCATTATGTACACTATCTTCGTTTATACATTTTATTACAACTTCACTATCACCTTTTACTTTAACATTTCGAGTTTTAATGGTTTTATCTTTAATTAAATAATGAGACGCTCTTTGCACTATTGTCGCTATATTCTCTTCTTTTTTGTTTTTTTTTTAATATTATTTTAGGTGTCGGTTTATTAATAGGTTTGAGTTTTATCAGTGTCTCAGCATATGAATTTTTGTTGATTTTAGTTACTTCATTTTTCTTTTTCTTTGTTTAAAAGTTCTTTGAGTAGTTGATTCTTTTCTTTTAGTTCAATGTTTAACTCCTTTAATATAACATTTTCGATTTTCTTGGTTTCAAATTCAGTATGGTCTTCATACATCGATTCTTCTTAGTTGTTAACACTATCACACATAATTTCACTTATAATTTGGTTTTTAATTTGCATTGATTTCATTTCGGAAATAATCTTTTTTGTATCATTACATAGCACATTTTCACTACTGTTTAAGGTTAGTTTTAGATTCTCATGTTCCGAGCAAATAACAAAAATATCACTTATTCTTTTTGTGTTTTTCAATATGTTAAAATCACTAGTATGGTACGCGTTTTCACATATTAAACAAACAACTACTCCAACCCTGAATTTCTGATGACATTTAAAAAACTTATCGGAGCGAAGGTCAGGCGGTTCTTTACTTCCCGCCATCTTGGACGGTTTAATTTATATATTAACGTTATTCATCTTTTATGAGTGCATTTTACATACAAATGCATTCATGCATTTTCTGCAGTCGTTAAATATTTAATAATACACAAGAACATTTCTAAAAAAAATTTTTTTCAATTGTAACACTTTATTTCTACAATTTTTCGTTGAAAAATTATCTAAACAAAATGGTTTATTTCATCTATTTTTTTAACAAACTGTAAATATTAAAAAAATTTATTTGTTAAAGTTGTTTTTTTAATTAAAAAAAGTGCTTTAGGTCAATTTAAGATTTAATTACTACATCCACATATGTTTCATATATACTTAAATACCTTCATATTTTGTTTATTTAGTTACAAACAATGTATTTGGAAGTAAATGTAAGATATGCTAGACAACTAATTATTATAGTATTTAAATTTTAACTTTAATGACTTTTTTGTAATCTTTCATTATAAAATAAATGTGAAACGCTATTTTTAAAAAGAATAACATTTTTTCTTATTTAGTTGAACAATTAATCAGACAAAACTAAGTATATTATTTAAATGTCTAACCTCAAAATCATTCATTATACGCGTACGGTAAACTTATGGTGAAATTCCGTCGGGTGTAAGCGGGGTTTTTCACCAGAAACTACTCTATTTTCTGACCACTGACCATAAAATTGACAGACATTATGGTCAACGTATGCTCAAATTTCTACCAGGATAGTAAAACACTCAATTGAGACAACGACATATTGTCCACATTTAAAACCTGTTGATAGCTTGTACAATCGCAGACGTTTGTCATAATTTATTACAATGTAATGTGAATACATTGTTTTGTAATAGTTTATGCAAACTAGCGATGTATTCATCGTTTCGTTGGTTCTTTTGATTTTATGTCATGTGAATCGACTCGAGATGGTGCCCGCTTTGCAAAAAGCCCGTAAGATATCCGCAGTTTTTGGGACAGTTCTTTGAAAGTTAAATAAAATTGTATGTTAAATAGAATCTTACAATAGCGGAGGTTTATGCAATATATTAAAGTACATAATTTTGTATGTATTACGTTATTTATAAATAGTATATAATTTTAAGTTTCAAATATCTATCTGGTTAACTGATGTTAGTAACAGTGAGTTATATAAACTGATTCAGTTAAATTATTTAAAAATAAATTATTGATTAATCAATACTTAAGTCCTACAGAATTGATCGTATAATTGAATGTTTTATAGGTGTATCAAGAAGATAAAAATTGAGTACACATATTTTTAAAGTGTCTTTCATGAACGAGTTATTAAAATTCTACATTTTAATTTTTACTGTAGATTTTATTAATATATACGCCATATCTTTTGCATAAAATAAAAACATGAAATTGAAAAATTTCAGACATTCTTTGCCCGCGAAAACATTTGTTGAAATAAAATGATATTAATAGTTTTACATCATATTATATTCTTAAATAAATACTTCGTAATATAATTTATTGTTTTATGTACTGATTTTTTTTCTTTAGTTTCAGAAAAGATGTGTCTAATTTGCACAGTAAATGCGGTAACGCACGGATTTTTCCCTTGCGGACACTGCATTGTCTGCGAAGATTGTGCCATAGCTTGCATTGATACAAAAAATAATTGCCCTAAGTGTCGACAACCTGTATGTTATGTGAATAATATATATTTGGATTAAATAAATTTATTCTTTACCAAATAATTATTCCTCCTAAGATCCTTTTCTAACCTTTTAACCTGCCTTGAATTTCTACTATCATTAAGGGTTAAAAATTGAATAAATATAAGAACCTTTTTTTGCAATAATGATGTAAAATAATTCGTAAAATGGTTTATATTATGTTGAACCTTTGAAGCATACATTTATCAAAGAAAGTGGTCTGTTCTTTTAAATTTTTTTATAAATGTTCAACAAATAAATATTTGTAAAGTTTATATGCAAATTAATTAAAGATATAAACAAATAACAATTACTTAAATTGTAACAACTAAACAATGCGTAACTATGTTAAATACATATAAATTATGTTAGAAACCTCCATAATAGGTTTATAAACTAATTTAGTAATGTAAAGAACCTAAATGTTCCTTCGCTGACCAACTTGTAAAATTTGCTTGAGACCGAGTACTCAAAAATGAAATTTAAAAATCTTGTAAATTTCATTTTTGATTACTCGGACTCAAGCAAATTTTACAAGTTGGTCAGCGAAGGAACATTTAGGTTCTTACATTAATAAATTAGTTTATACACCTATTATAGAGATTTCTAAGATAATTCCCTGCATAACCTCAAATTACTCTTGAAAGACATGTAATTTTATAATTCATTAGCTATTTATATATCTTTGCACAGACTTGATGGTCTAATATGCATTCAGACAGTAACAGAAATATGTTAGGTTAAGTATTGAGAAAAGTATTTGAAGAATTTTATTTGAAATTAACTTTACTTTTACGTTAATAAAATTCAAGAAATGTATATTAATCACTTCTGGAAATATAATCATTTTTTTTAAAGACGATCTTGATTTATTCGCAAACGATATAACAATAATAGTTCCTTATAAATGTATATCGCACAGCTCTTACGCTTTACGCGGGAACACAAGGACGACTTAGACTTTATGGCATAAAAATCAACATTCTTTTTTATAAATTAAATATGAATTACGTAGAACAGTAATTCTATATATTATTAAAATTCCAGAGGCCAGAGTCGCCAAACACTACAGAATAGTTCTTAGAGTTGAATTAGAGTTAAATTAATTAACTACTCTAAGAGATAGAGTTAAAAATTAACTCTAACGGTAGAGTAAGAAAAGTAACTCTATTATAGTTAAATTTAACTCTACGACAAATTAACTCGATCACTAGAGTTAAAATTAACTTTACCAGTTTAATCGTGTTCATGTTCGTATATTGAATTTGCACTATACAGCATTACGAATTTATTATGATTTAATACTGGTTGTATAATGAGGTTACATAAATCTAAAAATTCAAGTGTGTCTTTAGGTGTTACCCTAAATAATTCAATATAAATTTTACTTTAATAAGTATACAATTTTGTTTATTTTTTACATTTTTTAAAATCGTCGAATGTATCAAATAAGAAAGAGCTCAAATACTCTACCTTAGATTTAGTTGAACTCTACCTTAAAGTTAAATTAATTTAACTCTAACTAGATTTAATTTCACAACTCTAATAGAGTTAAAATAATTAACTCGAACACTAGAGTTTATTTTACTCTATTAGAGATCGCTTAATTTAAAACCCCATTACTTTATTTAAATATTGAATCACAGTATATTAGTAGACCAAAAATCGTTAAAGAAAACCAGTACTAGATGTAAAAACTATTTTTTGGAGAATTTTAAAAATTAATTTATTTATTATAAGTTCTAGATCACGTTATTCTGAATTTTTGCCTTTTTGACATAGTGGTTTCGGAATATTTTCATTTCGTTTTCATGTTTTTTGAAATTAATTGTGTTTCATTAATGTTATTTCTGAATAAAGATGATTCGATTATTTTATTTTATTTTTTATAAAGGTTCTAATATAGATATTTCGGAGGAGTGACCCCTTCTAAAGTTTAATATTCGAAATTAAGTATTTTATATGCTAATAAGATTCTTTGAGAAGCAGTTATTTAATTATTCTTTCTGTTTAATATGGGTTACAATAAATTATGTTTTAATTACATATTAATATCAATTACAATATTATTTGAATATTATTAATTCTTGTTATATTACTAATAAAATAAATTAGTTTCTGATAATAATAATTCTAGATATTATTAACTAGACTTTGACGTTTTCCAAACCCATTTTGTTGCATTCAATATATTTTTGGCACAGATGATTTTTTTAACTTTATCAATTGCAATTTAAAAATATGTGTGTGTAATCTTTCTTAAAAATATTTATTTGGAAATTTGAGACCGCCCCATTAGCCCTGGCAGCATAAATAGAGCGACGTTAAATAACAAAAAAAAAAAAAAAAAAAAAAATTATCCCATATTGGTCCCAAACATCATCCGTAAAATAATGAATATTTTATTCGTCTTAATAACCCGGTAGATCCACCCAGAAGAAGTCCCGTTAAATTATAATAGATCTAAATATCTATTTATACCCTAAAACGAATATTAACACTATAATAGAGCAATACTTGTTAGTGTTTTTTAGACGGGATCTAAAAATAGAACCACGAGAGATGTGAATTTAACTATTGAATGAATAAATAATTTAAATAATCAATTAAACACGTATTAAAACACTCCCTGGCGAAAATAATCGTATGATTAATCACGCGAATTATCGAGTGATTTATCAAGTGATTTATCGGGTGATTTATTGAGTGATATATCACTTGACGATTTGGCGCTATTTACCACTCGATAAATCACTTGATATATCACTAAGCCAAAATATTTAAGAAATGTGCAAATTATGACTATTTCTAGATTCAACATTCAATAATAAATAGTTCAAAAATTATGTCAAAAAAACATAAAATAATTTAAAAAAAACACATTTTTCTGTTTATGTTATAGTTATTCACCAATCCACTTATTAACCGCGGTCAATGCTGCTTAAATTTCATGATCAATCATTTCGCAGTCTATTCTCAATGCTACATTCACAAACAGTTACAAAGATAATAAAACATATTTGTAGACATTTCGAAAAGCCCAGTTAGAATTTATTTTAATGGTATTAATTTTAATGGAATAAATATATTTTTAAAAGTATGGACAATTTCATACAAGTTATAATTTTAATGTACATATCGGTACCATATTAGAAGAACAATATATATTTAGTAATATATTGCAGCAATTTCATATTAATTTAACTACACTTTTTGAAACGTCTACAAATATGTTTTCATTATCTTATTGTTACTGTTTGTGAATGTAGCAGATAGAAGATAGTAAATCATGCAATAGAAAGTACTAAAATCAGTATGGAAGTAATAACTAACAATTAAGTAATAATTAACATTTCAAGTACATATATTTCATTAATCCAATTATTAAATATCAAAAAGACCTTCTACAAAGGTGTAAAAATTCGCAAGTATGATGTAATTTCAATTACACATTAACAATTCTTATCTTACTTTATAAAAACTTACTGCAACAGAAAATACTGAAATCAAAATAGAATAATCAAGATTTCTGCTGAAAAATTTAGTACATTTACTCAAAATGTATACTACACAAAATTTATTTCATAATTATTAGCCCTGGCTTATCTTACATCAATAAATAAACAATATAATATTAATAATAATATTCATTTGTGCATATTAATTTCTCCATACGTATTAAAACGTAAATATCTCGTTTTATTGGTGTAAAATTATTTTTTGTATTTTTTTTAAACCAATAAAATAGAAATATTTACGTTTTAATAAATTATGGAGAAATTAATATCGTACAAATGAATGAATATTACTTCCATACTGATTTTAGTATTTTCTATTGCATTATTTACTATCTTCTATCTGCTACATTCACAAACAGTTACAATTAATATGAAATTGCTGCAATATATTACTAAATATATATTGTTCTTCTAATATGGTACCGATATGTACATTAAAATTACAACTTGTATGAAATTGTCCATGCTTTTAAAAATATGTTTATTCCATTAAAATTAATACCAATAAAATAAATTCCAACTGGGCTTTTTGAAATGTCTACAAATATGTTTTTATTATCTTTGTAACTGTTTGTGAATGTAGCATTGAGAATAGACCGAAAAATGATTGATCATGAAAGTTAAGCAGCATTGACCGCGGTTAATAAGTGGATGGGTGAATAACTAACATAAATAGAAAAATGTGTAATACTTTTTTTTATTTATTTTATGTTTTTTTGACATAATTTTTGAACTATTTATTATCGAATTTTGAATCTAGAAATAGTCATTTGCACATTTCTTAAATATTTTGGTTTAGTGATATATCAAGTGATTTATCAAGTGATAAATAGCGCCAAATCGTCAAGTGATCAAAAGGCGCGATAGCGCCTGACGCAAGTATAGCGCGAGAGCCATTATAGACAGCTAATTTAACCCCTCAGATTTTGTATTCATTATTTTGATTATTACATTAATAATATATGTATAATCGATCAAACCCCACATTCTCTATTTAATTATCTTTACTCAACATTAAATTTTGTGTAAATTCATCGACATATACTAGAGAAAAATCAAGTGAAAGAAATTGCTTGTTGATTTCCTTTAACTCGATTTTTGCTATTTCCGTGTTTTATTGTCTCTTCCCTTTTTATATATATATATGTCTATAGAATTAGTTTCCAGCCCGGGACAGAGCGCGTAGACATGTAAAAACTCGTGTCAGACTCTGAAAAATTCAGCGCGAGGGCGCTACTGTTACGCTCAGTTTAAGTGCAGCAGTTGCAGTTGTCATATTTTGTGGTTATATTTTCTTGATTAAGTACTGCTAAATTTTCAAATTCTAAAATTAATCGGGGGGTCTTTGGATATATATATATATGGAGTATTCCACGTGAAGTGGTCCGATCAAAATTTTAAAATGCACCAAATTTTGGGTACACTTTGCAAATGTTTTTCAGAATACAGAAAAAAATTTTTAGGTACTGGAATCTATTTGCTCAAAAGTTATTCTAACCTCAAAAAGTGAATTTTTCCATATTTTTTTCAACACCAGCTGGGTTTACCGCTATATAACTCAAAATCTATCAACTTTTACTATAGAACATTATATGTAACATTCGTTGCTAATTATATCTAGAATTTATTCTTCTGGGTTAGAATTTCTAATCTCTAGGTCAATGTTACATAAACTACATGTCAATATTCAACTTGAAAAAAGTGCAAGTGCGCCACCTTTGATTTTTTCATCCAAAAGTCTAAAAGAAAGCTTGGAGCAATACCTTTCAAATGGTCTATAGCATTTTTATGGCCTCCAATTCTGTAAAAAGTTATGACAATTTAAAGAAAGACAAAAAATTCACAAAAATTAACATGGTAATTCCCATTTAAATTTTTAAAAAAATTTCGTGTTTCTTTAAATTGTCATAGCTTTTTACAGAATTGGAGGCCATAAAAATGCTATAGACCATTTGAAAGGTATTGCTCCAAGCTTTCTTTTAGACTTTTGGATGAAAAAATCAAAGGTGGCGCACTTGCACTTTTTTCAAGTTGAATATTGACATGTAGTTTATGTAACATTGACCTTGAGATTAGAAATTCTAACCCAGAAGAATAAATTCTAGATATAATTAGCAACGAATGTTACATATAATGTTCTATAGTAAAAGTTGATAGATTTTGAGTTATATATCGGTAAACCCAGCTGGTGTTGAAAAAAATATGGAAAAATTCACTTTTTGAGGTTAGAATAACTTTTGAGCAAATAGATTCCAGTACCTAAAAATTTTTTTCTGTATTCTGAAAAACATTTGCAAAGTGTACCCAAAATTTGGTGCATTTTAAAATTTTGATCGGACCACTTCACGTGGAATACCCCATATATATATAATATTATGACATTCCCGTATCTTTATCAAAAATGTCACGTAACACATAGGTGCAGGGGATCACATTTACTTACACGGGAGAGAAAGAGAGATAGAGTGAAGTGAGAGATAATCAAGTCAAACGTCAACCTGCGTGTACATTACAGCGTGCAAAAAGTGTTACAGATAAAACAAGTATTTCTGTGTAAAGAAAAATAGCATCTCACTAATAAGATGAGTAAATAAACGATAAAAAGGAAAAACTCTGAAGAGAGATTAATATTTAATGAAATGGAACTTAATTACAATGAACAAATGGAACAAATAAAAACTAGCGAACAAAACTCGGATGTTAAGAAACGTAATAATGGAATTCATTGCATTAAGTTTAATAAGGATGAATGTATTTTTCAGTTTGCAATATATGATGATGACGAACACATAAAAACATATACTGTTCAAATTTTTAATGAAAATAATAAGGGAACATTTGGAGTTTTGGATATTCCATTGGCCATAGATTTGCATCAAGTAGTTAAAGAAACACCTTTTTGGATAATATTGTAAATACTCCAATAATATTTGTAAGAAATCTTAAGTTACACTTAGACACGTATCACAAACAAAAAAAAACAATATGATGATTTGAAATCTTATTTGGAAGATGTTTGTAATTGTTCTGTGGATGTGCATTATTCTTATACTTTTGTTTTATAACGTTTCTGAAATGCAAAGATTTTGAAACTAATATCTATTTTAACATAATTGTTTATGTATTTTATGACTTAACCAAAGAAAATCCTATTAAAGTAAAATTTGACTTAAATAGTTTTGATGATATTGACAATACTAATATGAAGCAGCATTTAAAATCTTTTTTCGAATGTTTTAAAACTTTAACATTAAAAGAAGCATTTATTCAAATAATTGAACAAGATAATGCACTTATGGAATGGAAGTTGGAAAAATATGATACAATATTAAATTTAAGTGTAAGTATTTTTAAACTAAAGACTTTAAAACGAAAAAAAAATTATTAATTCATTTACTTCTCTTTTAGGATTTATCAGATTTTGAAAGCTCAGACGATGATATTAGCCAGATGAACACTCCAAAAAAGAAACAAACAAAACAAGCGGTGAAGAAACCTTCATATACTAAAATTAAAAAAGCAACTGTTAATAAATTACAAACTAACAAAAAGTCACAAGGTAAAAATGATGGCTCGACTGAACAGTATAGTCAAGGAAATTCTCAAACAAATATGAATGTTAAACAAACACAGAAAACTAACAAGAAAAAGAAAAAAAAACTTCAAGATACAATGAGACAAACATAACTAAACTTTACATTAGAGAAGAATGCAAATGAAAAAAATGTTACTGGTGATAATAGTGCAATAAGCGCTGCTATTCATATTGTGAATAAAAAAAGGGTAGAACAATTAAAGCAAGTCAACACATCCAAAGGAGAATCAAATAGTGAAATGGATAAAACAGATGAAATTAATAAAGTTAATTCAAAATGTAAACCGCAAAAACAGCAATTAGCTAGCAAGCTATAGTTAATTTAAATAAGACTATTGACATGAAAAGGAAATCAATAACAAAAATAAATACCTTTAGAAGACCACATAGTATAATTAACAAATGAATCAAGCAACCTATCATAACAAGTACACCACTTCATGTGCAAACTAATAAATTATTTCAACCAACTACAAATGATAATTTGGACATCAGTGAAATAAGTTGAAGAGAATCTGTAAATACCAATAATCATAATAGCAGTAGTAGTAGTACCAGAAACCTAACACTTTCTCGTAATTAAAAAAATTGTATAAATTTAAAATTGTTAATATTATTTAATTATGGTTGCAAAACACCAATATATTAAGTATATGATGGAATGTGCATCCAATAATTAAACACGCACATTATTTTTGTACAATATACAATAACATTCTAATATTTTTCATCCAAAATAATTGAATAAACAATAATTTTATTCATAATAACATTGTAATATTTTTCATCCAAAATAATTGAATAAACAATTATTTATTAACTTCTAAGAAAGGAAATAAGGATATTTATTTACAAAATTTTTCTTATTAAAAATAATAAATTATATTTTTTAATGTCTTTACACTTTCTTAACAAATATATTATACTAAAATTGTTCATCAACACTCTTCAATGAACTAATAATGCACAGTCTATTTTGTTTTTAACTTGTCGGAAGCACTTCATCTCTGAAGGCAAGAGCAGAAACTACTTTTTGGTGTCCTTGATATTCTCTCTTCACAGTTCCTGTTGCTATATTCCATAATCTTGTAACACCATCCGACGAAGCAGTAAAAATTGCGACGTTACCAAATTTTTGGTTAAATTAATTAACCGTTTCCCGGTGGAAACGCCGAAAATATTAACAAAATAAAATAAACCCTGCACGGCCGACTCACTCAGAGGAGATTCCGTCGAATTTACAGTGGACCGGTTTCCACTATAGTCTATAATAATTTTTAATTGGCGTACATACACTTGTTTTCCGCACAATAAATTAATAAGCGGATTCCTTGCGGAATCCACTGTCACCACTACCACGAGAGAGATTTGCGAAACTTAATATTTATTAATAACGCGCGAAAAAAACCAACGTAACGCGACGTAATTAACAAATAAAACCCAACGAACCCAACGATAGAAAAGCAATCACTCCCGGAACAACCACGTTTGACCAACAGTAAATCAATAGATATAGTAGACGCCACAATAATAATTGAATCACTTACCAATTAAGTAGATCAATTCAAATATTATATATACAAATAATAATCCAATATATCTAGTATATCTATATATATCTATGAGTAATTAATTCTCAATCTTTGATCTACTGAATAGCTGCTCAAAAATACTTTTCAAAATATAGATAAATCCTCACAATGACTATCAATAATCGACTCTCTCAAAAATACACTGCTCTCTCTATCACTAAGGATACTCTACTCTTCGACTCACGATGCTAGAATGCTCCCTTTCCGGAAACTACCCTCCGTAACCGAAAATTTAAATACTCTCTCCTTTTCTCACTTGTTGTCCCAGTTCCTTATCTCTCTCGTGTCACCTGCGGGAGATAAGTCATTATTCGACTTATCTCCATGTAATTACATGTCACAGGTGCCCCCCCGCTACCGTATAGTCCTTACTAATATCAAAATTGACAACTCATTTACATAAGTTATCATTGTCCCAACTATTACAGTAAATATACGTGTATTACGGAATTACTGTCATAATACTATTTTATACAGTAATTCCATACACGACACATCGTCCTTACTATAAAACATTTAGTAATATCACCAAAATCTCATTGGCGCGAGATTTGAATCTCTTATTCGCCTCTATATATTATACACGTAAAATATATATATACCCGAACGATCCCCACTACACATGTTCCGAAACTCCCTACGTATCGATACATATATCCCTACGTCGATAAAAGCGCGGACCGCCTAGTTACTATGCGCGCGCTTGAATCTCGATCGATTCAAGATGGACGCAACTGAGCTCGAACCGGCACGTAAACAACGTGCTTCGCGACCGGTTCACCGCGTGCGCGCGATCCCCACCGGCGGGGACAACGATAAATTGTTCCGCGGGTGTTGTGCGCGTGTATAAGGTGTGTGCGCGTACGTATACTCGCGTGTATACGCCGTGCGCGAAGACGACAACGAGTTCTCCCCACCAACGCTCCACGAGGCACTACACACAGCGATCATGGTAATATTTACATCATTGTTTATTGCATATTTGCAATAAACAATGATGCAAAACTCCTGAAATAGGTAAGTATTAAGGTAACCTTTTACCAAATCCCTCCGTTATCTTATTTTAACTTATCTTTCCCCAATAATTAATTCCTGATTTTCCTTATCCATTTTCCCATTCAACACCTAATATTTACATATTTTTCTTTTACAGATGCTGGTGTCTTGGAGTAGCAGATCACCCCGGGAACCCCGCCTCCTGCAGCAGAGAACCCCGGAGCAGCCGACCAACAACTCCTCGACGGCATCCCCAATACTGTTCCCGGATAACCTCCGAATCAGGTAAGTGTATTTCCAATTATTATATATCGATAATAACCCATACTAATATTTATTATTCCTTTTTAGGTGCCCCCCAATGATGACACCATCACATTGCCCCCCCCCTAAACTTTGACTTACCTCTTAATGTCTAAGTTTACTCACATGAAACACCGAGATGATTCTTCTTTCTCAATCTTCCTTCTTCGACCCTTACTGACGCTATGAAGTCACCTATGCTCCCTACTAGTACGTGGTGGAATATACCTCTTTAAATCCGACACATGTACTTTGTTAACACGACCCTTCGATTTCGTACTCATGTCCAATATATACGTATTAGGGGATTTAACCTCTACAATAGTGAAAGGACCTTCAAATTTGGGAGCGAGCTTTGCTGAGAACCTATTCCCTCCATGTGATTGGAAATGCGTCCTAACTAAAACTTTATCCCCCACTAAAAATCTGGTATCCTTCCGACCCTGGTTATATACCCTAGCTTGTTTCTCTCTCGATTTCTCTAAATTCTTAGCTACTATATCCCTCACTATATCTAACCTACGAACCCTATCAGCCCACACAGAATCATCAACCCTACTAATTGGTTGAGGTTTCTCGACCTCCCTACGTAAACTCTTTACTGGTTTTGGGTGTCTCCCATAATTTAGAAACGCTGGTGACACCCGTGTCGACGATTGAATTGCCGTGTTTAAAGCGTGTCGGAATTCATGGAGATGTTGATCCCAAGTCCGATGATCCGCTTCGACAAACGTTGCAATCATCGTTTTAAGCGTGCGATTGCTACGTTCGACAGGATTTGCTTGCGGATGGTAAGGAGGTGTAGTGATATGTTTCACCCCATATCCTACTAAAATATCGTTCAGATATTTATTCTCAAACTCCTTACCATTATCCGTAAGCAAATATTCTGGAGTTTCCCACCGAAATAAGACTAACTCCTCGAACGCTCTCGCTACCGCTTTCCCATCAGCAGATCTCAGTGGTTTCAACTCTATCCAGCGAGTAAATAAATCTTGAAATACCAGCAGGTATTTGCACTGATTTTTACTGGCCGGAAACTCCATCATATCCGCCGCAACGACAACCCACGGTTTCTCTACTACCCTACTACTCATTAGTCCCTGAGGCCCTGATTGAGAAACTTTGTACTTTTGACAAGTTTCACACCCTACTACAAATTTATGAATGTCGTACCACATTCCTCTCCAGAAATACTCCCTAGCGACCTTATCATATGTCTTCTCGACCCCTAAATGACCTGCGGAGGTAACGCAATGGGCATCACTCATGACCCGATCACGTTGCTCCTCCGGAACTACCAATTTCCAGGACTCTTCTCTATTGGTCACTGGGTCTAACAGTGGTTCGTTCCGGAATCTATACAGCATTCCATCTTCCACTTTCCACTGCTGATACCTATCAGGGAACTGCTGAACATTGCTCAGCATGTTGAGGTACCACGGATCTCCAATCTCTTTAAAGGCAGCTACTACATTTTCTTTAGACTCGTACATCCTGGAGAGAGCATCTGGGACTTGATTCAAGGCTCCTTTCCTATGAATTATCTCAAAGTCCCATTGCTGCATCTCCAGGGCCCAACGAGCAAGTCTACCCGTCGGCTCTTTTAAATTCCTCAGCCACCTAAGAGCACTGTGATCCGTGATCGCCGTAAACTTATAGCCCTCAAGATACGGCCTCAACTTCTTGATTGCCCAGAGCAATGCCAAACACTCCTTTTCAGTGGTTGTGTAATTTCGCTCCGCAGCGGTCAGGACCCTACTAATATAGACGATGGGATGTTCTCCGTCCTCCTGATCTTGTGTCAGCACAGCCCCCAAGGCAAAGTTGCTAGCGTCGCACTGAACCTTGAAAGGCCTGCCGAAATCAGGTCTAGCAAGAACAGGAGCGGCAGTCAAGGCTTGTTTCAATTCATTGAAAGCAGCTTGCTGCTCCTCTCCCCATACCCATTCCTGTCCCTTACGCAATAGCCTCACTAACGGTATCTTTATTCTAGCCTCGTCCTCAATGAACCTCGAGTACCACGCTACCATACCAAAGAACCTTCGCAATTCCTTAATCGTTGTAGGTACTGGATAGTTAACCACCGGAGCTACCTTATCTGGATCTGTCCTAAGTCCATCCTTATCTAAGATAAACCCTAAATATGTAACCCTACTACAACAAAATTCGCATTTGTCCCTATTCATAGTCAATCCAGCATCTAACAACTTTTTAAGAACAAGTTCTAGGTATTTCAAATGATCCTCGAACGATTCAGTCACCACTATAATATCATCAAGATACCCAAACACGAATGGCTCAAACTCAGGCCCAAATATTGCATCAATTAACCGTTGGAAGGTCATTGGAGCATTGGTAAGACCAAACGGCATCCTTCTAAATTGCCATAGACCCGATCCCGGCACGGAAAACGCAGTATACCTCCGACTAGCAGACGCCATCTTAACTTGGAAGTAAGCCTGCTTTAAGTCGATCTTACTTATGAATTTCGCTCTTCGTATCTTATCCAGGATCGAATCTATTTGAGACAAAGGATATGCATCTCGTTTGGTTACCGCATTCAGGTCCCGATAGTCAATACAGAATCGAATGGAGCCATCGGATTTGCGGACAAGAACTGGTGCACTACTCCAATCACTGGCTGATCTCTCAATCACACCTAACTTCAGCATCTTCTTAACTTCTTCCTGAGCCACCTCCAGCATCTTGGGAGACATCCTCCTCGTACGATGCTTGACTGGGGAGGCATTCTGCACATCAATAGAATGCTCCGTCCAATCAGTCATTCCCAACTTCTCTGGGTTATACTCAGGAATCAGCCTCTGCACCAATTCTTGCACTCGAGCCCTCTGATTATCCTGCAATTCGGATATACCAGAGCACTCACCATGGATATTCGACGACTGCCTTTCAGCATTATCGTCGAATGTTCTCCATTTCCCTTCGCTAACTCTCCATTGATTCCGTCCCAATCGAACATCGAAATCAAAGGCCTTGCCAAAATCCATCCCAAGTAACATGTCAGTGTCTAAATCACTGACTATGTTGCAGTGGATTTGGCCCACCTGACCGTCAACTTCTAACATGATGTCGATAGTCCCCACCGCACTAACCGTACCACCACTAAAATTTCTAAGTACCGAATTATTAGTTCTAATTCTACTCTTGTACCTCTGCGCAATTTTAGACCCAACTAAAGACAACGTAGATCCGGAATCGATCAAAGCCCTATACGTAATTCCTCCTAATTCGACGTTAAGAAATTTCCGATTATCTGCATTGATCATAGAGATTCCCTGTCTAGTTCCCTCCTCAATTGATGGATCTGGTGTCTCTTTGTTACGAGAAAAGATTTCCGAATTCGTAACATTAGATTCCGTTGATTCTAACCCCAATAGAATGTCAACCCCCTGATTAATTATATTTAATCTTGAATAATCTAAATTCTCTTCCCGATTACAAAATCTTTTCTCGTTAACCTGAGTCCCGCCACCATCAATTGATTTCCTAGTTGGCCTAACCTTCTCTGAAACTCGCACCATAGATTCTGGCTTCCCTACGTCTACCTCACTATTAGGATTAGGAACCGATGAATCCGAATCGCGATCTAATCTCACTACCTCAGGGAGCACTCCCTCCGTACTAACCTGAGTTTCCCTATCACCCTCCGTACTAACATGCTTTCGTTTGTTACCCTCCGCACTACGATCAGACACGTCCCTAATAATTTCCTCGACTAACTTCACCTGATTAGTCACGTCCCTAATAACTTTATCTATATCGGTCCGTTTTAATGTTTGTCGAGAGTCAGAGGACCTGTCTGTGCTCTCGCTTGCCCGTTTCCCAAAAAATTCCGGAATTCTTTACAATTCGGACAATTTTTAAATGTGACACCCACCTTGTCGCAGACTTGACAGTGAATGTCCGGCACCTTCATCAACGGGCAATCCTTTATATGATGGCCCGTTTCCCGGCACCGAAAACATTTCCTATCCGGGCATTCCGCACTTCGATGTCCAACTCTCTGACAATTAAAACAAGGACCGTGAAATTCCCTACTACGGTTGTTTGTACTCGGCCTAATATTGTCCCTACGATCAGTAACTCGAAAAGGCTTAACTCTGCTCGGAGACGGAGGAGTAGCCGCTACACTGGCATAAGTCACTCGACTATCTACCATTTTTCCCACCTTCTTCTCGGTTTTCGCTATCGCCGCAGAAGATGGTTTAATCTCACTACTCGTCTTCTTTTGAACCATCCTCTGATCTTTATCCGATCCAGAGGACGATTTCATCATTTTCTGGTTGTGTTTCTTATCCACGTTAACCTCCGGACTCTTAATTTCCGCCTTTGCCACCTTGCCCTTCGAAGTGGCCCCTTTAAAAGCCGCCTCTGGAATCCACATCTTCTCCTTTGGCGGTGGCGGAACATAGCGACTGTCTAACTCCTTCCTTCTCTCGAATTTTCGTCCCCACTTCTCAATGTCGTCTAACGTGTCCAGATATTCATCTTCCATGGCCCTCCGATATTCCGGCAATAAATTGCGGAAAATCATCGGAACCAGTTGATAATCTGGCAGTGGTCTCCGTAAATGCCCTACTATCAAACGGATGCAGGAGAGATACTCCGCAATCCCTTCACCTTTGGCTTGAGTACGGCGTCTCAACTCCATCAAGATGTCCTCACGATCCAGGATTCCTAGGAAGCGATGTCTAAACGCTTTCTTGAATTCCTTCCAGGAATTAATCTGGTCCTTCACTGACCGGTACCAACGCACAGCCATCTTGGACATCGTACAAGGAATCGCACTCAAAAATTCGCGATCCGTGTACGCCGTACTCTCGAAGCAATCCTCCAGTTGCGCAAGATATTCTTCCGGTCCCTCCTTGCCTTCACCAGAGAACTGAATCCGCCAGCCTTGGAGTAGTTTGACACACTCAGTACTTCTGCGTGTGTCAACCGCCTCTCTACGGCCAACGCGGTTCCTGGTGACCCTACGAACAGCGGAACCATCCGATTCTCGCGCACCGGAATCGGAATCTTCGTCCCTTCTCCCTACACGCCCTACTGCAGCCTTTCGGGTCTTTTGTCGGTATTTCCTCCTGGATTTACACAATTCCTCCTCTGAACTATAATCGGTATCGGAAACTCCATTCGTCTTCCCTCCGCTCTTCTTTGGCCGATTTCCATTGCTAAACCCTAATTGAACGGGTTGTAACAATGTTTGGTTCTGAGGAGTCTCGTTTTGTGAATCAGGAGTAATTTCTGTCCACAACTTACCCTGATCTCCCAATTTCCGAATTGTGATCATTGATTCTCTTCGCTTACGCGACTGTTCTAGCAACGAGTCGCGCATTTCATGATAATTACGAACTTCTTGTTCGTTCTCATCACTTACTACCCTACGCTCCCTATTTTCTCTAACATCCCTACTCGTATCTTCGCCCGACGGTCCCGACTTTTGCGCTACATTTAAATTAGCTAACTTTTGATCTATGATCGCTGATAATGAGATCTTTAGCTGTTCCCCAAGGATCTCTCGAACGACATCCGTAATCAAATGTTTCATCCTGGCCAAGTCTTCATCTTCACTCTGCACTGGAGTCGGATCTCGTGGCCGAACAAATTCACCAGACACAGATGGGATCGGCTGACTCGACGGATTGGATGATTCCCCGACCACGGACATCATCGCTCGAGAATCCCTTGGTGGAGTAACACTGGTCTTCGTTGACTTCATATCTCTGACAGATTTTTCGGACACCTTTGACTTGTTCGTCACTCTCTTGGGTCTACCTACTCTCTTGCTCGTATCGGTCGCCGAACCTTCATCAGAAGCCTCCGTGATGGACTGGATTGCACTCGTCTCAGGATTATTATCTTGTGACTCACGAGGACTCTCCTCGTCTTCCGCAAACCAGGGAATTCCTGCTTCTGGTGCCAATTTCTTCATATCAGCTCTCAATAATCGCTCCTTTAATATACCCAACGTCCCAACTACGCTAAGTCCCCTCGATTTTAATTCATCCGTTACCGCTTTCTGAGACATCGCATTAATCGTGATGTTCATTTTCTGCATTTCCCGATTTTCCCCTAATAACCTCTTCATGGCTTCTTTGTACGAGTTCATCGCGAAAAATTGTTAAAAGAAACAAAAATTAAAATAAACCCTACTAAATAAGAAACCTCAGCAAAGCTAGTTTGGGAAAATATAATACAAAAAATGCTAAAGCTGTAACGCGAACCGTGTACACGTGTCGGACGTAAAGGGACCCGAATTTCACTCGTGCCAAATAAAGGGAATATAATAAATAATAAGTAAAAATAAAATATTAATATTATACTAGCTAAAATCCTCACTCGCTCACGCTCGCTCGCTGAAAAATCATTATCTAATAGATAATATTAAATTAAACTAAAAAATATTTTATTATTTAACTACATTCAATTATTATTTATTAAATTGTACCCATATAGATTTATTATCATATGTATAATAATTAATGAATTTATTATTATTATATGATGAATTAAAATGATAATATTAAAAAAATAGAAATTATCTATAAAAATAATAATTTTTGTATGAAATAGAGTTTAATTATTATTGCAATAGCACTTTTCATAAAGGAATTATTATTGATTTTTTATTGTCATGTGATATGTATACATCCTTTGCAAATAATTATTTTATTTATTTGGCAGTACTTATTAATTTGTGTGTTATTGGTAATTTGGTAATAGCACTTTTTATGCACTGAGTAAAATATTATAAACTATATTACAAAAAATCTATATAAAATAATCTATATTAAAAATTACTATATTGTATAGGAAAAGTGTGACATCTCAGCAATATAATAATTTTTGCTATGTTATATAGTAAAATTTAGATATACTATCTTTTAATATCGTAATTTTTGATATTCAATATAGTAATTTTTATTATATAAGTCAGCAAATTTTATTATTCAATCTGGTATTTTTTAAATGCGAATGTAAGGAAGTAAAAATGAATTATATTTTGTTTTTAATTAATTCGAAATAGAATGTATATATTGGGGGAATTCCATTTATCAATTAAGTACTACAGAAGCATTTAATATTTGGAGATTTAATTATATACTATTCTTACGCAGTTGATCGCAATTTTTATTCACTCGCATATATTTATTCATTACACTTATTAGTCACTAACTTAAATATTGTTTCAATCGCTATCATTGAAATACGCTGAACGGAAGATACATTTTCGCATAATAACTAAATATCTTGTTGTTTCTTATATACTAGTTGACACATTTTTGAGCATTTGCGAGAAGAACTGGAAAAATAGAAAATTTTATACACGCCACCTATTGGACGAATGGAGTAATTAGAATATAGCGTTAAATTTTTAAAAGCCTTAAATTAAAAAGTCGTCTCAAAACAATTGAATACTGAAAAAGAAATGAACGTATACGCGTATATAAAATATTTCTACAAAACATATTATACAAATTTTAATATATGTAGTATATATATTTCACTATACATATATGATGTAAGAACTTTTGTTATTTTGATATTAAAATTTGCTATTTACGTAAGATTAATTATAACGTTACATATTAAATATTGTAAAACTTTATTTTATAAATTTTATAAAATAACAAAATATAGTACAAAAATTTTAATAATTTTTGTCTATATATATAACTAATTTATATAAAAACTCAACCAAATAATTAAATATTGATCATACATATATAAATATAATCTATTTATATATTAGGTAGTTTATGTTATTATGTAGGAAGATGGCGGCGGTTTGTCCGAGCAACACGTGTTCGATTTAACTGTGCCGAAAAGTAATGATATTGGAAGCATCTGATTCGTTAATATTAGTAAAAGTTGATAAAGTTATGTAAAATAGTGTGATTGACATGGTGAGTGATAAGTATTAAAAGTAAAAGGAGGACTGTTAAGTAAATTTGTGAATAAGTGTACCGGTAGTAAGATATAGGTTAGCTTGGCATGCCGGCGCTCGGTAGACCGAAAAACACGTGTACATCGGCTAACCTACAAAAACTGACTACCAGGATGGCAAAGGATAAATGCGAAATCGCATTGGAAAAAATCATGAAGTCGATGGATAATTGCAAAGCTGATATCAAGAAATTAGTGGAGAAGAGTGATAAAAGAAACGAAGAACGGTGGACGGAAATAATGACTGAAATTAAATTAATGAGAGAGAAACATGAAATAGAGAGAGAAGAATGGAAAAAAGAAAGAGATGAACTGCACACAAGAATAAATAGACTCGAATTTGAGAGAGAAAAGAAAGTACGAGAAGAAAAAAGGAAGAATATTGTAATTAAAGGTGTGGAATTGGATCCCGTAAATTTAAAAAATGAAGTTAAGACATTTCTTAGAGAGAAAATTAAAGTAGATACAAATATTGCAAAGGCATTTCACGTAAACACGAAAGGGCACAGGAAAATTATAATAGCAGAGATTGAAAGTGTCGAGAAGAAAAAAGAAGTGATGATCAACAAGAGAAGGTTAGGTCACGAAAAAATTTATATTGACGACGATCTCACGTGGAAAGAGAGAGAGATTCAAAACAAAGTGAGGGAATGTGCTAAAAGAAAAAGACAAGAAGGAAGTACTGTGAAAGTAGGTTATATGAAGCTATGTGTAAACAACAAATGGCTAAAATGGAACGAAGAAAGAAACATGTTTGAAGAGAAAGAAGACCATGGAGAAAGATTACAAAATTTAAGTGAAAATTTTCATTAAGCGTCGACTTAGGAACTACGAACATACGAGTGTGTTTTTGGAATATAGCAGGTGTAAAAAATAAATGTAGTGAAGTGTGGAATTTTATATGTGATTGTGATTTTGTAGGACTAGTTGAAACTTGGGTAGATGAAAAGGAATGGAACAGGTTAAAAAATAAAATGCCTAAAGAATATAATTGGAGATGCGAACCAGCGATAAAAGAAAAGAAAAAAGGTAGATCTATGGGCGGAATTATAACAGGAATAAGGAAGCAATTGAAAGAGGTATGTGATCCTGTAAACGACAGAAATTTCGTCATTAGGAAAATCGAAGTAAATAAAGAAATATGGCAAATATGTACGGTATATAACAAAGATATTGAAACGCTAATTCAGAAATTAAACGTAACAATAGATGAAAAGGAAGAAAATAATTTATTAATAGGTGGAGACTTTAATGCGAAAACTGGAAGAGAAGGAGGAATATTAAATAATAAGGATAAAATAAGATATGTAAGACAGTCGAAAGATAATAACATAAATAAAGAAGGTAAGGTGTTATTAAAAGAAATAACTAAAAGAGGATGGATGATTTTAAATGGTTGTGAAGAAGTGCAAGAGACTGGAGAGTGGACGTACATAGGTGAACGGGGTAGCTCAGTAATAGATTACGCGATTGTAAATACTGATGCGTGCAGAAAAGTGTGTAGTTTAAGCGTAGTAAACAGAACGGAATCAGATCATTTGCCATTATTAGTTAAAATTGAAGGTGAGGTGGATAGAAAGGAACTAAGTCAAAATGATATTATTTTAAAGAGAGCAGAATGGAATGAAGACGGAATTAAGTATTATGTAAACAACTTGAAAGATTGGAACTGCAACAAATCAGAAGTGAATGAGATATGGAGAGAAATTAAAAATAAAATAAATAGTTCAAAAAAGGTAGTGTCAAAAAATATAAAATTCTGGAAATTAGGAGAAAGGATTTGGCATAATAATGACTGGAAAATTAAAAAAAGATTTGTAAGATCGAAATTAAGAGAATTTAAAAGCGGACATATAACAAGAGCACAATATTTAACTGAAAAAAAGAAGTATAAAGAATGGTGCAGGTTAAAAAAGAAGGAACATGAAAAAGACGAAGAAGAAGAATTAAGACAGGTAAAAGCGGAAGCTGACGTTTGGAAATACATTAATAAACGAAGAAATAAGAAAGATGGAATAGAAGATGGTATAAAACTTGAGGATTGGAAAAATCAGTTCATGACTAGTCTAGAAGGAGTTGGTGCCAAGATTGTTCAAAAACTAACTAAAGAAGTTAGTGTATCAAATCAAGAAGAAAATGATATACAGGATCAAGAGTTTTACAACCAAATAATAAATTTAAAGAAGAAAAAAGCAGTAGGAGAAGATGGAATTGAAAATGAGGCTTGGATATTCGCAACACCAGCAGTAGCAGAAGCGTATAAAAAATTGGTTAAATTAATATGGAATAAGGGGGTGATGGTAGATGATTGGAAAGTAGGCATAATAAGTCCAGTGTTTAAAAGAGGAGATAAAACTGATGTAAAGAATTATAGGGGAATTACTATAATGGACACGGCTTATAAGATTTATGTAGGTATTTTGAATGATAGGTTAGATAAAATGATGGAAGGAAAATTAAGTGAAACTCAGTTTGGATTTAGGAAAGGAAGGGGGACTATTGATTGTATATATATTTTGAATTTTTTAATTAATAGGGAGGTACAGAAAAAAGGAGGGAAACTTTTTGTATTTTTTGGGGATTTAAAAGGAGCTTTCGACAAAGTAAATAGAGAAAAGTTAGGAAGTTGTATGGAGCAGTTAAATGTAGAAAATAGATTAAAAAATAGGATTTTGCAAACTTATGAAGAAACAGTAAATAAAGTTAGAGTAAATGGTAACGTAACTTCCGAATTTTGGACTACAAAGGGGGTTAGGCAAGGGTGTCCACTTAGTCCAAGTCTATTTAATATTTATTTACACGATCTAGAAAACGAACTGAGTAAAGGTCAGTTGGGGGGTATAGTTGTAGGAAAAACTAAAATATGGTCTATTACTTATGCAGACGACATTGCTTTAATTGCAACAAGTAAGTGCGAATTGGACAATATGTTAAAAAAACTTAAGGTATATTTAAAGAAAAAGGAACTAGATTTAAGTCCAGAAAAATCAAAGATAGTTGTATTTGAAAAAGGCAGAGGAAAGAAAAAATTAAGAAATTGGAAATGGGGTGAAAATGACATAGAGGAAGTAAATGAGATAAAATATTTAGGGTATGTATTGCAAAAAAATGGAAGTAATGAAAGTCAAATTAAAGAATTAAAAAGAAAAGCTGAGGTAGTAATGAGGAATACATGGAGTATAGGCGAACGATTATTTAAAAATTCATATAGTAGGAGAATTAAACTGTACACAGCTTTAGTTGAATCTGTAGGACTTTATGGGGCGGAGATTTGGGGATGGAGGAAAGAGACTAATTTAGATATCGTACAAAGAAAGTATTTAAAGTGGGTGCTAGGTTTAAGTAAACATACAGCTGACTATTTATTGTTGGAAGAAACGAAACAAATAGCTACGAACATAAAGGCTGTGAAAAGAGCGGTGTCGTATGAAGAAAAAGTCAGAATATCAAATAAATTATTAGTTAAAGAATGTATACAGGAAATAGAAAAAGATAAGAATAAAAGTATAAAAGGGAAATGGGAATTACAAAGGGATAAATGCTGGGAAAAAGTAAATCTAGATAAAACTGAAAGAAATCGACTAAGGTCAGAGAATGAAAGTTTGGTAAATGTGGTTTGTATGAAGTTGCTACAAGGAGACAGAGAGTATAGACTTCAGAGAATATATTTATCAAAAAGCTGTAATAGATATAAGTATTTAATAAGTGAAAATGTACCTGAATACTTAATCAAAGGGTTAAATAACAAGGAAGTAAGTTTAATGGCTAGGTTTAGGTTAGGGAATGAGGAGAAGGCTAATATGTATTGGATAAATGACAGTGAAAAGTTATGTAGAGTATGTAAAAGTGAGAATGAAACGTTGGAACATATATTGACGAAATGTGATAGTAAAGTAAAGGTTGATGATGAGGTCAACTCTGTATTAAATCAGAATGCGAGTGGAATAGCAGTGTTAAAATGTATAATTCAATTAAGAAAAGAATGTGCTGATATTAATATAGTATAATTAGTGTTAATGTATTTGTATGCGTATGTAAAATGAAGTCCTAAGCCGACAGGTAAAGGATTATAATAAATAAATAAAAATAATAAATGTTATTATGTATTATGGTACTTAAAGTATTTATGGTATTTATGTTATTTATATTATTTTATTACTATTTATTATTATTTTTATTATTATCTACTGGAACGCACATTACAAAATTAAAAAAAATCATTTCTTTCTGAAGATGATTTCCAGGTCCCTAATGTTACCTCCAGATCATCGCGGAATCATCTACTGTAACGCACATTACGAAATTAAAAAAAAAATTAATTTCTTCCTGTAGATGATGTCCAGGTCCCTTATGTTACCTCCAGATCATCGCAACATCATCTATTGGAACGCACATTACGAAATTTAAAAAAAAAATTAATTTCTTCCTGTAGATGATATTCAGGTCCCTTATGTTGCCTCCAGATCATCGCGACATCATCTACTGGAACAAACATTACGAAATTAAAAAAAAAATATTCCCTTCCTGTTGATGATATCCAGTCCTTCATGTTACCTTTAGTTATAACTGATCGATATAAGCAAATAAATAATCGAGATAAATAATCGAGGTTTTTTTATAAAAAAGTTAAGCATTATTTCTAATTAATCCGTGTGGTTTCGCGATACTTTCATTAAAAAAAATTCATTTTTTCGAAAATTCAAGAGAGATAAGAAGAGTTAAAAAATAAAAAGTCTGCCTGTACGGACATACGAACGTAGGCTCAGACTTAAACTTTTAAACCATTAAAAAATTACTTAAATACCTATAAAAAATTCAAACACTAAGTCAAATTATTCCTTTGGGTGCCGCGATCATATTGAATTAAAAAAAATTAATTTTTATAAACTATTTAAAATATATAACATAATTTATACTTAAATCGTCATTTAGACAGTATAAAATTTTAATATAATGTGGATGGATGTGGATGTGGATAATATCATTTAATATCTACTTAATGAACTGTATTTTTCTGAATTTCTGAGAATTGATCTACTACGTACATCCTACATTCTAGTAACGTTGTTAATATCTCTTAGTTTATTAACAAAATTATCATAAATTTATAATAATACTATATATATTGGAAGGTCCATTACGAAATTAAAAAAAATCATTTCTTTCTGGAGATGATTTCCAGGTCCCTAATGTTACCTCAAGGTTAACGGGGCAACATTTACTGAAAGGCCTATTACGGAATCAAAAAAAAATATTTTCTTCTTGTAGTAGATATCCAGGTCCCTAATGTTACCTCCAGGTCATCGGGACATAATCTACTGGAAGGTTCATTATAAAAATAAAAAAACAATTTTCTTCCTGTAGATGATGTCCAGGTCCCTAATGTTACCTCCATGTTAACGGGATAACATCTACTGGAAAGCCTATTACGAAACCAAAAAAAAATTTTTCCTGAAGATGATTTCCAGGTCCCTAATGTTACCTCAAGGTTAACGGGGCAACATTTACTGAAAGGCCTATTACGGAATCAAAAAAAAATATTTTCTTCTTGTAGTAGATATCCAGGTCCATAATGTTACCTACAGGTCATCGGGACATCATCTACTGGAAGGTTCATTATAAAAATAAAAAAAAATTTTCTTCCTGTAGATGATGTCCAGGTCCCTAATGTTACCTCCAGGTTAACGGGATAACATCTACTGGAAAGCCTATTACGAAACCAAAAAAAAAATTTTTCCTAGATAGTAGATGATGTTCAGGTCCCTTATGTTACCTCTAGATCATCGCGGCATCATCTACTGGAACGCACATTACGAAATTTAAAAAAAAATTTTCTTCCTGTAGAAAATGTCCAGGTCCCTACTGTTACCTCCAGGTCGACGGGGCATAATCTACTGGCAGGCATATTACGAAATCAAAAAAAAAATTTTTCTTCCTGTAGGAGTTTATATGTAGGTCAGTAATGTTTCCTCCAGGTCAACAGGGCATCTTCTACTGAAAGACCTATTACGAAATAAAAAAAAAATTTTTCTTCCTGTAGATGACGTGCAGGTCACTAATTTTACCTCCAGGTCATCGGGGCAACATCTACTGGAAGGCATATTACGAAATTAAAAAACAAATTTTTCTTCCAGTAGAAGATTTCTAGGTCCGTAATGTTACCTCCAGGTCATCAGGGCAACTCCTACTGTGAGACTTATTACGATATCAAAAAAAAAAAAATTTCTTCCTGTAGAAGATGTCCAGGTCCCTACTGTTACCTCCAGGTCGACGGGGCATCATCTACTGGAGCCCATATTACGAAATTAAAAAAAAAATATTCCCTTCCTGTTGATGATGTCCAGTCCTTAATGTTAACTTCAGTTGTAACTGATCGAGATAAACAAATAAATAATCATTTTAAATAATCGAGGTTAAACCATTTAAAAAAGTAATTAAGCACCTATAAAAAAGTTAAACACTATTACTAATTAATCCTGTACTACCTACTGTTACCTCCAGGTCGACGGGGCATCATCTACTGGAAGGCATATTACGAAATAAAAAAAATACTTTTTCTTCCTGTAGAAGATGTCCAGGTCGATAATGTTACCTCCAGGTCATCGGGGAAATATCTATTGAAAGACCTATTACGTAAAAAAAAAAAATTTTTTTCTTCCTGTAGAAGATGTCTAGGTCCCTACTGTTACCTCCAGGTCGACGGGGCATCATCTACTGGAACCCATATTTCGAAATTAAAAAAAAATATTCCCTTATATTTTAAATATTCCCATATATTTGTTGATGATGTCCAGTCCTTAATGTTTTCTTCAGTTATAACTAAACGACTATAAAAAATTAAAAAAAGTAAATAAAAAAGTAATTAAACACCCATAAAAAAGTTAAACACTATTTCTAATTAATCCGTGTGGTTCCGCGATCATTTTCATTAAAAAAAAATTCATTTTTTCGAAAATCCAAGAGAGTTATAAGAAGAGTTAAAAAATAAAAAGCCGCCTGTACGGATGTACGGACGTACGGACGTATGGACGTACGGACGTACGGACGTACGCTCAGACTTAAACTTTAAAACCAATAAAAAATTAATTAAATACCTATAAAAAAAGTCAAACACTATGTCTAATTATTCCTTTGGGTGCCGCGATCATATTGAATTAAAAAAAATAAATTTTACAAACTATTTAAAAAAATATAACATAATTTATACTTAAATCGTCATTTTGACAGTATAAAATTTTAATATAATGTGGATTATTCTGGAGATTACCTTCCTTGAATCTTCCTACAAAAGGGGAAAAAACAAAATAAGGGAAAATATATATCCAAAACGTTATCACCTCCGGTTGCTCACTTTGGCCCTTTGCCAATATGGATGCTTGGAAAGAATAAAAATGAATAAATAAATAAATTCCCTTAGGTTTCTCCGCTACTAAATACTCTGTCTAAACCTGAAAACGCGAATCCCAAAATCGACCCGAATTCCAGATAAAAAAACTACACCACCCAAAAGAAAATAAATTATTATAGTCCCCACTGAAATAAATAATAAACACACGCACAAAATAATAAATAAAATAAATAAAATAATAAAATAATAATTTATATAATTGGGGATATACTCGGCACGAGTGAAACCACAACACACACTAAATATAACTGCCGCAATGATTGAGGATTGTCTTTACAATCCTGATTCAAAGCAACAAAAATTGACAGCAGCCCACAAAAAGCGCTTGTCGTCACAATAAAAATAGGGAAAATAACATATATTTATCAAATAAATAAATAAATGATCACACACAAAAGTCCTCACTAACGTTGGTCAAACGGACACTACTATTCAAAAAATTTCGATTTTCAGACACAAAATGGCCACCAAAACCGACGCCAACTAAAATTAAAATGGCGAATCCGTGCGTCTTCTCAAATAAAAACCCACTCAACACGGAATTCACTACTCCCGAATAAACCCTACGAATACAATTATTGGAGCCAAGGAATTTTAAAATAGTTAAAAATTCAACAGAGCCCCACGTTGGGCGCCAATGCGACGTTACCAAATTTTTGGTTAAATTAATTAACCGTTTCCCGGTGGAAACGCCGAAAATATTAACAAAATAAAATAAACCCTGCACGGCCGACTCACTCAGAGGAGATTCCGTCGAATTTACAGTGGACCGGTTTCCACTATAGTCTATAATAATTTTTAATTGGCGTACATACACTTGTTTTCCGCACAATAAATTAATAAGCGGATTCCTTGCGGAATCCACTGTCACCACTACCACGAGAGAGATTTGCGAAACTTAATATTTATTAATAACGCGCGAAAAAAACCAACGTAACGCGACGTAATTAACAAATAAAACCCAACGAACCCAACGATAGAAAAGCAATCACTCCCGGAACAACCACGTTTGACCAACAGTAAATCAATAGATATAGTAGACGCCACAATAATAATTGAATCACTTACCAATTAAGTAGATCAATTCAAATATTATATATACAAATAATAATCCAATATATCTAGTATATCTATATATATCTATGAGTAATTAATTCTCAATCTTTGATCTACTGAATAGCTGCTCAAAAATACTTTTTCAAAATATAGATAAATCCTCACAATGACTATCAATAATCGACTCTCTCAAAAATACACTGCTCTCTCTATCACTAAGGATACTCTACTCTTCGACTCACGATGCTAGAATGCTCCCTTTCCGGAAACTACCCTCCGTAACCGAAAATTTAAATACTCTCTCCTTTTCTCACTTGTTGTCCCAGTTCCTTATCTCTCTCGTGTCACCTGCGGGAGATAAGTCATTATTCGACTTATCTCCATGTAATTACATGTCACAGGTGCCCCCCCGCTACCGTATAGTCCTTACTAATATCAAAATTGACAACTCATTTACATAAGTTATCATTGTCCCAACTATTACAGTAAATATACGTGTATTACGGAATTACTGTCATAATACTATTTTATACAGTAATTCCATACACGACACATCGTCCTTACTATAAAACATTTAGTAATATCACCAAAATCTCATTGGCGCGAGATTTGAATCTCTTATTCGCCTCTATATATTATACACGTAAAATATATATATACCCGAACGATCCCCACTACACGTGTTCCGAAACTCCCTACGTATCGATACATATATCCCTACGTCGATAAAAGCGCGGACCGCCTAGTTACTATGCGCGCGCTTGAATCTCGATCGATTCAAGATGGACGCAACTGAGCTCGAACCGGCACGTAAACAACGTGCTTCGCGACCGGTTCACCGCGTGCGCGCGATCCCCACCGGCGGGGACAACGATAAATTGTTCCGCGGGTGTTGTGCGCGTGTATAAGGTGTGTGCGCGTACGTATACTCGCGTGTATACGCCGTGCGCGAAGACGACAACGAGTTCTCCCCACCAACGCTCCACGAGGCACTACACACAGCGATCATGGTAATGTTTACATCATTGTTTATTGCATATTTGCAATAAACAATGATGCAAAACTCCTGAAATAGGTAAGTATTAAGGTAACCTTTTACCAAATCCCTCCGTTATCTTATTTTAACTTATCTTTCCCCAATAATTAATTCCTGATTTTCCTTATCCATTTTCCCATTCAACACCTAATATTTACATATTTTTCTTTTACAGATGCTGGTGTCTTGGAGTAGCAGATCACCCCGGGAACCCCGCCTCCTGCAGCAGAGAACCCCGGAGCAGCCGACCAACAACTCCTCGACGGCATCCCCAATACTGTTCCCGGATAACCTCCGAATCAGGTAAGTGTATTTCCAATTATTATATATCGATAATAACCCATACTAATATTTATTATTCCTTTTTAGGTGCCCCCCAATGATGACACCATCACAAAATGTATTGCGAATCAGCATTGAAAGCTACATCCCAAACCCATTGTTTAGCTTCATGCTGTAGAACTTGCACCTCGGAAAAGTCTGTTGTTTTCCAAACTTTGGCAGTCTTATCTGCTGAAGTAGTAACAAGAAGTGTACTATCAGGACTAAACTATGCTCTATGTGCATTTAACTTAAGCCTAGGATTTAATTTTGTAGGTTCTTCACCGATACCACCGGTAAGTGTTCATATAAAACAATGACCTCTGTTGTTAACAGCAGCCATATAAGTCCCAAATGCATCAACTGCTATGTCTTGAATAGAAGCTTCTGCTTCAGGTATTAATTGCTCATTATGGTCTGACCTTAGATCCCACAAATGTATAACTCCACTTTTTGCTTGATACGTTTGATGACTGGGCTCCAGAATCTAAATTGTTAAATAAATAATTTTATTAACAAATAATTATATTATTTTTAACTTCTCTAAAATAATTTATTCAAATAATTAATAAACATTTCCTAAATTTTTTTTACTATTTTTATTTAAATCTTGATACTTACAAATGTAGTAAAAATAAAAAATTTAAATAATTATTATACTGTACCTGTGAAAACTGTAGTCCAAAACCAAGAATTTGACAAACTTTTAAATTATCAACATTAAACATAACCAATAATTGTCACTGACAGGTTCTGCTACGCGCACGATTCGCGGCAAATTAGATGATTGACGACCGTGTAAGATAATAGATGACCGTTTAAGATAATAATGGAAAAATAACTAGATCACGCGTGTCTCACTCACTCTTTCGTTTTCCCCTATAGCTTTGTCTCAACTTTTTCGAGTAGACATATATAAAAAAAATTTGGAACAAAAGTTATCTTTAATTCTTATTCCCTTCTTTTTTCTACTTACACAATAGCTTAATTTTTTTTTATTAAGAATTTACTAAGTAAATATCCGATAAAAGAAATTTCTGCAATAGAAAGTATTGAAATCAAAACACCTTCCAAGAAGGTGTCAATATTCGCAAGTACTTTATTCCATTCACACTTTTTAAATTGCAATCTATTAAATAAATTTAAAACTAATTACGTAACTTTTATTACTTATATGCACTTATAAAGTTTCTTAAGTGTGTTCCTTTTGACGAATAAAAAATTTGGAACATAAAAGTTATCTTTAATTCTTATTCCCTTCTTTTTTCTACATTACACAATAGCTTAATTTTTTTTATTAAGAATTTACTAAGTAAATATCCGATAAAAGAAATTTCTGCAATAGAAAGTATTGAAATCAAAACACCTTACAAGAAGGTGTCAATATTCGCAAGTATTTTATTCCAATCACACTTTTTAAATTGCAATCTATTAAATAAATAATTTGGAACATAAAAGTTATCTTTAATTCTTATTCCCTTCTTTTTTCTACATTACACAATAGCTTAATTTTTTTTATTAAGAATTTACTAAGTAAATATCCGATAAAAGAAATTTCTGCAATAGAAAGTATTGAAATCAAAACACCTTACAAGAAGGTGTCAATATTCGCAAGTATTTTATTCCAATCACACTTTTTAAATTGCAATCTATTAAATAACAATCTTTTTTTTATTTAAAAGTAATTACGTAACTTATGACTTATATGCACTTATAAAGTTTCTTAAGTGTGTTCCTTTTGACGAATAAAAAATTTGGAACATAAAAGTTATCTTTAATTCTTATTCCCTTCTTTTTTCTACATTACACAATAGCTTAATTTTTTTTATTAAGAATTTACTAAGTAAATATCCGATAAAAGAAATTTCTGCAATAGAAAGTATTGAAATCAAAACACCTTCCAAGAAGGTGTCAATATTCGCAAGTATTTTATTCCAATCACACTTTTTAAATTGCAATCTATTAAATAACAATCTTTTTTTTATTTAAAAGTAATTACGTAACTTATGACTTATATGCACTTATAAAGTTTCTTAAGTGTGTTCCTTTTGACGAATAAAAAATTTGGAACATAAAAGTTATCTTTAATTCTTATTCCCTTCTTTTTTCTACATTACACAATAGCTTAATTTTTTTTATTAAAAATTTACTAAGTAAATATCCGATAAAAGAAATTTCTGCAATAGAAAGTATTGAAATCAAAACACCTTCCAAGAAGGTGTCAATATTCGCAAGTATTTTATTCGAATCACACTTTTTAAATTGCAATCTACTAAATAAATATCTTTAATTCTTATTCCCATATTTTTTCTACTTATACAATAACTTAAAATTTTATATTTAAAATTAATTACGTAACTTATAAATTATATGCACTTATAAAGTTTCTTAAGTGTGTTCCTTTTGACGAATAAAATATTTGGAACAAAAGGGTCAGTAATAAAAAACAACTAGAAATTAAAGACTCATCATTTTCTACCTATTGTTATTTTAATTGGACATTTTATATATTTTTCCATATATATTTTTCCATAAGTATAGTTTTTGCAATATAAAGTATTGAAATCAAAGCGGTATAATCGACAAGTATTTTTTACCATACCATAAATTTGTATTTCAATTAAACATTATTAATTTATATGTGTTACATAAACTCCGCAAAAAGTTTCTACAATTGAAAGTACTGAAATCAAAATGGAATCGCCAAGTATTGTATCTACGCATCAATGTCTGGGAAGAGATTTATTAAAAATTTTTCGTCGTTTAAATTTGTTGAAACTTCTCTAACTTGTTTCAAGGAGTTCACATTTGAACCGTGATGATTATTTATCAAATCCTCATTATTGCCAAGAAATATATTTATTATGTCAAAATCTTCATCCATTTTCATAGTTGGAGAAATAAGTAAACAATTTTATAATAATTATTTACATAAAATTAACTTCTTCAAAACTAATAAAACAGAAATTTATTTATCTCATTTTATTGCTTTTAAATAAAATAATACTTGCACCACACGTTGATTTGGGTTCTTATTTAAGAATGTCACAATGCATATTGCATATATTTATCATATGTATCAAGGGCTTTTATATAAATACTTTAATCTTTTGAGGACCTGTAATAGCTTAAAGGCGAAAAAAAATCAATTTTGTTATATAAATCAATAAATAGTTACACATTTATAGAATAATGCGATTGCCAAATTTTCAGAACACCGGCCCTCTAAAGGTCAAGGTATAAGATAAGAGGTAAAATTTGTATAAATGACTTGTAGTGATTCCCATCCCCGTTGAAAAAGTTCCTATTGATTCAGTATTGATTCTGTGATGAAATCATTATGAAATTAATAAATAATAGCTACTGATATTGATCAAAATTAATACTGACTCAGTAGTAAGTTCTCACCAAAACGCAAAACTGATTTCTTACTGAATTATTACAAAATCAGTAATGAATCAATGTTGTATCATTATGGAATCAGTACTGTATCAGTTTTGAAATTATTTAATTGAAAAAGGGCAATGTTCCCTTAAAAATTCAGTATTCAATTAATTCAGAATCAGTGTCAAATCAATACCCTGTTTAAAAAATTCACACTGATTCAGTACTGATTTCTCTAAAAAATAAATAAAATAAATTTTTTTAGATAATTCTCTAAAAAAAATTAGGTAAAAACAAATAAAATTGTCAAAAAAACATAAAATAAATAAAAAAAAGTATTACACATTTTTCTGTTTATGTTAGTTATTCACCCATCCACTTATTAACCGCGGTCAATGCCGCTTAACTTTCATTATCTATCATTTCTCAGTCTATTCGCAATGCTACATTCACAAATAGTTACAAAGATAATAAAAACATATTTGTAGATATTTCAAAAAACCCAATTAGAATTTATTTTAATGGTATTAATTTATAGGAATAAACATATATTTAAAAATATGGACAATTTCATTCAAGTTAAAATTTTAATGTACATATCGGTACCATATTAGAAGAACAAATATATTGCAGCAATTTCATATTAATTGTAACTAGGCTTTTTGAAACGTCTACAAATATGTTTTCATTACCTTATTGTAACTGTTGTGAATGTAGCAGATAGAAGATAGTAAATCATGCAATAGAAAATACTAAAATCAGTATGGAAGTTAATATTCATTCATTTGTACGATATTAATTTCTCCATAATGTATTAAAACGTAAATATCTCTATTTTATTGGTTTAAACTAAAATACAAAAAATAATTTTAAACCAATAAAAAAGAGATATTTACGTTTTTATTACATATGGAGAAATTAAAATGCACAAACGAGTATTATTATTAATATTATATTGTTTATTTATTGATGTAAGATACGCCAGGGCTAACAATTATGAAATAAATTTTGTGTAACACTTTTTGAGTAAATGTACAGCTAAATTTTTCAGCAGAAAACTTGATGATTTCATTTTGATTTCAGTATTTTCTGTTGCAGTAAGTTTGAATAAAGTAAGATAAGAATTGCTAAAGTGTAATCGAAATTGCATCATACTTTCGAATTTTTACACCTTTGTAGAAGGTCTTTTAGATATTTAACAATTGGATTAATGAAATATATGTACTTGAAATGTTAAATAATATAACCTTAAAGAGATGTTATTATTACTTCCATACTGATTTTAGTATTTTCTATTGCATGATTTACTATCTTCTATCTGCTACATTCACAAACAGTTACAATAAGATAATGAAAACATATTTATAAAAAGCCTAGTTACAATTAATATGAAATTGCTGCAATATATTACTAAATATATATTTGTTTAAAAATATATTTATTCCATTAAAATTAATACCATTAAAATAATTTCTAACTGGGCTTTTTGAAATGTCTACAAATATGTTTTTATTATCTTTGTAACTGTTTGTGAATGTAGCATTGAGAATAGACTGAGAAATGATAGATAATGAAAGTTAAGCGGCATTGACCGCGGTTAATAAGTGGATGGGTGGATAACTAACATAAACAGAAAAATGTGTAATACTTTTTTTTATTTATTTTATGTTTTTTTGACAATTTTATTTGTTTTTACCTAATTTTTTTTAGAGAATTATCTAAAAAAATTTATTTTATTTATTTTTTAGAGAAATCAGTACTGAATCAGTGTGAATTTTTTAAACAGGGTATTGATTTGACACTGATTCTGAATTAATTGAATACTGAATTTTTAAGGGAACATTGCCCTTTTTCAATTAAATAATTTCAAAACTGATACAGTACTGATTCCATAATGATACAACATTGATTCATTACTGATTTTGTAATAATTCAGTAAGAAATCAGTTTTGCGTTTTGGTGAGAACTTACTACTGAGTCAGTATTAATTTTGATCAATATCAGTAGCTATTATTTATTAATTTCATAATGATTTCATCACAGAATCAATACTGAATCAATAGGAACTTTTTCAACGGGGATGAGGTCTGTACATAGCTACAGGCATTAATAAATTAATTAACACATCAAAAAATGAATACATATTTTCAAATTGAAATTAATAGACTAATTTAACTTCTCAAATATTATTTTTTCATTATTTTTATATTATTGCATTTTAAATATATTCCCGATCAAATTTCGCATTCCCTAATTATTTTTTATCTTGACTGTACATCAAATTTTGCGTTCATAAATACATATTGTTTAAAATCACTAGATATATATCAGTAGACTTAACCAACGGTGGTGCAAGTATTATTTTATTTAAAAGCAATAAAATGAGATAAATAAATTTCTGTTTTATTAGTTTTGAAGAAGTTAATTTTATGTAAATAAATATATTATAAAATTGTTTACTTATTTCTCCAACTATGAAAATGGATGAAGATTTTGACATAATAAATATATTTCTTGGCAATAATGAGGATTTGATAAATAATCATCACGGTTCAAATGTGAACTCCTTGAAACAAGTTAGAAAAGTTTCAACAAATTTAAACGACGAAAAATTTTTAATCCATTTTGATTTCAGTATTTTCTGTTGCAGTAAGTTTGAATAAAGTAAGATAAGAATTGCTAAAGTGTAATCGAAATTGCATCATACTTTCGAATTTTTACACCTTTGTAGAAGGTCTTTTAGATATTTAACAATTGGATTAATGAAATATATGTACTTGAAATGTTAAATAATATAACCTTAAAGAGATGTTATTATTACTTCCATACTGATTTTAGTATTTTCTATTGCATGATTTACTATCTTCTATCTGCTACATTCACAAACAGTTACAATAAGATAATGAAAACATATTTATAAAAAGCCTAGTTACAATAATATGAAATTGCTGCAATATATTACTAAATATATATTTGTTTAAAAATATATTTATTCCATTAAAATTAATACTGTTAAAATAAATTCAAACTGGGCTTTTTGAAAGTCTACAAATATGTTTTTATTATCTTTGTAACTGTTTGTGAATGTAGCATTGAGAATAGACTGAGAAATGATAGATAATGAAAGTTAAGCGGCATTGACCGCGGTTAATAAGTGGATGGGTGGATAACTAACATAAACAGAAAAATGTGTAATACTTTTTTTTATTTATTTTATGTTTTTTTTGACAATTTTATTTGTTTTTACCTAATTTTTTTTAGAGAATTATCTAAAAAAATTTATTTTATTTATTTTTTAGAGAAATCAGTACTGAATCAGTGTGAATTTTTTAAACAGGGTATTGATTTGACACTGATTCTGAATTAATTGAATACTGAATTTTTAAGGGAACATTGCCCTTTTTCAATTAAATAATTTCAAACTGATACAGTACTGATTCCATAATGATACAACATTGATTCATTACTGATTTTGTAATAATTCAGTAAGAAATCAGTTTTGCGTTTTGGTGAGAACTTACTACTGAGTCAGTATTAATTTTGATCAATATCAGTAGCTATTATTTATTAATTTCATAATGATTTCATCACAGAATCAATACTGAATCAATAGGAACTTTTTCAACGGGGATGAGGTCTGTACATAGCTACAGGCATTAATAAATTAATTAACACATCAAAAAATGAATACATATTTTCAAATTGAAATTAATAGACTAATTTAACTTCTCAAATATTATTTTTTCATTATTTTTATATTATTGCATTTTAAATATATTCCCGATCAAATTTCGCATTCCCTAATTATTTTTTATCTTGACTGTACATCAAATTTTGCGTTCATAAATACATATTGTTTAAAATCACTAGATATATATCAGTAGACTTAACCAACGGTGGTGCAAGTATTATTTTATTTAAAAGCAATAAAATGAGATAAATAAATTTCTGTTTTATTAGTTTTGAAGAAGTTAATTTTATGTAAATAAATATATTATAAAATTGTTTACTTATTTCTCCAACTATGAAAATGGATGAAGATTTTGACATAATAAATATATTTCTTGGCAATAATGAGGATTTGATAAATAATCATCACGGTTCAAATGTGAACTCCTTGAAACAAGTTAGAAAAGTTTCAACAAATTTAAACGACGAAAAATTTTTAATCCATTTTGATTTCAGTACTTTCAATTGTAGAAACTTTTTGCGGAGTTTATGTAACACATAAAAATTAAAAATGTTTAATTGAAATACAAATTTATGGTATAGTAAAAAATACTTGTCGATTATACCGCTTTGATTTCAATACTTTCTATTGCAAAAACTATACTTATGGAAAAATATACATGGAAAAATATATAAAATGTCCAATTAAAATAACAATAGGTAGAAAATGATGAGTCTTTAATTTCTAGTTGTTTTTTATTACTGACCCTTTTGTTCCAAATATTTTATTCGTCAAAAGGAACACACTTAAGAAACTTTATAAGTGCATATAAGTTATAAATTACGTAATTAATTTTAAATAAAAAATTTTAAGTTATTGTATAAGTAGAAAAAATATGGGAATAAGAATTAAAGATATTTATTTAGTAGATTGCAATTTAAAAAGTGTGATTGGAATAAAATACTTGCGAATATTGACACCTTCTTGGAAGGTGTTTTGATTTCAATACTTTCTATTGCAGAAATTTCTTTTATCGGATATTTACTTAGTTAATTCTTAATAAAAAAAATTAAGCTATTGTGTAAGTAGAAAAAAGAAGGGAATAAGAATTAAAGATAACTTTTGTTCCAAATATTGTATTCGTCAAAAGGAACACACTTAAGAAACTTTATAAGTGCATATAAGTCATAAGTTACGTAATTACTTTTAAATAAAAAAAAGATTGTTATTTAATAGATTGCAATTTAAAAAGTGTGATTGGAATAAAATACTTGCGAATATTGACACCTTCTTGGAAGGTGTTTTGATTTCAATACTTTCTATTGCAGAAATTTCTTTTATCGGATATTTACTTAGTAAATTCTTAATAAAAAAAATTAAGCTATTGTGTAATGTAGAAAAAAGAAGGGAATAAGAATTAAAGATAACTTTTGTTCCAAATTTTTTATTCGTCAAAAGGAACACTTTATTACACAATAAATCACACCATTAATCACTTGATAAATCATTCGATAATTCGCATGATTAATCATACGATTATTTTCGCCAGGGGCTCCCTTTTGTCTCCAATAAGAATAACTAACCAAATGATATATACATGTGTGTGTGTGTTGTACTAGTCACACTGGGGATTAGGGCGTGGCATCAAAGGCGAAATAAACTTTAAAATAAAAGAATAATAATTCATTATATTACTTAATTATAAAATCTTATCTTATCTTATATTATATTAAAGTGGATCGACTTTTGGTCTCCGGTTCTCCGGTTCTCCGGTTTTTTAAAAATGCATTTTTATAGTTTCAAAGTTTTATTTTAATTGGACTTTACACTTTTGGGCCTTACATTTTTTGGACCTTACATTTTTGGGCCTTATAAATTTTGGGCCTTATAAATTTTGGACCTTACATTATTGGCAACGGAATTGTAAAGTTTTATTTTAATTGGACTTTACAATTTTAGGCCTTACCTTTTGAGCCTTACATTTTTGTCCTCATAAATTTTGGGCCTTACATTTTTGGGCCTTATAGTTCTTTTAAACAAATAGATATCAACTACTATGTCGATATTATTACCAGAAAATTATCTTAATAACAATAATTAAAATAACATTTGATTACGTAATTAAAATTAATAAAATTTCAACACTGGAACATACAATAAATCAAATTAATTTTTATTGTTTATTTTACAAACTTATTTTTGCAAAAATTTCCAATTACAATTATTATGTTATCAAATTAAATTACAATTATTATGTTACAATTGTACTCTATTCACTTGTATATTTCATAAGATATATTTTTTTCAATATATCGTTTTTATTGTTTATATAATTTATAAATTCAGCAAGTATTCATCGAAATCATCTTTAACAGAAAAATTAACTCATATCATTAAATATTAAATGTATAATTAATTAAACATTAGATAAAATATTCAAATAAATATTACTGTTTTTAAAATGCCATTTAGAAGATTTATATCCAATATGCATATTGTCACATATTATTGATATTATATATGTTATATTTGTAACAAAAACATTTTTATTATTAATTATAAATAAATTGACAAAGTGAAAACTATACCTTTTAACTTAATCATTAAGAAATACTACTGCATTTTTGATTATTTCGATAGTCTTAATAAACTAATCAGGATACTGAAATACAAAAAGACTTATTATATTTCAAACAATAATAATTTAAAATGAAAATTAGATAATTTTATAATATACCTTGTGACTTTAATCGTATGGAATGCCATTAGGAATATAATATTTTATTGATATAATATTAATTGGAATGCTGCTGCCGTTTGTTATTTTTATTCAGCGCTGTATTCATTGGAATGCTGTTGCCCTTTGTTTTTTTTATTCAGCGCTGCATTTATTGGAATTGAGGAGCTGGATGCAAGAACACGCCAAGCGCGGCGAATGGATAGAGGAGGCGGAGAGAAATTAACGTCACCGTGACCAAATTTTTTAATTTGCCGAATTTAATTTAAAAAAATACTGTCGTATGCAGAATTAAAAGACGCAACTTTTTTCTATTTAATGTTTTTCTGTACGAGGTGCAGATCAGATGAAAAAAATTAAGAACTGGAAATTAAGAAAACGGATTTTTAATCCATTTTTCAAAATTGAATCGCTGTAACTTTGACAAATCTTAATGAAATTCCCTGATTTTTCGTACAGATACTTAATATAGTCTAACGATAAATATAAACCTGTGAAAAATTCTACTTTAAATAAATTTTATACAACAATTGAACTTAACGTAAATAACAAGCTTTTAATACGGTTTCAGTATTCAGTAGTCGAAAGTGTGTTGTAAAGTCTTAGACTTCGCAAACTTCCAGCAAGAGATTTGTTCGTTTATATTTGAAGATAATTTCTTAAAAATTTCAGCTTATTTGGATAAAAAATGATAGAGTGATTTAAAGAAAACTAACTAAATACTTAACTAAATTACATAAAAATAAAGATATTTTATAGCATCAAAAAGCAGTTATTATTTAAACTATTTTTATGCTGTAGTTTGATACAATATTACGCAATGCGATTTTCAATAAATAATAAAGACGGCCACTGATTTAAGCCGCGAAGTAGATGACCATTACGGCGACGAAGTCGATGTTCATTTGTTTACAATTTCATTGTTTATATTGATGAGTTATATTAAGTATCTGTACGAAAAATCAGGGAATTTCATTAAGATTTGTCAAAGTTACAGCGATTCAATTTTGAAAAATGGATTAAAAATCCGTTTTCTAAATTTCCAGTTCATAATTTTTTTCATCTGATCTGCACATCGTACAGAAAAACATTAAAAAAGAAAAAAGTTGCGTCTTTTAATTCTGAATACGACAGTCTTTTTTTAAATTAAATTCGGCAAATTAAAAAATTTGGTCATGGTGACGTTAATTTCTCTCCGCCTCCTCTATCCATTCGCCGCGCTCGGCGTGTTCTTGCATCCAGCTCCTCAATTATGAGTGTCAAACTACTAAAGAATTTGTGCAAATATTGGCCCATTAGATGGAAAGTTTGGCCCTCTTTGTGTAAAGGTTGGCCCAGATTCTTTAAATGTTTGCCCATTTACAGAAAAGATTATTACAACATATTATTTACAACATATTATTATTGCAATATTAAATATTATCAACGCAATTAAGTGCGCCTTAATTTAAGAAATTGCATGTGAAAAACAATTTTTTACTGGTTGAAAAATTTATTCCATAATCAATACAAAATGTTCCTAAATTGGCCAAAAGTGGGCTAAAGTTTGCCAAAACTGGAAAAATGTTCCAAATATTTCAATGTTGGTAAACATCGGCCCACTTTTGGCGCAAGTTGGCCCACTTTTAGCATACTTTGGAGCATTTTCATCGAAAATGTATTTCCACTAGGGTATGTATAATATTAGTATTTATAAAATATTAAATTTATATTAACTATATTTCATTCATTACATTGAAGCTACTTTCTTATAAACACTGTTTTCTAATAATTTATATTTTATTTTTTTCAGCTTTACAAAAAAATATTAATAAAAAATTTAAAATAATCGTTTAGAAAAATAAAAAAAATTATAATTATTATTAAACAATTGAAACAAATTATTAATATTATTTTTATAATTGTGAATCATTTTGTAAAATAAACCATTTTTATAATGGGTTTGACGGAAATAAAAATATTAGTTGTAAAAACGATTGAACCATATAGCGACGATGCTTCAATGTTAAATGATGAACACATATTAGAATTTAATAACACCCTTAAATCATGTACACCATTCAATATGCAAACAACTCTTTTAGTTCAAAAACAATATAATATTAACTCAGTTCAAATGAATAATGAATACATTCAATTGTTATTTTCTGGAAAATATCAAAAAGGTCATTGGATTTGTATGTATTACAATAATAGAACGATACACATTTATGATAGTTTAAATGCTAAATATTTGCAAAATGAACATAAAGTATACATCAATAGATTATTTCCAGATAGTCAACAATTAAAAATTGTTTTTGAAACAGTGCAATTTCAAACCAATAGTTATGATTGTGGAATTTTCGCGATAGCTTTTGCTGTCTCTATTGTATTTAATTTATGCCCATGCAGTTTAAACTATGATATTTCCCAAATGCGTTCACATTTATTAAAAATATACGAAACACGTAGTATTACGATGTTTCCAATTTTACAAAATATAAACTATAATGTTTCAACAATACCAATCAAAAGATACATGATTCATATTTGTTGTATTGATGAAAAAAAAATTGAATTTCAATGTAGCAGAAATAAAAATAATAGAATAAAATTTTCAACAGAAATTTAATTCTGAACAACAAACAATAATGAATTTATAAAATAAAGATAAAATCATTTCCGTTGATTCTATTACCCCAATGGAAATAGGCTATGAAATACCAACTTATAGTTCATTTTATCAAAAAAATAAAAATAAACAATTTAATGATGTAGAAATAAAACAGCTAAAAATAAAACAGCAAACTATGATAAAAAGGCAAACAATTAGCTGTATCGATATAATAAATGAACGAGAAAAAGAAGCTTATATGAGGAGTAAAGATAGTAATGACGGCAAAATAGAAGAAAAAAAATAAAAAGAAAACAGCAAACCATGATGAAAAGACAAAAATAAATAGTGACGAAATAAAAAATGAACGAGAAAAAGAAGCATTACGAAAAAAGAAGCTTATGTAAATAATAAAAATAGCAACGACGGCAAAATAGAAGAAAAAAAAATAAAGAGAAAACAGCAAACCATGATGAAAAGACAAAAAATGAATGGTACGACATAAAAAATGAACGAGAAAAAGAAGCATTACGAAAAAAAGAAGCTTATTTAAAAAGTAAAAATAGTAATGACGGCAAAATAGAAGAAAAAAAAATAAAGAGAAAACAGCAAACCATGATGAAAAGACAAAAAATAAATAGTGACGAAATAAAAAATGAACGAGAAAAAGAAGCATTACAAAAACAACATATTTATTATAATGAAAATACTGATCAATGTAAAAAAAATGAAAAGAAAAAATTAAATGGAAAAATATTAAACGAAAGTAGAAAAAATGATATCGATAAATTAGTATAAAACCATTTACAAAAAAATTTAAAAAGACGCATATGTATGAAAAATGACAAAGACATGGAAATACCAATCATATTACTTAAAAAATTAAAAATTGATGAAGGAAAATTTTTTAACGTATATGATAAACCAATTAATACCAAAAAAGGTATAAATTATAAAGAATTAAATAAACGTATTTTAATTAAAAATGAACAAAATGTAAAATTAGTAAGTATATCCAAAATAATATAAGGTCGAATAGCAAATGTAGATTTTGATGAAAAAATAATTATTGAAAATAATTTAGGTTATATGTCTGAAACTTGTAAACATTGTAATACTAAACATTTTGTTTCTGAATATACACTAGGTAAAGAATTTTCTAATTGTTGTCACAAAGGAAACGTAGACTTACCGAAAATGCCACCCTATCCGGAAGAATTAAAGCAATTAGCTACAGGAATATCGGAAGATAGTATTAATTTTCGCAAAAATATTCGGCTATATAATAATGCGTTAGCTTTTGCAAGCTTTGGAGCTAATTTTGAGAAGTTATCTGAATCTTAAATGAAAATGAAGCTCGAAAATATGGGCAATTGTATGTTCTAGATAATGAATTAGCTGCAGCTGAAAGAAAAAGTTTTAAAAATAATTTAGATACAAAATTAGAATTGTCAAGTAAATTAGATAGCTTAATTAGAAATGTTAATCCTTACGCTAAAGCTTATAAAATGATGTATGAGGTAGAAAAAGAAAAATTAGAATATTAGAAGAAAAATTAGATAAAAATATATATATAATGAAGCTACTTGTAATGAAGTTGCAATGGTATTTGTAGGAAAAAATGGACTGCCTACTTCAGAGCGGGATATAGTTATATATTCAAAATATGACAATCCAATTAGTATTCCTTTAATAAGTAAACACACTGATCCAATGACATACCCACTTATTTATCCAAATGGAGGATATGGATGGATGCCTAATATGAAATGCAAATATAAGAAAAACAATATTTCATCTTTGCAATTTTATAATTACAGACTTTCTATGAGAAATGGATTTAATCCATACCTTAATATGGGAAAAGTTTCTCAACAGTTTACAATTGATGCATTTGTAAAAGTTGAACAATCAAGATTATATTTTGTAAAGAAAAACCAAGATATTTTAAGAAGCGATTATTATAAAGGCGTAATGGATTATTTACACAAGAAAAAAGAATCTGAAAATATAAAAATTGGAAAAATGTTTATTTTGCCATCAAATTTTGTTGGAAGTTCAAGATTCCTAAAACAAAATTACATTGACTCAATGAGTATAGTAAATCGTTATGGAAAACCTGACTTATTTATAACAATGACATGTAATCCAAACTGAAAAGAGATAACTGAACATTTAAAAAAATGTGAAACTGTAATTGATAGACCAGATTTAGTATTTAAGGTATTTCATCAAAAAATAAAAGAATTTAAAGAATTGGTAACTAAGCAAGGTGTTTTAGGAAATTGTATCGCCTACACTTATGTTATCGAATTTCAAAAACGTGGACTTCCTCACATGCGTATGCTATAATTTTTAGATAAAAATTATAACATTAATACTCCCGAAAAAGTAGATGAACTCATAAACTGCAGAAATTCCAAACGAAGATATCTATCCACGGTTGTATAATATTGTAAAACAGTTTATGATTCATGGGCCCTGTGGAGAGCAAAACATGAGTTAACCTTGCATGAGTAAAGACACAAAAAAATGTACGAAAAATTATCCAAAAAAATTTAATAACAAAACAACTTTTAATTCATTAGGATATCCATTATATATAAGAAGAAATGATATCAAAAAAATCAATTATAAAGGTAAAACCACAATAGAATAGCTGATAATCGGTTTGTTGTTTCGTATAATCCTTATTTATTGTTAAAATTTAATTGTCACATTAATGTCGAAGTATGCTCAACAGTCCAATGTATAAAATACATTTAAATAGTGTTATAAAGGACATGACTGTGCGAACATAGAAATACGTGACACAGGTATTAGATCAAAAGACAGTTCTAATTTAACTCATGATGAAGAAAGTATTGTAAATGTGTAGACGAAAATTTATACACATTTTATATAAATTTTATAAATAAATAAAAATGGAAGTATGAGAAAAAACATTAAAATATTACAACTATTGAATGATTAATGTGAATATGCAAAATAATTAATAATTGTTTGCTCTGAAAATCATTAAAATACAATTGAAAATCGGCTGCAACATATCATATTGTAAATGATAAATCATTACATTAGTTATAATAAATAAAAAAAATGAAATATAAGAAAAATCCATTGAAATATTACTACTACTAAATCATTAAAATAAATATGCAAAATAATTGATAATAGCCTGCCGTTCGACAAAACTTACAGACTTCAAAAAAGAATCAGAGTTTCCCAAAATACAACGACCGAAAGTTTAATTCTTATAATAACGTATAAACAGGTATTTAAAATTATTATTTAAAAACTTAAATTTGTTAAAATTTTACAATTAGAATTATATTTGCATATATCATGTATAAAATATTTCGACAGAGCCGCCATTTAGATACAATCACTCACCCAACGTGCGTAAAAAATGATTTTCATAACACTCAATTTTATAATAACAATTACTATACAGATTATATTAAATACCAAAATTTTTAAATATGCATTATAAAAATCATCACTTTGAAATAATACTACATTCACATACAAATTAAAACCATATATAACACAGCGACAGTATTATATACCACTTTATAAAAAATGTTACCACCGCCATTAAAGAAAAATATAATTTATGAGAGTATATAACATGCTTATATTTTATGTATTCTGTAAACACATTATATTACATCAATTTATTTAAAATTACGATACCCCCCCAAATGGAAATTATTTTATGTGTGTGCATTTTAAATATATTAAATATATGGACATATTTCACTTTCTTTCTGAACACACGCACACACACCTTCTTTATAATAACCTATAATGATTATTTTTACACAGACACAATATATATATATATATATATACTAGGGGGGCTTCGCCCCCCTGCGCGCTTCGCGCGCCAACCCCCTATTTTGAATTTCGAAAAAGGTTTTTCGTAATAAATTTATTTAAAATAATGTTTTAAATTGTATTATTTTTTCACTACCATGGACACCTTAGAAATTAAACCGATTCACACAACACCTTGGAGGTACTGTTATAATGCATTGGGTTTTATACCAAAAATTTAATTTTTTTTTAAATACGATTACAATTTATAAATAAAAGTTTTTACCAAAATTTAGTATAATGAAATCAGAATAATAATAATAAAAAAAATAGAGACATTAAATGTTAACTGTAAATTTTAAACTATATGAATTCCTATAAAGCTTAAATTTATATTTTAATAATTATAAATGTTACTGAAAAATTAACTTACCAAAAATAGTATAGTGCATATACTTACTAAATTGTAGTATTTAGTAACTACTTATGAAAATTTCGGAATATTTTAAACGGATCTAAATACAACTTCACCTCCTAAAATTAATTTATTTAATGACGAAGGATCATCGCCAAAAGTTCTATGACATTAATATTTTGTACTTTTAGAGTAATAAAACTTTATTCTTTAATAAATAAATTTTTTTATTAATTTTTATTAATTTTATAGAACTATTTATATAATTTTAGTGGCATGTAAATAAAAACCTGTTTCTTCCATTTCTCCCGTAATCCGTCATTTGCCCCCTTTTCTATAAATATACATAATCTACTCATTTATATATCCATACAATTTTGAAATATTAATTTAAAAAATATTTAAATTAAATGCTCCTAAATTAATAATTTATGAAAATCTTTTTAAATGTAATTCGTATTTTATATTACCACTGTTAAAATTTGAATTTTCTTTTGCCTTTACTGTTTATAATAGAATTATCTTAAAAATGCAATAATTAATATATTTAATTTTTAACCCATTGTATATATCATATGGATATTTGGAAAAGTGTATGTTATACTTAATTAATATTTATTTAATCTTTAAACAATTTTGCATCTGTATTTAAAGCATTACATTGCATTTTAGATCCGTTATTATTATTGAGTATACGTTTAAAAATTTTATGAGTTTAATCAAGAATGAGTAAACTAATACACATTCTTTCAAGTTATGTTCACAACTTTTTTTTGCGCACGGAAAAAATACATATATTATGTATTCTTGAAAAAACCATTTTAAAATATATATATATTATATAAATCTTCCGCCGCACGCACACACACCCACATACATACATACCTACATATATATACACATATATATGGGCTATTTCACGTCAAGTGGTACGATGAAAATTTTAAATTGCTCCAAAATTTGAGAACAGGCTGGAAACATTTTCCAGAACATACAAAAAAAATTTAGGTTTTAAAAATAATTTGCATAAGAGTTATTCAACCATGAAAAGTGGAAATTTTTCAATTTTTTAGAAAAATTTCTATTTTTAAAGCCATTTATCTCAAAATGTGTTGATTTTTTTGAAAAAACATTACATACAACTTTTGTTTAAATTAAACTTTAGAACTTATCTACCCTGGTTACAATTCTTAATTTTAAAATCTCGAAGAGATAGAACACCCGGACATATTGAATATCAAAAAAAAGGCTACCACATCATAATCGATTTTAATCTAACACCTCTCAAAAGTTCAAATTTTTCGCGAGCTTTGGAATGGCTTGGGTTAGATTATTGGCCAAGACCGCTGGTGTAAGTTATGCCTCATAAACGTCATAAAATCACTAATTTTCACGTATTTTAGGACATAACTTACACCAAAGGTGTATATATATATATATATATATATATATATGTGGTAATGAACAATTAACTTACCAAAAATAGTAAAGTGCATATACTTAATTGTAGTATTTAGTAAAAACCTATTAAAATTTTAGATTATTTTAAACGGATCTAAATAGAACTTTACCTCCTAAAATTAATTTATTTAAGTCATTGCCAAGAGTTCTATATGTCATTAATATTTTGTACTTTTAAAACTTTCTACTTAATTAAATTAATTTTTGTATTAGTTTTAAAAAATTATTTATAACATTTTAGTGGTATATAAATAAAAACCTGTTTATTCCATTTCTCCCGTAATTCGTAATTTGCACCCTCTTTCAAAATTTGCGTTTTAATCCATAAATATATCCAATTATTTTTTCCTTTAGTTACAGACCCTATATATTTATTTTAATTATTATAAACAAAGGCATGCCTTAAATAACCTTTTGTTTGTAATAAATACATACTTGTTTATTTAAGATATTGTTTTATATAAATATACGTAATCTACTTACTTATATACCATACAATTTTTAAATTTTGATTTGAATAATATTTAAATTAAATACTACTAAAATAATAATTTTCGAAAAACTTTTGAAATGTAATTCGTATTTTATATTGCCACTGTTAAAATTTGAATTTTCTTTTGCCATTACTGTTTATAATAGAATTATCTTAAAAATGCAATAATTTATGTATTTAATTTTTAATTTATTGTATATTTCACATATAGATATTTGGAAAATTGTATGTTATACTTGATTAATATTTATTTTATCTTCGAAAATTTGTGCATATTTTTAAAAACATTACATTAAATTTTAGGTCTGTTTTTATTTTATGAGTTTTATCAGGAATAAGTAAAATAATACACATTCTTTCAAGTTATATTCACAACTTTTTTTTGCGCACGGAAAAAATACATATATTATCTATTCTTGAAAAAACAAATAACACGTACACACACACACGCACACACACACACACACGCGCACATGCAGCCCTCGAGTGGGATGTCGAGTGACGCTGACAGAGCTTTTCTCCGTCTGCGTGAGAAGGTAGACACCCTGGTGGAGTTTGTTCTTAATAAGAACGACATCCACAAAGAGCTGAAGAGTATGGCGAGAGCAACCAGCAGAGCTCTCAATGAATACGCGCGGGTGAACAGTGCTGTGTGTTCGACAGCGCCGAAAATTAAAATGGCGGATGCGCGTAGGGATGGAACGTGTCAAACGTCGCCCATCTTCCGCGCTGAAGAGCGTCAAAGGAGGCCGGTGGAAAGGGAAAAGCCCTCACCACCTCAGCAACCCCCGAAAAAAAGGAAGAAGGGGTCAAAGCAGCCCAATAATAAAAATGGGCCAGCAGATGCTTCGCCATTCGTTCCTAAGACGAGTGGGAACCAGTCAAAAGTCCCTGACTGGGTCACAGTAGTGAAGAAAGGCAAGAAGAAGAAGAAGATGAAGAACAGCCAGCCGAAGCAGCATGAATCAGATGCCATCAAGATCAAGACACCTAGCGGGGGCTCTTCCTACGCTGACATTCTCCGGAAGGTCAAGGCTGCACCGGAGCTAAAGGCACTAGGAGAACGGGTCACGCGTATCAGGCGCACCAGGGCTGGAGAGCTCCTCCTCGAACTGGGGCGACCCGGAACGGAAACGGCGGAGCTGAGGACAGTGGTCTCGTCCACACTGAGTGGGTCAGCAGAGGTCCAGCTGCTGACTCACAAAGTGTCCATCACCATCAGGGACATGGACGAGTCCACGACAACAATGGAGGTGGCCGCAGCGATTGCGGCAAAGATCGGGCCAAATGTGGTATCCCCGGATAATATTAAAACCAGGGGATCCTACAGTGGCACCCTAACTGCGACCATCCAGCTTCCGGCAGTAGCAGCCAAAAAACTGCTGCAAGACGGGAAGCTCCGGATCGGATGGGTCAATTGCAGAGTTCGATTACGAGAGGTATCCTCGCGCTGCTACCGATGCCACGAATCGGGACACATCGCGAGGGAGTGCAAGAGCGCAGTCGACCGGTCAGCGCAATGCTATCGGTGCGGCCAAGAGGGCCACAAAGCAGTGGACTGCGAGGCCAAAGCCAAGACCTCGCATGAGGAAGGAGCACACATAAAAAATGATTAAGGTGCTCCAAATAAACCTCAACCACTGCGCTCTGGCCCAGGACCTGCTGTCCCAGCTGGTCAGAAAGGAGAGAGCGGACGTAGCGATCATCAGCGAGGAGTTCCGGGATCTCGAGAAGTCGAACTGGGTAAGGGATGCCACGGGCAAGTCGGCCATCTGGGTATGTGGAAATATACACATCTCCAGAAAGATGGTCGCCCCCCTTCCCAGCTTCACCTGGGTGGAGGTGGCGGGGGTACGCATGTACAGCTGCTACTTCCCGCCCAGCGATTCCACCGAGGACTTTGCGAGATCTCTGGATGCAGTCGTCACCAGTGCTCGGTCCTCACGGCTACCGGTCGCAATCGGTGGGGACTTTAATGCTTGGGCGACGGACTGGGGTAGCGCCAAGACCAACGCGCGTGGTCGCGCACTTCTCGAGGCGTTCGCTCTACTGGGGCTGGAGATCGCTAACACAGGGACAACCCCGACTTTCACCAAAGCCGGCAAGTCGTCCATAGTCGACCTCACCTTCGTCGATCCAAGATTGATGGGGGGAGGGGGACTCGGCTTGAAAGTTAGCGATCGTTACACGGGTAGTGACCACCAAGCACTCGTGTACCAGCTCCAGCTGACCAGCGGGAGGACAAAGAGAGCAGGAAGAGGAGCAAGAGAGAGATGGGCACCAGCCACGTTTGATCGTGAGACGTTTCTCTGCTCCCTTGAGTGTGCAAAAGTGGAGGGAACCGCCGAAGAAAAAGCACAAGGCCTCACGAATGCCCTAACAACGGCTTGCGATGCCTCTATGGCCGTGAAGTTTAACCCTCGCGGCCGCCCACCGATAATCTGGTGGAGTGAGGACATCGCAAAAAAGAGACGTGAGTGCCTGCGTGCTAGAAGGCTGCACCAAAGAGCGAGGGGAACACCGCGGTTCCAAGATCGTTCCGCAGAATACGAACAAAAGCGGAGGGATCTCAAGGTGGCCATCAAGGCTGCCAAGAGAAGGTGTTGGCGGGAGCTCTGTGAAGAGGTGGACCACGACCCCTGGGGCAGACCGTATAAAACGGTTAAGAATAAGATCAACCCCGGGGGCGCTGTTGCACCCACCGACCCAGTTTTTCTTGAAGAAGTCGTCCGCCACCTGTTTCCAGAACATCGGAAAAGGGCAGCAGAGACGGGCCTGATGGCCACCATTGGTGCAGCCGAGTCGCCAGACATTAGTGAAGCCGAGCTGAGGATGGCCGCTAAAGGTATTTCCGTACGTAAAGCCCCAGGGCCGGACGGAATACCTGTTCTGGCCGTCAAGACAGCGGCGATGAGTGCTCCGGGCTTGTGCCTGGACGCATTCAACGCATGCATAAGAGAAGGTTGCTTCCCAGCCCAGTGGAAGACGCAGAGGCTGGTACTCCTACCGAAGGGAAACAAACCCCCGAAGGAGCCACCATCTTACCGCCCGCTCTGTCTACTGGATATAGTTGGGAAGCTCCTGGAGCGGGTGATCTGCGCCAGGCTCGCAGCGGCCATCGGTCGGGCCGGAGACCTCTCCGACAACCAGTTCGGCTTCCGAAAGGGTCGATCGACCATGGACGCTGTAGGCAGTGTTGTTGGTATAGCCACAAACGCCATCAATGCTGGTCGGAGTGCAAGGCGGATGTGTGCCATCATCACCTTGGACATCCGGAATGCCTTCAACTCTGCCAGATGGGACGACATCATGCTGTCCCTGCAGCACTTCCAAGTGCCACTCTATCTCAGGGAGGTCACCTCGAGTTACCTGACTGACCGTACTCTGCTCTACGACACCGACGACGGTGTGCACTCCCACAACATCACGGGAAGCGTGCCGCAGGGTTCGGTCATTGGGCCCCTACTCTGGAACGCTGTCTATGACGGCCTGCTTAGGCAGCAACTTCCGGAGGGTGTCTCGATGGTGGCTTTCGCGGACGACGTGGCGCTAGTGGTGGTCGCAAAGAGTGTCGAAGAGATCGAATATCTCGGAGACGTCTCTATAGAAGTGGTCGCCACTTGGTTGAGAGACCACGGACTTAGTCTGGCGGCGGAAAAAACGGAGGCGGTGCTCATCTCTCGCACAAAGAAGGAGAGGACCGCCACCTTCACGGTAGGTAAAGAACGGATACGGTCGGTGAAACGTTGAAGTATTTAGGGGTCACACTAGACGCGCGGCTGTCGTTCAAACACCATCTCGCGAACGCAGGCTCAAAGGCGACAAAGGTGGCCCGTGCGCTGGCGGGCATCATGCCCAACATCGGGGGACCCCAGCAACCGCGAAGGTCTCTCCTTATCTCGGTGGTGAGCTCCGTAATTTTATACGGAGCTCCTATCTGGGCTGATGCCCTGAACAGGCACAAGAGCTTTGGTGCTCCGTGCCAGAGAGCCTGCAGGATAGCTGCGCTAAGGTTGGCCCGGGCGTACCGAACCGTATCTGACATTGCGCTCTCGGTGGTAGCGGGGACCGCCCCCTTCGACCTCCTGGCAGCCGAGAGAGCTGAAAGACACCGTGAGGGTGGGCGACGCCTAGAAGAGAACCGCTGCCACAACCGATGGTCATTGCGGACCGTACAGGAGTGGCAGCGGAGATGGGACTCAGCCAGGGACGGCCGCTGGACCCACCGCATCATACCGCGGATCCGGGAGTGGGCGAGCAGGAAACACGGCTTCGTCAGTTTCCAGCTTACCCAGGTGTTGACCGGGCACGGATGCTTCCGTAGTTACCTATTTCGTATAGGGGTCTACGGCAGCGCAGAGTGCCCGGCTTGTCCAGGGGTGGACGAAGACTTGGAACACGTCCTCCTACGGTGTCCTCGTTTCAGGGAGGAACGGGACCAATTTCAAATCACTTGGAGCGGTCCTCTCACCCCTGAGGGCATCGGGGCGTGCCTGCTTGACTCCCAGGAGGGATGGAACGCGGTGGTAACCCTCTGTACGTCCGTAGTGGACAGGCTGGGTCTCATCAGAAGAGAAGAGGAGAGAAGAGTTGCGATAGCAATATTAGTGGGCTAACCTAGCCGTTGCCTCCCCCCGCGAAGTAATGCCTTGCGGCGGTTTCCGCGGGGGAATAAAGGTAAGAAAAGAGGTGGAGTTTTAGTGGGTATGCCTATCGACATCCCTCACACATACACACACACACACACACACACACACACACACACACACTTATATATATGACATATATATATATAACATATATATGACATATATATGACATATATATATAAAACATATATATATATATATATATGTTGAATCTTGAATTCTTAGACACGGCGGCGGCGGCGGCGGTGGCGAAATATTTATATATTATATATATATATATATATATATATATATACTTATTTTTTACTCTTTGTCATATTTCTTTTCTTTCTGTATTTAATTCTATCATTATTAGCGTCAAAATTTAACAGTATACTTTTCTTTCCTTAACTTACACAGTTACAGAGCCCTTATTATGTTACTATTAAATGGATCATGCATTGAAAAAATATATGATTCTTGAAATGTATACCTTACCAGCACATCCTCACCGTAAGAGTCGAATACAATATTCATATGTTGGCTTACGCTGGAAGCATAAATATATTTTACGGAGCGTGTGTTACAACTATACACCAAAAATCTAAATGACTTCAGTTCAACATGTCTTGGTCTGCAGAAACGACATCAGGTTTTCATCAAATACACTATCCAAGAGCCTAACTCTCATCCAATAATGTATAAATAGTTATTTAAAATTATCAAATAAAACGAAAACATTGGAAAGTCGACACAAAACATATGGAGTTCTCACATCTTTTCAACTCGTCTACGCGAGATCAAGATTCGAGATGCCTTTTTGAAACGATTGCCCGCTCATATACTATAAAGGACCCCTGCAATAATGATGAAAATGGAGTCGAAATCTCACGAATGATTGGCATTTGACGGATTCTTTGAATGTCACGAAATAATTGATAGTCATTAGATGATCAAGTTTTCAGTTGAACTTTATTTTCAGTTCTGTCTTTGATGTTTTTTTTAATCTATAACATCTTTTAAAAAACCAAAATATTGGAAAGTCGACACAAAATATATCGAGTTCTCACACTCTTTTCAATCGTCTATACAATAGTAGTTACATGTAATTTTAAAGAAATTTTGATTAATTTTAAAACTTTGGTAGTTAACGATCATATTTTGTTTATTTCTCAATTTTTTTTTTTACAAAAACGACATCTCAGTCACCACATTAATTATACCATAATCCTCTTCGCAATGCGCAAATTATCATTGTTGGTGTTAAGGGTAGAGTACAATTATAAAAATATTTTTGTAATTTTTATAAAATATTATGTGAAATGTCATGTTTATAAAATATATTATAAAAAATATTCTTTTTTGATGATTTTTAACACATTCATTAAGTAAAATATTAAAATATTATCAAAAATAGGCTTAAAACAGGTGCAAATACAAAAAACTCCTTGCAGGATAAAAGTTGTCGAAGGGCTTTAATCCAAGAAAATTAAAATTTATATGCAAATAAACTTCAACTTTACACAGCGAATTTGGTGTATCTATAAAAATGCAATTTCTGCCTTGATAAACCCAATTAGTTTACTAATTATTTAAAAAATGTAATGTTTTTCGTTTAAAAAATGAACATAAAAATGTCACATTTAACTTTAAAGAAAAAAGGCTGTGTAACTATTTTACATATACTCATCTAAAATAAGCACGATCAAAATACAACCGAGTGAGCGTTAGCGAGCGAGGTATCTGTTGCTAGTGGTTTTATTATTGGCGATAGCGGACGTGATAACTATTGTTGTCACGATGGCGTCCCGATGAGCTCTCTCGAGCTTCGTCACGTTCGCAGCTTCGCTGGTCAGGCCCGACGTGCGTGCGCAGCTTCTCGCATCGAGTTGTCCGTCAGTCCGTCTCGCGCGTATCATATACGGATACGACGAGGACAGCTTCGCATGGTGGCTATGCTTTTTACGAGAAGGACGCTGTTTCTGGTGATGATGTTCACGAGGTAAATATTTCATGTCGTTCCATTTCCATTCATTTACCGGCTAACTGGTTCTCCCTGTTACAGATGTAGACGGACGGTCGATACCAGATTCTCGCTCTCACATATTCTAACGGCGCATTTTACAAATAAATGGATATACTTTAAATGATTTTAATTTACCAAATGCGTCTATGTACATACAAGAAAATGATAATACATCAACTTTCTACAACAAAAGTAACATGTTTAATGAATTAGAATTTAAAGTAAATTAATTAAAAGATCAACAAAAAAATATTTACCATACTGTTTTGAAGTGTTTAAAAAATAAAAAGAAAGGTTGGATTTTTTTATTGATGGATCCGTAGGGAGTGGGAAGAATTATTTACTTAAAGTTTTGATAGACTATTTGAATTTATCAGGTACAGCATTTTTATGCGTTGCTTTGACAGGTATTGGAATGAACAACGTGTAGTATAAAATCTAATTCAAAGGATGGTAAAAATTTGAAAAAAGTTAAAATTATAATATGGAATATAATATCTATAACATTAAACTTTGCTTTAAAGTGGTCGACAGACTATTTCAAGATATATTGATACTAAAAAAATATTTGGTGGTAAAATGTTGCTTGTTTCAGGAGACTTTAGACAAACATTACCAGTTGTTCGACATGGTAGCCGTACTGAAGTTATAGAAAAATCTGATAAAAATAGTTATTTATGGACCAGTTTTATACGAATGACTCTAAATGAAAATCTGCCTATAATGCGATATTAACAATATTTTTAGATAATAGTTATTAGATGTAGGCAAAGGAAAACGTATTAAATTTGAAGAAGACAATGAAATACTTGAAATTCCTATTGATATAATAGCAAATGCAAATAATATCATTAAAGAAACTTTTGGTAAAAAATAAAGTAAAATGACATCAGTAATTTAAATGTTAAAGTTATATTAGCTCCTTCAAACTGCGATATAATTCAAATTACTAATGAAATTTTGACTATAATGGAAGAGCTAACAGTTGAATATTTAAGTATAGATACAGTAGAAGATGATACTGGAAAAAATCTAGATGTTATGTTGCCTATAGAATTTCTCAATTCATTGAATCCTAATAGACTTCCTCCACATAAATAGAAATTAAAAGTTGGCGCAATAACAATCCATTTAAGAAACTTTAATATAAACCAAGGACTATATAATGGAACAAGCTTGTCAGTGAAAAAATTAGTGAAACATACAATTCAGGTAGAAATTGTAAGTGGAAAAAGAATTGAAAAATCAGTTTTCATATCGAAAATAATTCTATTGACACGCAAAGAAGAAATACCATTCAGTATGCGTCGAAAGTTATTTTCTAATCGATTAGGATTCGCAATAACTATTAATAAATTTCAAGGACTATCATATAATCATGTTGATATCCATTTACCAATTCCAATTTTTAGCCATGGTCAATTATATGTTCCTCTTTCAAGAAATAAGAGCAGAAAAAATTAAAAAAATTTAGAACTAAACAATGCAAAAATAGAAAGTGATAAATCACAGAAATAACACGAAATTTACATAAAAATATTGTATATAAAGAAATATTGTAAAAAAATCGAACGAAAAAGTTCTTTATATTAAAACTAAAATTTTAAAACACGCCAGCAGCATTATTATACTTTGTAACGGGGTGGGTACTGGGGAAATGTAAGGCCCCCGGTTAGGCCCAATTTGTCCCAACTTACCAACCTTAAGTGTGCAGTCCCACGATGCGGCCGGGAATCACTTTGCTTCCCGTGCAATGCCGTCAACAACGTCGAACACCTCGTTTGACTTAGATACCGTGTGTTGGGCCCTATGCCCAAAATCGCCAACTAGGATAAACACCGGAGAGGGCGGTATTCGTGGGATAGGACTGTAACCGGTAAAACACTATCAACAAACGATATTTTATGTTAATCGTCGAGAAAGATCGTCTCACCGAGTCGATTTATTAAATAAACAATTAAATATTAATAAATTAACAATAAATCAACGTTAACAATTTAAGGGGAGTTGTAACGATGACTACCCCCGAGGTCAGCGCGAAAACAAGTAGTTAAAACCTATTAACCGACGAGTTACGAGCAACCGATCCGGGAATGATCGGCTGCTTAACCTGATGGCATACGTCACACCGTGTGACGTATGTATCTCTGACGTAGGGAGCTCTGACGTAGAAGCTTCCTACGTCACGCGCGCCTTCTCTCGTGAAGTGGTTCCCGCGAACCACCGACCTGACTACCCGGGCGGGATTTGTCACGAGAGGGGGGAAAAGAGGAACACTTCCTCTCCTGGACTGTACCAGGTAAATCGGGACACGAAATATTAAGCAGACACGCGGGTCTAAACGTGGTGCACCACTTACCGCGAATCTAAATATCTCGCCTCGGCGGGAAAAGACTGGGCAACGGAGAGATAGCTCGGCCTTGTGGTTATCTCTCTCTCTCTCACTCCAATGGTCGGGAAGGCGGGCGACTCCTGGCTTCCTTCTTTTTCCCTTTCTCTGGGCCGTGCTGCTCCGCACGCCGACGTGGAGATTCGTGGGGAGAAAACCTTACCCACACACTAAATGCACCAGTCTTTCTACACTTTTTCCCACGTAAAGATATCACGGCGGTTATCAACACGTTGTTGTGCCGTGCGCGCGCAAACTCGATCTCCCAGCTGGGCGCGCACTCTTCTCGCTCGTTCTTGCGCGCGCCGCGCTGTATATCCTCTTTCGCGTTGCTTACCTGATCGGTAACTCGCTTACCGTTATAACTTGCATACGCTAAAAATTACAGTGAAAATCATAACGCATTTTTGCAAGAAGTTGATAAAAAGCATTATAAATTTCAAAAAATTACAAAATTTACTCAAAAGATTTCTTTATATCAAAACTAAAATATTAGAATATGGTTGCAGCATCATCGTATATGATACGTTGAAAACTGCAATAAAAATCATAAAGCATTGCTGCAATAAATGATAAAATCTGGAGCTAGAAAGGGAAAGGAAAAATGATCCTGACCCACAGCTAGATTTTGAGCTAGAAAAGGAACCTGAGCTCGAGTCTGGCGATAAGCTAGATAAGTTAGAAACGAAAATGAAAGGTAACTCTACCCCAATGATAAAACGAATAGACTCGTGCGTTTATAATCTGACTAGGTTCAAGAAAGAGAGAAGTCTCCTTGAGAATTCTCAGTTAGAATGTTACACAGCCGATAAGGGAGATTTAGTTAATAAAATTGGAATAAATAAAGATTGTAATTTTTCAGATTTGACCGGAATGCTAGAAAAATTAACAGCTAGAGTGGCGTCGCTGGAAGATAGAGTCCCAACTCTATATGAACTTGGTTTGAAGGACCAAAAGATATACCACGGGGACATAGTGACTAGGATAAATCACATATACGATAGAATTGGTACGCTAGAAGGAAAATGGGCAAAATGGGAAGAATTTGAAGAAATCGAACCAACTAGAGAAAAGGTAGACAAATTATTAGTTTCTGAAACAGTTAGAAAAGAATTTGACAAACTAATTAGAAATAATATGCTAGAAAATAGATCAAGTAACTTAAAAGAAAAGATTCAGATCGAAATTGTAAGTAAGTTACGACAATTAGGCGCGAGTACAAATTAACAAATAGTTCAAGTTTAGAACAGTTCTTGGACTATCTGACGTCCGAACTGCGCGTTTGTGATTTGCTTTACGTTATAGATCCTCGACAAAAAGCTAGAGACGGGATAGATGACAATACCTTGGAAAAAGAAAAGTTCCGAGTTAGAGACATAATTATAAACAGAATCGACCAATCGTATCATTCAAAACTCGCGCACATTCATAACCCAGTTGAATTGTTAGATAAAATTAAAAATCTTAAAGCTAGTGAATCCAATGTGACATCCGGGTATTTGAGAAAACAATTGCATAATTTAAGATATCAACCTAATAAAGAAACTGCTTCGGTATTTTGGGATAAGTTCGACAAAATAGTTAGACAGTACAATAATTTGACAAATGTACAAATTTAACGGAAACGGAAATTAGAGATGCATTTTACGATGCAATAGTAATAAACGTACCCAAAGTTAGAGATGCTGAATTTTTCAATAAAAATACGCATCAGCGACCCCTTTCGGTTGAACAATTAAAAACCTATATTGTTGAACAGGAAGCAGCTAGAGGAGAAAGTTCGAAATCGGCAACTGCTCAACATGCTACGAGCAGTCAAAAGGAGGCATGCTACGTGTGTGGCAATAAAGGACATGCAGCTAGAGATTGCACGAGAGACGGCAGAATGTGCTACAGATGTCGTCGATACGAAGGACACGTTAGCACGACCTGCCCATATTCGGACAGACAGCTAGAAGAGATGGGAATCCAAGCTAGACCGAGGTATGTTAGACAGTGGTGTACTAAACGAGGGTTAATTCGAGGAGCTAGATTTTTAACGAATAAAAGACAAAGCCCCGGACTCGAACAAATAACAAAGAAACGACCTAGATTAGATTTGGCTAGAGGTAAGGGTCAGGATAAAGGGAATGCTAGAATCAACCGTGGGTTAACGAGAGGCAGAGGAAAAGCTACAGAAAGAACACCAGTAAACAAAAATCAAAGTAATCCCGGTGAGTGCAATGGTCTTTTAACAACTAATAGTAGTTTGCATTATTCGACTCCTGAAGAGAACGAGATTCCACAAAATAATATATTAGTTAAATTCCTGGCCGATTCTGGTGCCACAGAATATATGTCAAATACAAAATTGATTTTTAAGAAGCTAGATAATAATAGAAAGATTGATATTAAATGTGCTAACAAAAATGATTACGCGATTATAAAATCGGAGGGAGTAGGTCAAGTTAGTGGTATAACCTCACAAGATAGAACGCTAGAGTTAGAAAATGTGATTTGCGCCGAACAGCTATCCGAAAATCTTCTTTCTTTGAGGAAACTTGTCGATCAGGGTCTAGGCATATATCTAGATAACGAAAAGATCAACGTATTTGATGCATTTACTAAAGAGTCGTTCATTACAGGAATATATGAAAAACCTTATTGGATAATTGAGTTAGAAATAGATAGATCAAAAATTAAGAAATTAAACCAGCCAGAAAATGATAGTAAAGTCATCGCTTACATAACAACGAGAAGCCAAGGCGTAAAAGAAAGCTAGAAAAGGAAAATGCCAATGTTGACGATGAGGAAAGCCGAAGAGTAGATACGCTAGACATAGATCGTGAAACTCTTCAGTCACAGTCTTCAAACTTTGAGAATACTATATACGATAGAAAGATCAGCCAAATAGATAATCTATTAACTGACGAAACAACAAAGTTAGATTGTAGTTTAGATACAATTTCAGAAAACAAAGCTATTTTATGGCATATTAGACTTGGTTACGCATCGCTAGAATATCTAAAATCATTTCAGAAACGGTTTCCGAATCAGAAAGATTTAAGTAATGTAAAGTTCGATAAATCAATACAAGATTGTGAAGTTTGTATCGTCTCGAATTTTAATAAATTGCCATTTAATAGTCAAAGACAAAGAGCAACCAGACCGTTACAAATTATACATGCTGATACAATGGGTCCAATCAGTCCAGCTACTCATCCAAAGGGATATCGGTTCATATCCGTATTTATTGATGATTATGCTAGATTAGCGATGGCATATCCGATGAAAAATAAAAGTGAGACAGGAAACTGCTTAGAATTACTTGTTAGATGCGCTAGAAATATCTTGGGCTCGGATGAAAAAGTATGTTATCTTAGGTGCGATCAAGGAACAGAATTTACCGGTGGATATACGCTAGAAATATTAAATAAATTAGGAGCTGAACTGCAATTAGCCCCTCCGGATACACCTGAACATAATGGTGTTGCGGAAAGATTCAACCAGACGATTCAAAAGAAACTTAGAACTTTAATTTACGATACGCGATTGCCCGAAAATATGTGGGATCTTGCTTTAGGCACAGCGGTATACGTGTATAATAGAACGCCGCACAAATCGAACAATATGGAAATACCACTAGAAAAATTCTGCCCCAATTACAAGATAGATGTAGAAAGATTTAAAAGATTTGGTTCAATAGCTTATATGAAAATACAAAGGAAGGTTGGAACGAAGTTCGATCAGCTAGGAAAACGAGTAGTTATGATAGGATATACTAATACGGGATATTTACTTTTGAAACCGGAAGAAGGTAAATTCTATGAAAGTAGAGATGTTAGATTTTGTGAAAAACTGGTATTCGGAGATAAGTACAACAAAGCTAGTATTAAAGACTGGGCTAAATCGGCAGAGGAAATAAATAAAGAAAGTTGGTTTTTAGAATTTGAAAAGGAAAAAGAAATTTTAGAAACGGAGGGAGTAAAACGCAAAAGAGGTCGTCCTAGGAAAATTGTCGAAACTATAAATCTAAAAGGAGAGTTAGAAACGGTTAAAGCAACCGAAACAACGCAACAGATAGAATCAAATATCAATATGTTAGAATTAGAAAATTGTCAATCTCTATTAGCTATCATAAGAAAAGAGCCAACTTCGTATAAAGAAGCTATGTCAGCAAACGATAAGTTAGAATGGAAAAGGGCAATTGATAGTGAGCTAGAATCGATGAAAAATAATAATGTTTGGACTTTAGTAGATCGACCAAAGTATTCGATAGATGGAAGCAAAGCAAATATAATTGACTCTAAATGGGTTACAAAAAGGAAAATGCTAGAAGGGAATGAATGTAAATATAAAGCTAGATTAGTTATTCGCGGATTTAAGGATAAGAATAATTATGATCTAAACGAGACATATGCACCTGTTTCGCGATTGCAGATTATTAGATCAGCCTTTGCAATTATTAATAAGCTAGATTTAAACGTTTGTCAGCTAGATGTAAAGACAGCATTTTTAAATGGGACAATTGATAATGAAATTTACATGGAGATACCAGAAGGTATAGAATGTTCCGAAATTGATAGAAAAGTTAAAGTTTGTAAAATCAATAAAGCCCTATATGGACTGAAGATAAGTCCCAAACCATGGAATGAAAAGTTTACAGAGGTGGCAATAAAGTTAGGATTAAAACCGCACGAAAGGGAACCATGTCTGTTTACTTGGAAAAATGAAAATAAATTATTAATCTTAATAATATATGTCGATGACATGTTGATAGCTAGTAATGATTCGATGAAGCTAGAAGAGATTAAAACAAAACTTCAGTTAGAGTTTGAAATGACAAATTTAGGAGAACCGAAAACATTTTTAGGTATTGAGATAGTCCGAGATAGAAAGAATAAAGTAACGATATTAAAGCTAGAAAACTATATAGAGAAAATGTTACAAAGATTCGGTTACAGTGAAATGCACCCTCAAAGAACTCCTGTGGTTACTAATCAAGTCGCGAATCAAGCTAGAAGAGATAGAGAAGAAAGTGATGAAAAGGCTAGTCTAGAGTCAACTATCAATAAGGGAAATTCGTCATATAGGGAAATAGTTGGAACTTTATTATACCTAGCTAACACAGTTAGACCAGACATTTCATACGCGGTAAATGTATTGAGTCGACATCAAATAAATCCGACTGATTATGAATGGAAAATGGTAAAACGATTATGTAGATATTTAAAATATACTAAGAGTTTAGGTTTAAAGTTCGAAGGGAAGCTAGACGATTTACAAGCTTATTCGAATGCTAGTTTCGCTGATTGTAGAGGTAGCCTAACTACCTGTGGATATGTGATAAAGTTATTCGGTGATACTATATCCTGGAAAACACACAAACAAGCGTACCTCTCCCTATCAACTTGTCAAGCAGAGTATGTGGCCATGAGTGAAGCGTGCCAAGAGATAGTATCTCTACAATGCTCGATCTATTTAATGTTAGAAAACTCGTTTGCGCCCGTAACTCTATGGTGTGATAATATAGCTGCCATACAAAGCACAAAAGTTAGTTGTAGCAATAAACTCAGACATATGACAGAGGTTAGAGAGCACTACGTTAGAGAATGCGTTCACAGGAACCTAATTGAAATTAAATGGATAGCTTCAAAGGAGCAAATAGCGGATATATTCACAAAGCCATTGGCTCATGATTTGCATGTTAAATTAGCTAGAGAAAATCTAAATAGTTATTTAGAAAATTAATTGATTGATGTTTCGTTACAGAAAATAAAAGCTAGATGGAGCAGATAAGTTGGAGCTAGATATAGCTGGATAAGAAGTTAGAAGTTCAACTTAGAAATTGCAGCTAGAAAAGATCAAGACAACCACGGGAGAGAGTGTTGGAAATAAGACATGATAGTCTCTCTCTCTCTCTCTCTCTCTATCGTTACCGACTGAGTAACGAGAAGTGGGGAGGACCCCGGAGGAAGCAACGCAAGCGGCGGCGCGGCGAGATCGGTTTCTCCCGCTACTGCACTCGAGCCACGGATCCCGACCCGGTCGAATGTACCAAGGCCCCCCCCCCCCAGTGTACATACGTATTAATATATAGAATAAAAGAGTTTATTATTTCATAATATATAACCGGTGAGTTTATCATTGAAGCCAAGCCCTTCCTCTCCTGTTTTTATTCCAACATATAATTTATATTTATATTTTCAAGATCTGGAAACATCTATATTATATTAAGCTGCTTCCATCAAAAACCTATCTCCCTTTCTGTGACGTCAATCTATTTTTATGACGTAATTGTCGAAGTGACGATATTTTTTGATAAATCGATGTATCACATGTTTTTTGACGCACTGTTGGGGGTTAATGTTTTTAGTTGCTTTTTTAAAAGGGGTAAAATTTGAAGGGGGAAGGGGTGGTGGTATGGGGTGTACCCTGACCACCTAGACATCGCCTTCAGGAAATGACAATTTTTTTTGCATATTCAAGCAGGGTGGCACACTACTTACCAATAGACGATGTCCAGATGACCCGGAGGTCACCCTGACCACTTGGACATCGTCTTCAGGAAGTGACAATTTTTTTTGCATATTCAAGCAGGGTGGCACACTACTTACCAGTAGACGATGTCCAGATGACCCGGAGGTCACCCTGACCACCTGGACATCGTCTTCAGGAAGTGACAATTTTTTTTGCATATTCAAGCAGGGTGGCATACTACTTACCAGTAGACGATGTGCAGATGACCCGGAGGTCACCCTGACCACCTGGACATCGTCTTCAGGAAGTGACAATTTTTTTACATATTCAAGCACGTTGGCAATTCAGGAACTTTTAAAGGACGATTTCATTTCTAAAATCTCGGTAGTCTAAAGGTTAAAATGTAAAGTTTCCAAACCGAAAATATAAATATGTGATTTGTGTTAATAGTATTTTGAGTAATAAATACCAAATACACTATAATTTTTTTTCCCTTGAATGAGAATAGAGTACAATCTTGTTTCCAAAACTTTCTTTTCTAAAAAAATGCAAGGTTAAGAAAATACTCATTAGGTATAAAGGAATAGATACATTCCTACCCAGACAGCACTTCATATTGCAGCGATATTGTTGGAATAATGTCATATTGCTACAATATTGTCAACATACATTTTCTGATTTTAGTATTTTATTAATTAATGAACTCATTAATGAGGATAATAGTTTAAGCTAAAGAATTGTTGTATTGTCTTATGTTTTGACGAAAATTCGTACTATATTTCGAATTACCTATAACCAAATTTTTTAATTCTTTTGGATATGTGGGTGAAAATCATCTAACGTGCACAATTGTGTAATAGTGAAATATATCCCATTATATCATATATAAAATTACGAATAATATATTCTAAGTACAATATATGTAATTTAATGTAAGTCAGCCGTGAAACTTGATAAAAGTTGATTTTATTGCCAAGTTTAAGTTGCTTAAAGTTTGAAATGTAACGTCCCCTGGCTGTAAGAAGGCCATAATCGCATATTAACTGGTGCGATTATAGGCGTATTTCTTTATTTCAAAAACGGGTTCAAAAATAAAAGGATAATAAAAGGATAACTTAATTGTTCATTTTGATAACCACAATTAAAATCAAGTTGAAAATCTGAACATTTACTGATTTTTGAAGTGCACTGAACTTGCTGAACTTTGTAACAAACTTGTTATTAATAATAGCTGTGTTATGATTAATGTCTTTAAAATTAATTGTAAACATAAAACATTTTTCTGACCAGGTGAAATTGTTAACTTTTGGTTTACTTTAGAGGTAAAAATTTTATTTTTAATATTTCTTGATGTTAAGCAAAAAATACGGGCATGTTTTCGTGGTAATTCAGCGGTTACCTTTTTTAATGTAATTCATCTGGTAGAGTATAATTGGAAAACTAATAAATTTTTTAAAACCAATTCATAGAGTAAATTTCAGATAAAGTAACTACATAAAAACAGTATTATTCCGATGTGGAAATTTTGAATGTTAACGTAATAAAATTTAAAAAACAATCTATGTAATCTCCCCTGGCATGTAACATCCCCTGTCCAATTTCTTTTATAACAAATAATCGATGCTTGGATCATTACATGCTTTACTGTTTATTTTGCACTAAAAAGAAAACAGTATTTCTTAACAATTGTTTTCTCCATTCAAAGGAACTATGCAGAGTCCATCAAATGGAAATGGAGTGATGTGAGCCCCAAAAAATTAATTTTAATGAATACTTTGTTACGAAGTAATTTGAGATAGACAATGTGAAACATTATCAATAGGGTAGATCTAGTACGAAAATAAAACTCAGAAAAGAGGCAAATTGTTATTTAAGATAAACTTGTTATTAATAATAGCTGTGTTATGATTAATGTCTTTAAAATTAATTGTAAACATAAAACATTTTTCTGACCAGGTGAAATTGTTAACTTTTGGTTTACTTTAGAGGTAAAAATTTTATTTTTAATATTTCTTGATGTTAAGCAAAAAATACGGGCATGTTTTCGTGGTAATTCAGCGGTTACCTTTTTTAATGTAATTCATCTGGTAGAGTATAATTGGAAAACTAATAAATTTTTTAAAACCAATTCATAGAGTAAATTTCAGATAAAGTAACTACATAAAAACAGTATTATTCCGATGTGGAAATTTTGAATGTTAACGTAATAAAATTTAAAAAACAATCTATGTAATCTCCCCTGGCATGTAACATCCCCTGTCCAAATTTCTTTTATAACAAATAATCGATGCTGATCATTACATGCTTTACTGTTTTGACTAAAAATAAACATTATTTCTTAACAATTGTTTTCTCCATTCAAAGGAACTATGCGAGTCCATCAATGGAAATGGAGTAGATGTGAGCCCCAAAAAATTAATTTTAATGAAGTAAGTTGTTACGAATGTAATTTGAATAGACAATGTGAACATTATCAATTAGGGTCGATCTCGTACGAAAATAAAACTCAGAAAAAGAGTAAAATTGTTATTTAAGATAAAAGAAGTCACTACTAAAAGAAATAATAAAAATATATAATTTATATTACAAATATAAAAATTATGTTAAATTGATTATATGGAAACATTGCATATATTTTATAAATGGAAGAATTTGTTAATTAATTTTTTTTATTGTTATTATCAATTAGGTATAGTTATATTCAATGTATACTCCATAAAATATGTTTATTAAAACTTTCTATCCCTATTACAAAATCTCACGTGAGAAATTGATTTTTTATTATTTAGCAAATTTAAACACCTCCAATTGAAATATCACATGAGATTTTGGCATGAAATCTCACTTGAGATCTCACGTGAGATTTTGTATTAGGGATGTATTCAAGATGTTTATGTTTTATATATCAAAATATATGTAATTCCCCTGGAATGTAAAATTTAAAAATCTTCAATACGTTGGGTAAATCAACTGATCCTGTATGCCCACTGTAAACAGGTACTCTAGAAACTGTAATTGGTCCAGAGAAACCAAAAATATACAATTTTTTTCATTTTGTTTTCTTGCATATCACAACGTCAAATGTTCACGTTAGTTGATTTTCACCCATGTAGGATTGTCAGGTAGCATTACTTTACCCATTTGACAACAACTTGAAAATAATTTATTTTTATTGTATTCACATGAAAAATGTTTTGCATGTCAATATTTATAAATTTCACACATTGTACCAAAATAATTTTTAATTATTAAAGATTCATTAAAATAATTATTTGCTATTTTACCATCAGACATATTATTTTTATTTTTTTTTGTTTGCTCTTCAGTTCTGCAATAACATATAATTTTTTTTTTTAAATGAGGAGTAGCATTTTCATTTATTGACTCATTATCATGAACTTGAGTTTTTTAAAAAGAGTTAAAATAGGATAAGGTGAGGGAATTAATGGAGGATGGGTAGTTGACCTGGAGGTCATCCTGACAACCTGGACATCGTCCTCGGGAAGTGACATTATTTTTTTGTTTTATAATTTTTTTGTTTAATTTCATTTTCCCTCTGCGATTACAGGCTTGGGACTGACATATATTGTTCATATATTTTGTTCAATATATATTGTTCGTTTATTTTGAAATTTTGAGTGCTACTCTTTAAAGGTGCTGCTTATATGTATATTTGTAAATATTTGAATTAAGTGTGCACTTTAGATATGATTTTTTTATTAATTAATTTATTTTTAACGCTTTGTTAAAAACTTAGCAATATTAGCGCTACGCTTTAAAGGTGCTGCTTCAATTTTTGAATTGTTCTATTGATGATTTATTTTAAAATTTTGAGCGCTACTCTTTAAAGGTGCTGCTTATATTTATATTTATAAATATTTGAATTAAGTGTGCACTTTAGATATGATTTTTTTTATTAATTAATTTATTTTTAACGCTTTGTTAAAAACTTAGCAATATTAGCAGTACGCTTTAAAGGTGCTGCTTCAATGTTTGAATTGATCTATTGATGATTTATTTTAAAATTTTGAGTGCTACTCTTTAAAGGTGCTGCTTATATGTATATTTGTAAATATTTGAATTAAGTGTGCACTTTAGATATGATTTTTTATTAATTAATTTATTTTTAACGCTTTGTTAAAAACTTAGCAATATTAGCGCTACGCTTTAAAGGTGCTGCTTCAATTTTTGAATTGTTCTATTGATGATTTATTTTAAAATTTTGAGCGCTACTCTTTAAAGGTGCTGCTTATATTTATATTTATAAATATTTGAATTAAGTGTGCACTTTAGATATGATTTTTTTTATTAATTAATTTATTTTTAACGCTTTGTTAAAAACTTAGCAATATTAGCAGTACGCTTTAAAGGTGCTGCTTCAATGTTTGAATTGATCTATTGATGATTTATTTTAAAATTTTGAGTGCTACTCTTTAAAGGTGCTGCTTATATGTATATTTGTAAATATTTGAATTAAGTGTGCACTTTAGATATGATTTTTTTATTAATTAATTTATTTTTAACGCTTTGTTAAAAACTTAGCAATATTAGCGCTACGCTTTAAATGTGCTGCTTCAATTTTTGAAATGTTATGTTGTTGATTTATTTTTTTTTACCTCCGGGTCATCTGGACATCGTCTACTGGTAAGTAGTGTACCACCCTGCTTGAATATGCAAAAAAAATTGTCACTTCCTGAAGACGATGTCCAGGTGGTCAGGGCGACCTCCGGGTCATCTGGACATTGTCTACTGGTAAGTAGTGTGCCACCCTGCTTGAATATGCAAAAAAAATTGTCACTTCCTGAAGACGATGTCTAGGTGGTCAGGGTACACCCCATACCACCACCCCTTCCCCCTTCAAATTTTACCCCTTTTAAAAAAACAACTAAAAACATTAACCCCCAACAGTGCGTCAAAAGACATGTGATACATCTATTTATCAAAAAATATGGTCACATCGACAATTACGTCACACAAATAGATTGACGTCACAGAAAGGGAGAAAGGTTTTTGATGGAATTTAATTTTTATATAACTTTAACTTTAACTTTAATTTTTTCCATTATATATTTTTAATATTTAATTTATTTTAAAAAAAATAATAAAAAATAAATAAATAAATAAATAATTAAATTAAAAAATAATAAATTAACTTAAATTTTTTTTTTTTTTTTATATATATAGAACTTTTATCCTCCAAATGTTGAGCAATCGATAGGTGAAAATCAATCATTAATAATTATAAATAATATTTTATTTAAAATTTTTATTTAATAAAATGTTCTATTTTTCATGATTTTTATTTTTTGACATGATCAATTTACGAGAAATTGCCCATATATACGTGTAAAATATAAATGTGCATAAATTAAAGGGTTATACCTAATTATCTTTTTTTATTGTATTCATACAATTGTAATTTTATTTATTTTTTCACATATAATAATTACAAAGGAAATAAGTTTGGACAACGCCATAAGAATAATAATAATAATATAAAATCAAAGAGTGTTTTAATTGAAGAATAATAAAATCCAATTATCATTGTAATTATGTGCATTAAAAAAATAGACAATAATAAATGTTAACAAATAAGTAAGATTATTATTACTTAGGATTAATATATTATATTTATCTAAACTTCGAAAATGAAAAATTAAATCTAATAACTTTATAACTTCATATAGTTTAAATGTTTTCCTAATAATTAATATTGATACAACAAAATAAATCAAAAGTTTTAATCGACCGAGGTATTTGTTGCTAGTTACAATATTACGTAGTTTTAGCAAATGTGAGTGTATATGAGAAACGTTAAATTTTGATGATTCTACAATCATAGTTATTGGTTCACGATTGTACTGTTTGGAATAGTACATTACGATACAAGTGCGCAAAATAGGTCATTCCCACACTAGTCGGAAAAGACAAGTGTGGGAGTCACCTATGCGTACGTGTATCGTATACTATTTTTCCTAACGAATTGCGCAAAGATTTCATTTTGTGCTGACATTTGAGCGAGCGAGATAGTACATTGCTGCAATAGTGGCAAAATAAAATTTTCTCGTAACAGTACTCACAATTATAAGAGAAAAAGTGGTATGGGCTTGAAATCACATTGCCTCTGATACTTTTGAGCACTATTGCAGGAAAATTTTAGTTTGCGTACTAGTGCGGAAAAGTACCATTTTGCGCACTCAAACGCGTGCGCACAATTGAATTTTGCGCACGGAGTTAGAAAATAGTACATTACGATACAAGTGCGCAAAATAGGTCATTCTCAAAGTAGTCGGAAAAGACGAGTGTGCGGGAGTCACCTATGCGCAAGTGTATCGTATACTATTTTTCCTAACGAATTGCGCAAAGATTTCATTTTGTGCTGACATTTGAGCGAGCGAGATAGTACATTGCTGCAATAGTGGGTAAAATAAAATTTTCCTGCAACAGTACTCACAATTATAAGAGAAAAAATGATTTCACCCCGAACCGATGTTTGCGCCCGAGCAAAGCGAGGGTGAAAAGGTGGTACGGGGTTGAAATCACTTTGTCTCTGATAATTTTGAGCACTATTGCAGAAAAAGTTTATTTTGCGCACTAGTGCGGGAATGTACTATTTTGCGCACTCAAATGCGTGCGCAAAATCGAATTTTGCGCACGGAGTTAAGAAAAATAATTTTTAGTTATAAATTATTTGGAAATAATTGATAGATAAAATTGTATATACATCTTTTACAAATTTAGCATTTAAACTATCATAAATGTGTATTCTATTATTATTATAGTAGATACAAGTCCAATGGCCCTTTACAGAATTCCCAGAAAATAATAATTGGATGTATTGTGACAATGCAAATAGTGCATGTCATTAAGAGCGACAATAAACTATACCTTACCTTCCCTACCCTTAGTACCTAATACCCTCCCAGTAACCGAGCTCCTTAACACATATGATAAACCACCGAGCCCACAAACAAAGGTGCACAGGGGAGCAGCCGAGCAGGACTCAGAAGGAGTTCACCGAAGCATAGATTACTCTTGAAGTAATCTAATAAGGAGCCTGACGAAGAGCCAATGAAGCAGCATGCTGAGGTGTTGACAGCGAGCTGCAAAGTCCTGCATCTAGTAGCAGCGTACCCAGCAAGCCAAGGTAGACCGAGCCAGAAGAAGGAGCCAATGTAACCAGGAGGTCCGTCAGCCAGCAATAATCCAGGAAACCTGCAAGCACCAGTTAATATAGTAATAGTCATTATAAGGGAGCAGTCAAGAGCACACACTCAATTAAATAAGTGTGTATAGGAGAGGACTTGTGAAGAGGTTAGGTGAGCATTGTAAGTGCTCACACACACAGAATATTAATATTAATAATAAAGACAGCAAGCCGTCTTCCAAGTGGATATTTACCTGAATATCGTCGTGTGTCCGTCCAAGCAGCTCGAGCCCGCCGTTGCACCTGTCACGCCGTGCGCCTCAAGAAGAGCGAGAGAGACGGAGATATTGGTCGCGGCAACACACACGAGCCCGTATCGATGTGCCGCGTACACACACCTCCCGCAGCCGTGTAAGCACCGAGATTATTAGCCGACAAGAGTAATAAGGAACGAAAGGAATAATTACCTGACATGCAGCTTACGTCGTCGTCAACGGCATCATTGTTGTTGCTGGAACGGATGAGGCGTACACTACGAGACGATGCGGCGGCCATGTTACTCAAGCCGCACTCGAGTAAGGCCGCGTACGCACCGCAAGTGGGCCGTCGCGACGCATGCGCGCACAAGGGCAATGCGTCGACCACGCCGAGGAGAGCAGAGCTCTTCCGATCGCCGTGATAGATACGTCGCCGTGGACGAATTGAGAGTGCAGCGAGTGTGCGAAATTGTGCCGAGCATATTAAACGAGAGCAGCGTAGCAACAAAGGTTGGTGCATCCTTATCTGTGCCTCCTTTATTTTATTATAATCCATTCCGTGCTTCCTTACTGTGTGTGTGCGAGTTATCGCGGTTTCCCCCTTCTCCCCCCCTTTTCTTTCGAGCAGCTTTCGACCCGCGATCGCGTATCGTAGCCGCGCCGTCGGTCGACATTAAACTCGTCGCGGACGAATAACGCAGATTCAGCCAACAATTCGTGATATTTGATTTACAAATTGCACTCGTGTAATCTGCCGTGAGCCGCATATCGCCTTCCTAACTTCACCCCCCCCCCTGAGCCGATCGCAGCCGAGCTTGAGCCCGCGTAAAGGACGAGACTGGCACCCGTAATTACATAAAGTAAAGCAGATAATAAATTAAGTTATTTTACATATTCCTTATTTTTATTATCCCCATCACCTGCACCCTAATCCCCAGTGCAGTGTGACAGTATTTATTGTTTATTAATACCAGATTAATATTGTAAGATCTTTGAACTGAAAGTATTGATTACATGTCAAATCAGGATCATAATTTAAGTATATTATTAAGTTGTAATATGTGTATAATATTATTTAACCTTGAAGCAGCACCACTACATGGACTAACAAGGAGGGCTTCCACTTTCCGGGAAACAAATTTTGTTGCAACTTTGAGAGCTTTTTTCTGGTAGCTAAATATGAAAGATTTCATATGAAATTTAATCTTACAGACTGTTAGACGAAAGTTTTACGCAGTTAATGAAAAATTGTAAAAAAATATGTTTAAGTTTAATAAAAAATAAGGCTTTATTGATTTCCACGAACCTTATATTTATTCTTGCCGACGTTTCGGACGTATTTTTTCCGTCCCTTTTCAAGGCAATAAAAGTGTAGTACTAGTGTAAAGGACTCCCTTTGGGGAGGTCCTCGTTATCAATATGTTGAGTTGAGGTTTTGCGAGAGAAATCTTGTGTGCGATGTGCGATGTAATAGAGAAGTACTGTTTCTCCAGAACGCGATTAATATCTCTGCGCCTTTTTTATTGTTTCGAAAAGGGACGGAAAAAATACGTTCGAAATGTCGGCAAGAATAAAATATATGGTTCGTGGAGATCATTAAAGCCTTATTTTTTATTATCTATTTCTGGACGAACGATAACTTCTCCCACCATCTATACGTTTAAGTTTATCTACGTCAGTAGATACTCAAAACTCAAATCCATTAAATAGTTGAGATCAAATAGACATATTTTGAAAAAAAGAAGCTTAAATATCTCAATTTGGACAAAAGTTAAGGAAAAAATAAGAAGTAGACAAAATATTTGCCTAAAAAGTGTTTCAAATCTTAATACTAAATTTTTGTTAAGATTTTATCTAGACCTGTCGAACAAGAGCGAATGGAACGCGAATTTATTTATATATAACAGCGCGAATAATAACAAGAGTTTATTAACCATTTGCCTTCTTGTAATATATTTATAGCAAGTAGTACAATTCTGAACGTGACAGATTATATTTATTATTATAATAAATTTGATGCATCGGCCAGGAAACTCACATTTTTCAGAAAAAAAGATTAAAGGAATAATATGATTAGAAAAAATGTCAGGTTCACCTAAAAATAATGATTGTTATGTAAATAAACAAAGAAACATGTATATAGAATTTTCTGTAAACGATACATTATTAAATTTATACAAAGTAAAAGTTTAGACTCTCTATGCTCTCGATTTAACTAAAACGATTAGGGAAACAGGGCAAAATTTGACAAACGAAATAAATTATTAAAGGATACACTAGAAAAAAGTGCAGCGAATATTTCATTATCTATAAAAAATACCTCGCGAATTTGAATATAGTGACCCCTTTTTTCCAACCAATCTTTCTATTTCCGAAGTTAGTGAAAACGGGAAAGAAGACACAATAATTAATTCTACGCGCGTAAAACACTTTAGCTTAAAACCTGCTGTATTGAAATACGAGAAACAAAAAGAACTTATCGCGAATAATCCTATAGATTTTAGTACGCCAACCCCGATTAATCTTCCATATGAATCATTGATTTTAACACCCGATAACGTTATAAGATCGGTAAGAAGACGGCTCGCGACTTAAGGGGACGCCAAATCAACATGCTTACCGACATTTACGAATTCAAACATTAATAGGAGAATTTATAAATTTTAAAAATTTTATTAGTTGTCCCCGCTAGCTTTTATCAAAATCTAGGTGGGATAACTTATACATTATATGAAAAAAGTGATTATTGGTTTTGTAAAGATTGAATCTATAAACATCGGTAAGCATGTGGGTACAGCGTCCTCTTAACCTTTAGACTGCCGGCATTTTTGCTTTATAAATTGATATTTTTGATGTACAAAATTTATACATAAAAACACCTCATATCTCTAGAGTAGTTGTCAAGGTCACAGGTGGCACATATATGAGCCATGCCGGCAGTCTAAAGTTAAGTGAAATAAGAGTTGTTAGATTCTTATCTCGAAAAACCCAAAATCCTAGAAAATTTACAAGAAAGTGTAAAAAGAAAGACAATATTTCAAGGTATCATAAATAAGATTAAAGGCGCGTTAAATATTTTTTCCACTCCGATCGAAAAAGAAACTGAGGAATCAAAGGTATTAGTGACAGATACGGCGAAAGTACTCGACCATAATCTAGTTCAAGGAGCGACAAGTTTTACTATTCCCTTCGATAATCAATTAATTAAAATCTCACCCTAAGAAGCAAACTCTTCTAATATTAAAGACAAATTGTTTAATAAAATTAATTAATTTAGAGGAATTAATAATAAACACCAGATTGAAGGGAGCGAAGTTAAAAAACAAATTAATAATAAAACAATGAAGTCTCAAATTCGAGGTTTATCGCTTAAGGTCGCTTTAGATATAATACCGCACTTTAATGGTCATATATAAATTTATCGCAGTTTTTGGACGGATGTAATAAAGCAATGGTACATTACGATTCAAGTGCGCAAAATAGGTCATTCCCACACTAGTCGGAAAAGACGAGTGTGGGAGTCACCTATGCGCACGTGTATCGTATACTATTTTTCCTAACGAATTGCGCAGATTTCATTTTGTGCTGACATTTGAGCGAGCGAGATAGTACATTGCTGCAATAGTGGGTAAAATAAAATTTCCCTGCAACAGTACTCACAATTATAAGAGAAATAATTATCTCACCCCGAACCGATGTTTGCGCCCGAGCAAAGCGAGGGTGAAAAGGTGGTACGGGGTTGAAATCACTTTGTCTCTGATAATTTTGAGCACTATTGCAGGAAAAGTTTATTTTGCGCACTAGTGCGGGAATGTACTAAATCGAATTTTGCGCACAGAGTTAAGAAAAAGTAATTTTCCCGTCTGAGTACGAGAAAGAATAAACAAAACTAATTCTATTAAAGATATATTCGATTTTTTAGAAAAGACTTTCGGATCAATAAAAACGTATTACGAGTAGACGGGAGATCTTGCTAACAAAAAAAACAATGAGATAGTTGTTGCTTATTTTAATCAGCTACAAGAAATAAAAAATGCAATAGTTAAAGCGGCCGACAGAGAGGATTGAGTCGCGATAGCAGAATATTTCATGCTCGAACTAAGGCGATATTGTTTAAAATTCGGCTCTACTCAAAAATTGCCTAAAATAAATTATGTTTCGAATAACTCTCCAATTGTATTTCAATATTATTTTAACACTAGTCATGGAGCTATAAATTGTTTCACATAAGCACAAAGTTTTGCAGAATGATTTTACGATATTAGCAACCGACGTAATCCTATAAACAGTTCTTATAGCTCACAAAGTCGCTCGGATAACAGCTATAATTACAATGGGCCGAATTTACAATTTGGTGGTTGGAACGAACCTCAATAATAGTATTACGTCATAAAACGTATACTTTTAATTTTGTAATTTCAAATCTACAACAAGTCGTAATTAACAACTGTAGCTTAAAGAATGTGAACACTAAGTTTCGTAAATGATCTGGATATTAGCAATGAATCGAAGAGTCAAAATACGAACTCAGCGATTTGTTAAATGAGATCATTGTAATATTTGACTAAAATTTGTAAACTAATTTTATAATTTACAAATCATCTTTTACAATAAATTGAAGATGTGGACCTATAATCAGGCAGTTCGAATTACGTGTCGGCTTGTCTCTCAAATACAAAAAGTTGAGAGTACTAAAGATAAAATAAGCAAAACCAATTGTATTATAAAGTGCTAAATTAATAAATCCTACTTATAATATTTAAATCAATAAATATCCAAAGTATTAATTATTGATCTCCCCAACATGCAAAGAAGCAAAGAACTTCAAGGGAAGAAATACAAAATAAGTAATCAATTTACATAAAAATAATTAATATTAGTGTAGAAAGAGCTTCCTTCTTTCCTGTCACTAGATTATACATTTATGTTCTGTAAAATGTACTCTTAGTTTACTTAAACAATCCCTAGGTTCGAGACCTAGCTAAGTGACAGGCGTCATTGTTTGAGTTAAACTTCTAGTATTCAGGACATAACAAATTGTTTCGGTACATACACACTATTATTAAAGGAAAATTTAAAAATTGGAAGAAGGGTTCCAATAATTTAAAAAAAAACCGTAACTAATGATTTCGGTAAAAATAATTTTAATAAAAAGCAAAGTATAAATCAATATTTTAGAAAAAGGTGTATACGTATATTTACGCTTAACTATGTTAAGTATTGTAACATATCAGTAATTTCAATTAAGTATAGCTTTGAAATAAATATTAAAAGTTATCAATTAATTTTGAGTAATCTTTAATAATAAAAGAAATAAACAACATAACTTAACAAAGTTAAAAAAAATATTTATTTAAAAGTTACAATAATTTGATTTTTATTTAAATACACCTTCATGTTTTTTTTAATTGTGGTGGATCGTCAATTTTGTTGGTACACCATTGACATTGGGGTACAGGATTTTCATGATCCCAGTCTTCGATGTGACAATCGATCTGGAACACAGAATGAGAAGTAAAATTCGTATTTTTCACTAAATGAGAAATTGTTGATTGGTTTATGAAAGTCTATTATAAAAAAAATAAATGAGACATATATATTAATAACAAGAATAAGATAACCATTGAAAGACTTTTAACTTACTGAATTCATTGTAGAGTTTATTATTCTACTTTGATAGGGATTGCGACGCTACTTTTCGTCGGGAAAAATCTAATTGGATTAAATTATAACCCGGCGGAGGTTCCGTCGTAGCTACGTTGAAAATGGCTAGATATCGCCGATTTATATTTAGTTGGGCGCCTGGCGATATTTAAATTAAAATGAATAAAAAAGAACTAATTACTTTACAAAACGACTCGGCAACCCGGCAAATCTCCACCTCGACTCCTCGTCACAGAGGGAATCCCGACGGCTGACCACCTCGGAACCGACGGCTTTTAGAGTAAAGGAAAAATCAAATAAATACACTCGCAAATTCTATCTTTAACCACAACTCATTTATTTAAAAAGTTAATAGAAATTATAATTTCCGGCACCGACACAATATATACTCGCGATCCGCGACCGACTCTCACACACGTGCACACTACCTCTCAAATCCGTCCGTCCGGCAAATATATAAAAACATAATGTTAATATAATTCGGCCGCCCGTCGGGCTAACCGCTGTGACAAGGTATGTAATACCTGTCAAAGTAATAAGCGAGCGAGTCCCAATACAAACTAACCTACCTACCCTCACATCTCTAAGCCTACCTCACGGTGTAAGAAACAGAGGTGGACCGACTGCCTTTCCCCCACCATAAAACTGCTGTGATCTTATTGAAGCCCTTCGCCTTGTCTCCGCACGGCGGCGCCACAGAAACAATGTACTATTTAATCGCACATACAGTCAGCCACCAAAGACGCGTCATTGTGTGCGTGTAGCACACGGACATTGCGTGTCCTTCGTAGTATGTGTGAGCTACTGTATTCATGCGCGGCAAAATTAATTTATTTGAATCTTTAAATGAATTTCGCTCTAAAGTACTATGCCACGAAAAATCATGGAACTTGCTGAACATATACTTTTTTAACCCTGTAAATTACAGAGTGGACGAATAATTAGAATAGTTGCAAAAAAGTTGAGTAAATTGATATATTATTACGAGGGATTATTGACAGTTATTCAATTGTACTACAGTAATTATCAATTTTGTCAACAATATATGCATATATATATATATATATAACACCTTGGAGTAATTTATTTGAATATTTTACACATATATCGCCAATATGATTATAAATTATTTATATAATAAATAAGATTTACAGTGTATATACGTATATATACACATACATATGTATTTTTGTTTCGAAATGTACCACAAAAATTTGTTACATTTTATTTTTCATTATTATTTTATCAATATATTATTAATCATTTATATAATTATTAATATTAATAATATAATATACAATAATTATTTTATTATAATACAATAATATATGGGCGATTTCACGTCAAGTGTAAAGAAATATAATAATAATGTTAGTACATAATGAGTGTCAAAATATTAATTTGCACCACAGTCATGCATGTTCAGGAAACAGATTTTTCCTTTTTTCAATTTTTCACCATTTTGGATCTTAAATAAACTATTACACATCAAATGGGAAAAAGTAAAAGCACTATTCGGTGGAAAAGATATAAAAACACAATTAACAAGGTTTATTTGTTATATGTTCATGTATGTTTAATACATGTTCAATCAGCTAATGTTATTAATTGAACATAATATAATTCAAATAATTATGTGAAAAAAAGTTTCAACCAGAGCAATACTTGTTGAATATAACTATTAAATAGAATGAAATATGCACTCAAGTGCTAAAATTGTGTCATTTTTACAATTTTTAATTTTTACAATATCTTTGATTTTATATATCTTGGATTTAACATATGATTGGTTAGAATCAACATACCATATTTAATAAAACTTTGTTGAAAAGTTATTTTTACAGAAAATAATCTGATTTAAATTGGGGCATATTGATACTGTTGTGCAGACCAAAATGAAAACTGACAAAATGACCCATCGATAGACAATCACATTATTGCAAATGATAAAAAATTCTATTGAGCATTTCAAAACTTTTTCCCATTTAATGTGTAATACTTTATTTAAGATCCAAAATGGTGAAAAATTGAAAAAAGGAAAAAAAAACTGTTTTCTGAACATGCATAACTGTGGTGCAAATTAATATTTTTACTTAAAATTTTCTTTACACCATGGAAGATATTTTGGGTCTGTATCTAAAATTTAAACTATTTTAAAATTTTGACACTTACAATTAGTTAATATACAATAGTAAATAGGCGCTCACCTATCTATTACTAAGTTTTACTTTTATTATTTTTTCACTTGTGTATAGGCTATATGCCTGTCATATTTTTAAATAAAAATAAGTAAATAAATAAATAAATTAATATATAAAAATAATGCACGCAGACAAACGTGCTAGAAAACATTGAAAAGTTTACAAAAGTATTTTTTAATTGTGGTTAAGTAAGTTAATTATCTAATTTTTTTACATGCACTTTAATGAAAGTGAAGAAATAAATTAATATTTTTTCATACCTCTTTTAAGTTAAATGCAAATATAATAATATTAAAGCAGCCTTTTAAAAGATTAGTTATGAAGCTTCGATTTGCTTTTCTTTAAATTTTGCTATGATTTTGGGTTTTTATAGAATGTACAATTTTTTTAAACTTTTAATATTTTATTTTATTTTATATTTAAAAAAATACATCTTTCAATTGCAAAATAAAAAAATATTTTTTATTAATTTATTTGTAAAAAATATGTATTTATTTATTATATAATTTGGCAATTTTTTTTTTCTCTTTACTTATTTTTTTTAAATCTTTATTTTTTATTTTAGCATATTGCCGCATTCTTAATATAACATAATAATAAATACAATAAGAAATTATATTATATTTATGCTCTTCACATGGAAAGGTAAACTTAAAATTACTATTTAGAACGTCTTCGATGACTAGATTGTAAATATTTGGAGACTCTAAATGTTTTTGAAAAAAAAACTCTATGCATTGAAATAATAAAAATAAGTATATATTAGGATGTATTAATCCACCTCTCGTTTTTATCGCAACGAGATCTGCTTCACTGCATCCCTGAATCAGATTTTCATACGATGAAGTGAATGCATTTTTGCAAATTTCACACGTTGATGTTTTAAACATTTTTCTGGCAACAAAGCCAGTAATATAATAAATAATACTGTCCTTAATTTCATCAATTTGGTAATCACTTTCTATTATTTCATCGCATTCCCATTTTCCCTGTTCTATCAAACCATCCATTCTTTCTTTGAGCTTTTGTACATGCTCTTTTCTAGAATATATATTATAACTTTTGTATGATACTGAAAATTTCTGCATAAATTTAGAGTATGATAATTTAATGTTTTCAAGTACTTGCCTGTAACTTTTATTGTCGCCCTTAAATATTTCTTTAAAATCATCCAACGTAATTGTTGGTGCTTGCTCTTTCTCTCTCACTGTACAATTACCATACTTTGGCGGTTTTAAAATTTTATACGTGGAAAGCAAGTGGTATAGCTGCATAAACGTAGGAAAACTTGGATGTAAAATTGAAAGAAATTCTGCAATGTACTTCCAAAAATAAATATTTTTTCTAGCAAAATTAACTTTTTAAAATAAAAACGCCTATAAAAACACAGTAAAAAATTTAAAGCAAATCGAAGATTTATAAGTTATCTAGGAAACAGGTGGTTTAAAATTATTATATCTATATTTGCATTTAATTCAAAACAGATATAAAAAATTTCTTTATTTTTATCAAAATGCGTCAAAAAAATCAGAAAAATAAATTGAATAACCACATACAATCGAAAATTAAGTACTTTGGTAAAGTTAATAAAGCTTGCTGGCGCATTTGTTTATAGTAAATTAGTTTACAAGATATATAACATTTCATTGATATTAAGTTTTAAAACATATATATAAAAAATATATGCATATATGTATATATGTATAAATATTTTATAATATTAAATATATATACATATTTATAAAATATCCAAAAATTTTACACAGAAAATTAATTGCAACTATTTTTTCTTTCACTTTTTTTATATTATACATAAATATGGAAGATTCCATGTGAAGTGATTAAGTTAAAAAATTGAATTTTGTTTTAATGTATGGAGTAAGTAAAAAACTACTTGAATTGAGTGGAGCAAAATTTTTAGATCTGAATTTCAATTAGTACCAGAGCTATACCCAATCAAAATATGGAATTTTTAAAAAACAAATGACTTTTTTGCCATTTTGATCACTTAATAACTAAAAATCTAATAATTTGTTCTTATATATATTAAATTTGAAAAAGTTTATAAATTTCAAGAAGAATCTGTTGAAATAATTAATTTATATTAGTTTAAAACATTGAATATAGTTATAATTAATAAAAACCTTTATAGTAAAAAAAAGGGTTGTACGATCAATGATCAAAAATATTTTATCCATCCAAAAATCTAATTCATCGATGATTAATTACCTTCAAAATGATGCAAAGTTTGTGTGCGGCAGAGCATTTCAGACAAAGTTATGGTGTTTTTAGGCAAATTTCTTAAAAAAAGAGAGCGAATGCATTTTATGAAAAAAACAGAGTAACCATATACTTGCATTCAAACAATATGGCACTATATTGTTAGTCTCTGATACTTTACAATCTCTAAGCTGCTTACAAACACAAAACTGTAGGTACCTGTTATATAATTGGATTTATTGTAATTATATAAAAAGTTTCAGGCATGTATCTAATTATATAACAGGTATAACTGCTTATACACCTATTGTTTTGTGTTTGTAGGCAGCTTAGAGATTGAAAAGTATCAGTGACTAACAATAAATCGTATATCTCCCATATATATTTTCTGTCTTATCCAGACGAACAAATTTTTTTCTGTAACTTTGTAAATACTCTCTCCTACATGTTTTTTGGATAGTGGTCTACAATTTTAGAGGCTAAAACTTAATAGTTTCACAGATACTGAAGGTTAAAATGGTATTTTGACATTTCTCTAATTTTTTCTTAACACTCAACCTACTATAACACAAAATTATCTAATTCAATATAAAAAAACATAAAAGACCTTTTTTTCTGTAAATTACATGAAGTTTAAGAAAAAAAATTGTCCAAGATCATTGAGCGTACCACAAATATTCACCATTATAAAGAAATCATTAAAATTGTGAAAAAGTGGTTTAGCTCCAAGGTGTTATATATATATATATATATATATATATATATATATATATATATATATATATATATAAATATTGTTGACAAAATTGATAATTACTGTAGTACAGTTGAATAACTGTCAATAATCCCTCGTAATAATATATCAATTTACTCAACTTTTTTGCAACTATTCTAATTATTCGTCCACTCTGTAATTTACAGGGTTAAAAAAGTATATGTTCAGCAAGTTCCATGATTTTTCGTGGCATAGTACCTTAGAGCGAAACTCATTTAAAGATTCAAATAAATTAATTTTGCCGCGCATGAATACAGTAGCTCACACATACTACGAAGGACACGCAATGTCCGTGTGCTACACGCACACAATGACGCGTCTTTGGTGGCTGACTGTATGTGTGATTAAATAGTACATTGTTTCTGTGGCGCCGCCGTGCGGAGACAAGGCGAAGGGCTTCAATAAGATCACAAGAAGTGGGGGAAAGTCGGTCCACCTCTCTTTCTTACACCGTGGCCTACCTAGCCTACCCGAAGCTTCCCAAATCCCCAATACTTCTCTTGGCTCCTTCCACGTAGCACAATAAAGCAGCATGTCAGGAGAGGCGACACAACTCCCAGGAGGCTTCGCACCAGGATCATGGAGCAGCCTGCGATGGCCCAAGGTGCCAGATGGAGCAGCACGAGCAGCAACAAGACATCCAGGAAGCTGTGAAACAGTTAGATAATTAATAATAATCCTAATTAGAAGGAAACAAGGACGCATGTAGTGCACATACTAACTGACAGCTACATGCTAGGAGAGGATTGGAAGTGAGGTTATGGTAATCATAACATTACCATAACTCTCAATTAATAATCAGTAAATAATACGCAGCACTCCCTCGGGAGATAGATATTCACCTGAGAAGCAGCCAGCATCCCCGCAGCAACGCAGCGCCGACGAAGAGCAGCAGTCACCGACCCGACGCGCAGCAGCTGAGCAGCCACCGTGAGAGCGAGTGAGAGAGAAGACTCGAAGATCGGCCGTCCCGTCTGCACCTGTAACAGAGCAGACTCATTAGCCGATACATTATACAACACGGAGGAACGATCATATAGACTTACCGGGTTAACAGCATCACCGGGAACATCGTCCTCTCCGTGGGAAGCAGCAGCCCGGCAACGTCGTCCGCCTTGATCAACATGGCCGCGAGCACTCACTACACGAGGCGCGCGAGACGACGGCGGCCGACGGGCGACTCGACGCGAGAAGCTGCGCGCGCACGTCGGGCCCGAGCAGCGAAGGGCGAACGAGCCCGAGCTCGAGAGAGCTCATCGGGACGCCATCGAGGCTACATCGGGCAATCGATTCGCGACCGAGTATATCACCGATATAGTATATTTCTAGTGTGTGTGTGAGAGCATTGACCACAGTGCAGCGAAATCCGAGGAGACGATCTCCACGTCAATAAGGTGGGTGTACGCCTTGCAGTGGATATTCGTATTCCTCAGACCGTAAGTGTGCTTCCCCTTTACTCCCCTCCCCTCCCCTCGCGCAGCAAGCAGCAGCAGCTCGTACGCAGCCGAACTTAACCGTATAAATTCGCCGCGATCGTACGCGGCTGGCGCCCAAACCTTATTTTAGTTTTTATAATAAATTAATATTATATTATTGTTTAAATCGTTATTTCGCCTTTGACGCCACGCCCTAATCCCCAGCGTGACCGTTACACCGTAAAGATTACTCGCCTAATAACTCTTCTCAGCTCCAAGACAACTCCGCTCGACCCTACTCTACTCGACTACTACTCTAACTCAACTCGCAACAAAAGAAATGGCTACTCTGCCTCTGAAACTACTACTCTGCAAAAATCGACTGCCTCGTCGGACGATCAGGTAGCGAATCATCGAGACCGGCTTCTTCATCCGGCTCGCGGCGTGGCTTGATCCCCAAAATTAAGGATTTTCCTCCCCACCCTATCGCTATCCTGCTCTATCTTACTCTACACCTTATCTACCGGCGTTGATTAGGGTGGTTGATTGCGTGATCGATACGCGTAGTCAGCCTTGATCTTATTTCCGTCAAGGCCGATTATCCAATAATAGTGGTTTACGTCACCACCAACCTGTTCATTATTGGGTCGATCACGCAACCAATCATCCCTGACACTCGGAAGGCGCGCATTACAAATAATTAATTACCATATCGGTAACCCATTCGGTGCTGCCGCCCCGTGCCTACCGGCTATATAATTCATACTAACTACTCCCGACACACTCACACAACAATTAAAATTTAATTCATATCAGCAACTATTTACAACTATATAAATTTAAAAACTACTATAAATCGCCCCAAACTCTACCGACGGATCTACGTATTTTTCTTTAAAATTAACGACTACGCAACGGGATTAAAATAATTAATCTAATAATATTATATATACATTCTAATAGGCCGCGGTATGCCTTCGCACGTATACATTAGGTATACCGCGACTCCTACTCTACTCGCGCTCCCCTCGCTCCGCGCGCTCCCACCCATTATCCCACTACGGTCGATCACTCGAGCATCTTCGCGCGCGCAACACTCTCGCTGCTCGAGTGACTTCCCCCTTCTCCGCGCACCACGCCTAGTGCCGCACGAGCGTCGCCGTCGGTGCCGCGTTCCCCGGTATACGGGTGTAAGGTGGGGGAGCACCCTGGCTCTCCCGACTACTAGTACGCAGTTCGGGCGTGCGCGCACCCATGCGCCATCTCAGCCGTCGTCGTCTGCTGAGCACGTGTGACGGTTGAGGTTAGGACGCCGCTTAACCTCCCGTCTTGTTGACATCAGCAGTTATTGGTACGCCAGGTATCGTGAGACGACCTGAGCTCGGTCCTTGGCTCACGATACCTCTCGGCCGTGGTCTGGGTCGTAGTCCGCATACTACCGTCGGATATCGGTCGCTAAAACATACCCATACTGTGGGTATCAGTGTTTATTTTAAAGTGCATCGGTGCATTTCGGTCCGCCTGCGAGGGATTCGCTACCTGCGACGCGATCGCGAGCCATGTGCATGTAATTGTGCGTTGTATATTTTACAACGTCACAGGATATATTCTTTTGATAATAAAATTATGATTGATATTCTTGCAGAAACATATACAACTTATATAGTAAATTTATATGATATAAGCATTTTTTTAACCCAGATTTGTTTTAAATCAAGTTTTATAAAACATCAACTAATTACAAAATTTTAAAAAGAGATAATTATATATGTATATATATATATATTATTATTATTAATAAAAACATTATTAATAAAATTTTTAATAAAATAATATTGCATAAAATCAAATGTCAAATTCAGAAAATAATATATCATGAACTAGAGGATTAGTTAAAGAAAATCCTGTATTAAAAGAACAAATAGTAAATTCTTGTCAAAAGAGTTAAAAAAAAGTACGTTCTCCTCTATCACAAACATACTATATTATTATTCCTGAACAATCAACTTCTACCGAATTCGAACCAAATCCTAGTCTATATAAAGATTTGGCTATTGTATTAGACGATACAGTTTGGGACGAGACAAATTCAAGTGGAATAAACGATTATACTGACATTGAGGGCTTATTAAACCAAGGAAATCTTTTATTAAATAATTCTGGATAAACAGAAATAAATAATTTAATACATTTTGAAACATCAAATCAAGTAAATAATAATTTAAATAATTCAAAAAATTTTAATTTTACAAATATAAATATGACTCAAGAGAGCACGTAAATTATCCTTAAAAGATGTTGCAAGTTTAGTGCCTGAATTTCATGGACATTATCCAACACCTACAGAATACATAGAAAAATTAAAACAAGCTAAGTGTATCATTGCTATAAAGCTTTGGGAAATTCTAATATTGCAGATATTGAAGATTGAATCTCTATTATAAGAAAATTATGTCCTTCAAAGAATAATTTATATGAATTATATGGAAAATTATCTCAAATTATACAAGAAAAAAGGAGTCCGTTGTAAGTTATACTATGTAATGGTAAGTGATATTCACTCAACATTATACGAATTAGGTAGGTAAACACGAGCGCTATATATAGATATAGGTATAGCCAACGACTCGAACGGCTGATACCCGCGCAATGATTGTCAGAATTCGGGAGAGAGTCGCGCGCGCAGGACTAGAGAGACACGATAGATCGCGACAACACGTGTGTCAAGACGCACCGTACTTACTTGATCGCTATACCCGTGAAGTGTTTTTCCGGTGTGTTTTAGTGCAGTTATGTTGTACATACGCACGAGACGGAGTGATCCAGGGATACCATTTAGGGTATTTCTATCCTCTATTATGTATTGTAAATGGGATCGTACTGTATGAGTGGAACAAAGAAGAAATACCTCTATCCGGCAACACTGGAGTGATCGGTGGTCGAGGGATTCTTCCACCGACATTTCGAATCTATCAGAAAAGAGATAGCGAGAGAGAGGAAGCACTTTGTCCTTTTGTATTCGTGAGCCGAAGAAAAGAAATAAAAGTAAGTGGTACCACTTTTCGCGCGAATAATTATTATTGTTTATCAAATATTTTATTCAACGCGGTCGTGCGATTATTATTAAGATAGTTAGTTCGCGTACCCCTTTCCCCTCTCGTGTTGAGTCGACGTTTACGACTCAACCTCGTACGTATAAAGACCTCGACCATAATAAATGTTACTAAATCTAATTATTTATTTTTATCTCAATAAATCTGATAATCGTTAATCTATTTTAAATCACGTTGATTTGTAGTCTTAGAACCGGCGTATATATTTGTTCCTCCGTTTTCCTTCGAGTCGTATTTTAATATACGAATTATCGCGGACTCACATTCAATTTTCTTTCCGCGGTCCATTTTAGGAAAGATTAACATTGTTTTACCTGGGGCCTTATTCAGTAATTTTAACGCAAGCGCTAAGTACGATTTAACGCCAAAATTTGTTCGTTAAGTGACTTTTATTGACAAATTTTGGCGTTAAATCGTACTTAGCGCTTGCGTTAAAATTACTGAATAAGGCCCCTGTTGTTGTTGGAAATCGAAATTCGATTTCCGTACAACTTTAACGGCAAGTGTGCGGACAGGTAACCGCAGCCGCTGCGCGGGAAATATTTTGTAAAGAACATATGTATAGTTACGAATTATATTGAGTCATTGACTACGTGATATCTAGTCGGCGAGATTATACAAGTTTGTTCGCCACGAACTACAGGTATGTAAGACGGGCGACTCAATAAGTTTTCCCCGGGCAAGCACACCGTTACAATTAATAGAATTACAGATTTAGTATTTCAAATGAAGGAAATTCAAAAAGTAAAACCGGCAGAAACCTTCTCTAAAATATTTTAAAGAAGGATAGAAATTTGAGATAAATATTCGAATTGGAGAAAATAATAATTTTCATCCATGTCTATAAAAGCTATACAATTAGAAAATCAAATTTTAAAACAAGACAGTTTAAGAAATAATGATTATTTATCTGGAAGCAATAGTTTATTTAACAATTCAGAAATACAAAAGGTTATAATTTGTCAAATTTGTCATGGTATTCAACATGAAGCATTATTTTGTCGCTCAGCAGGCTGTGTTTACTGTGAAGGAACAGATCATTTCACAAATAATTGGTTTGTGTAAAATAGAAAAACACGAAATAAATTTAGTTGACGAATAACCTATATATGTGAAACAATTTCCATTACCTTATAAATTAAAGGAAATCGTTGTTGAAGAAACGAAAAAATTAATTAATAATGATCAAGAAATTCAAAAAGCGCATTTAATGCATCAACTTGGTTAGTAGTAAAAAAGACTTTAGCTACTAATGGAAAAAAGAAATGGAGATGTGTTATTAATTATAGAAAATTAAATGCAAATTATAATTTCTGATCCTTATGTTACCTAATATAACGGAAATTTTTGATGAAATGGAAAAAAAGAATAAGATATTTAGTTCAATTGATATGGTATCAGGATTTCAGCAAATTAAAGTAAAAGAAAGGAATATTCATAAAACTGCATTTAGTATTCATCCATTAGGACGATGAGTTTAAAGCTTTACCTTTTGGCTTAATAAATTCACCTAAAACTTTTCAGAGAGTAATGAATAGAGTTATAGATAATTTAATTGGTACAATTTGTTTTGTATATATCGATGATGTAATTATTTTTTCAGAAACAGTAGAAGAACATGTGAAGAGGTTAAATATAGTGGTAAAAAAGTTAAAAGAAGCAGGGTTAAAAATTGAAATAAGTAAATTTAAATTCTTTAAAAAAGAAATTGAATTTTTAGGGCATATAATAAGTGAAAATGGTATAAGAACCGATGAGAAAAAAATAGCTGATATAAAACAGTTTCCTCGATCGAAAAATATAAAAAATGTGAGAGAAGTTTTAGCTTTAGCAGGATATTATCGACGATTTATTAAAAATATTGCACAAATAGCCACACCATTAACAACTTTATAAAATGTACTGAGACTTCCAAGTATGCACTAGGAGCTATTTTATCACAAGGGAAAATTAATGAGGGTAGTCCGATAGTATGTGCGTCTCGTGTAATTAAGGGTGCTGAAAAAAATTATTGTACGTATGAAAAAGAAGCATTTGCAGTAATTTTTGCTGTGAAAATATTTAAGAAATATATTTTTGCAAATAAGTTTGCAATAGTTTTAGATCATAAACCTTTATTATCTTTAAAAATGGCTGATAATAACTCTGGAGTGCAAAAATGGTTTTTTAAATTAATGGGATATGATTATGACGTAGATTATAAACCAGGAAAAAGTAATGTAAACGCTGATGCATTATCAAGAAATCGTATAAAAAGTGCAATTATAAGTGTTACAACAAAAGCTCAAAGGGCTAAACAAATTCAATCAGAAAATATACAAATCTCTGAACCTGTACAAGAATTGGTGAACAAAAAAGGAGTAGCTAAAAGAACTTATAAGAAAGATAAGTTATTAATAAATGAAAATTCTATACAAGAGAATTAACAGTTAAAAATATTAAAAGAATGTGAAAATATAAATTTTTCTTGTAATTCTATTAATTTAAGGAATGATAATATAGTTCATACAATTTCCAAAGAAAGAAAATCATTTGATAGACATACTGAATTATTGATTAGAGACAAACAAATTGAAATAAACAAATTGTTAAGTAGAAATGAAATTGAACTAATTAAAATCGGCAATAAAAAACTTTTTGTTTTATTCCTGGGTATTGTTGAATCATGTACTAATGTAGAAGTAAATTTAATCAATTTCTTTAAATTATTAAAAAACATATTATTACAGAAGAAATATTGAAGTTTTAGTAAATCAAAAGAGATAGAAATATAATAATATGTAACAATGAAGTTCGTCTTGTACCATTAGAAGAAAGAAATAAATATTTGACATGTATCATTCTTCTAGTTTAGGAGGTCATGCAGGAATAACAAAAATGTACAATAAAATTAAACTTTGTATTTTTGGGAAAATTTGGAAAAAGATGTACACAAAAGAATTAAAATTTGCAGTGATTGTAACAGAAATAAATTAAAAAGAAAAAAAGTTAGACAACCTATGTTAGTAACAGATTCAGGATCAATTTTCAAAATATTTAATAGTTGTACCTTTAATAGATCAAACTGCAGAGTATGTAGCGAATGCATTTATAAAACGTTTCTTATGTGTGTTCGGGTGTCCAAAATTATTGTTATCCGATAGGGCTAGTAACTTCACTGCGAAAATTATGAAAGCAATTGCACGAAGATTTAAGTTTTCAAAAATAGAAACTACCTCGTTTACACCATGGGCGAATGGTACTTTAGAAAGGGCACAAGCTCCCTTAATGGGATATTTAAGAAATTTTTTATGAAAGGAAGTTAAATGGGATGAGTTAGTCGAATTAGCTCAATTTTATTATAATGTTAACATTCATACTAGACATATGTATACATCTTTTCAAATTGTTTTTGGTTTTCCTCCAAGACTACCGTCACATGAACCATTAAGGAAAAATGAACAGTTACCCACTTTTAAGGGTTATCTTGAAAAATTAGTTTTAAATATGGATGAAAGTTCAAAATTAGCCCGAGAAAATTTATTATTATCTAAAGAGAATTCAAAAAAGTATTATAACAGATTTGTAAATCCAATACAATTTGAAGTAAAAAATAAGGTTTGGTTCACTCAACAACCCAAAACAGGTAAATTAGAAAAAGATCATTATCTTGGACCTTTTGAAATTTTGAAACTACATGAAAATGGACACATAGTCATTGATTATAAAGGAAAATCAGAAACAGTTCATCCTAATAAACTATTTATAAATAACGAATCGAATTATAATACTAGACCATCGGCTACTTGTTTCCGGAAAACCCGGTCACATAAAGCGCGATTGTTATATATTGCAAAGATAAATAAATAGAAGGAAATAAATAAAGAGAAGGAGATCAAAATGAAAAACACCGCTACTCTCTCTCTCTCTCTCTCTCTCTCGCTCTCTCTCGCTCTCTCTGTCGGTAAGTGTTCTGCAGCATTTTGCTCTGCTCTTCTATTTAAAATACTTTTCTGATGATTTTTTCTAGTCCTCGGAGTGAATATTGTTTCAGTAAGGTGTCCCAAGACCGGCTTATCACTGAAAGTATTTTTGCTTGAATTAAATCTGCATATCAAGCCGAGGAATACACTTTATCTGTAACGCTATTCCTTATTAGCCATTTTGTATTGTATTGGAGCTCCAGTGGCACAGTTTTTCAATCTCAACTTCCTCAGCTGCGGACTGATGGTGCTGTTTCAAGACTAAATAATGTTTTATCTCCATATTGAGCTTTAATAGTGCCTGTGATTTGTTTGTGACTCATTTTAAAATATAAAATTTGAACAGTGTGTGTATTTAAGATTATCTTTCGGCGTGGTTATATTTACTTTGTGCGTGGATGATAAATTTCAATTGCGTATTATAGTTTAGTTTTTAATCACGTGTCGCGCTGAAACATTTATCTATTTCCTAAACACTGTTGTGTACAAAAATAACTTCTAGATTTATATTTTTTTTTTTAGTTGGTTAGTTAGTGTTAAATTAATTGGTTGAGCTTGTGTTAGTATTTTAATTTTTCATTTCAATTTTCATTTTAGTTATATCATTAAGCGCTTTCTTTTAAGTGTAATATATGCGGATGACCGTTGATATTTTTGTAAGCGTATTTTTGTTTACATCTATGATGCCTTATCATTGTTGATACATTAAAATTTTGTATCATAGTTCATGTATGTATAGTATATGGATAGCGCTGCGCTTGTTGTTTTGAACATTTAGCGAAATAGTTTAAGTATTGTTTCTATTAAAAACAATAATTACGAGTGTCTCCCGTAATTTAAAAACGCTGGTGACATACGGGTCGACGATGAATTGCCGTATTTAAAGCATGTCGGAATTCGTGAAGATGTTGATGCCAAGTCCGATGATCCGCTTCAACAAACGTTGCAATCATCGTTTTAAGCGTGCAATTGCTACGTTTGATAGGATTCGATTGAGGATGGTAAGTAGGTGTAGTGATATGCTCCACCCCATATCTTACTAAAATATCGTTCAGATATATGTTTTCGAACTCTTTACCATTATCCGTAAGCAAATATTCTGGAGTTTCTCAACGAAATAAAACTAACTCTTCGAACGTTCTTGCTATTGCTTTACCATCAGCAGATCTCAATGGTTTTAACTCTAATCAGCAGATATTTGTATTGATTTTTACTGGCCGGAAACTCCATCATATCCGCCGCAACAACAACCCACGGTTTCTCTACTACCCTACTACTCATCAGTCCTTGAGGCCCTGATTGAGGTACCTTGTACTTTTGACAAGCTTCACACCCTATTACAAATGTATGAATGTCGTACTACATTCCTCTCCAGAAGTACTCTGTAGCGACCTTATCATATATCTTTTCAACCGCTAAATGACCTGCGGAGGTAACGCAATGGGCATCACTCATGACCCGATCACGTTGCTCTTCTGGAACCACCAATTTCCAGGACTCTTCTCTTTTGGCCACTGGGTCTAACAGTGGTTCGTTTCGGAATATATACAGCATTCCATCTTCCACTATTCACTGCTTATATCTATCAGGGAACTGCTGAACATTCCAATCCCTTAAAAGGCAGCCACCACATTTTCTTCAGGCTCGTACATCTTGGAGAGAGCATCTGGGACTTGATTCAAGGCTATTTTCCTATGAATTATCTCAAAATTCCATTGCTGCATCTCCAGGGCCCAACGAGCAAGTCTACCCGTCAGCTCTTTCTAATTTCTCAGCCACCTAAGAGCACTGTGATCCGTAATTACCATAAACTTGTAACCCTTAAGATACGGTCTCAACTTCTTGATTGCCCAGAGCAATCCCAAACACTCCTTTTCAGTGGTTGTATAATTTCGCTCCGCAGCAGTCAAGACCCTACTAATATAGACGTAGGGATGTCAGCACAGCTCCCAAGGCAAAGTTGCTAGCGTCGCACTGAACCTTGAAAGGCCTGCCGAAATTAGGTCTAGCAAGAACAGGAGCGGCAGTCAAGGCTTGTTTCAATTCATTGAAAGCAGCTTGCTGCTTCTCTCCCCATATCCATTCCTGTCCCTTACGCAATAGCCTCACTAACGGTATCTTTATTCTAGCCTCATCTTCAATGAATCTCGAGTACCACGCTACCATACCAAAGAACCTTCGCAATTCCTTATCGTTGTAGGTACTGGATAGTTAACCACCGAAGCTTAGATAGTTAAGCACCGAAGCACCTTATCTGGATCTGTCCTAAGTCCATCCTTATCTAAGATAAACCCAAAATACGTGACCCTGCTACAACAAAATTCGCATTTGTCCCTATTCATTGTCAATCCAGCATCTAACAACTTTTTAAGTATTAGTTCTAGGTATTTCAAATGATCCTCGAACGATTCATTCACCACGATGATATCGTCAAGATACCCAAATACGAATGGTTCAAACTCAGGCCCAAATATTGCATCAATTAACCGTTCGAAGGTCATTGGAGCATTAGTGAGACCAAACGGCATCCTTCTAAATTGCCATAGACCAATCCTGGCACGGAAAACGCAGTATACCTCCGACTAGCAGACGTCATCTTAACTTGGTAGTAAGCCTGCTTCAAGTCGATCTTATAAATTTCGCTCTGCGAATCTTATCCAGGATCGAATCTATTTGAGGCAAAGGATATTCGTCTTGTTTGGTTACCGCATTAAGGTTCCGATAATCGATACAGAATCGAATTGAACCATCGGATTTGCGGACCAGAACTGGTGCACTACTCCAATCACTGGCTGATTTCTCAATAACACCTAACCGCAACATTTTCTTGACTTCTGCCTGAGACACTTCCAGCATCTTGGGAGACATTCTCCTCGTGCGATGCTTGACTGGGGCGGCATTTTGCACATCAAAAGAATGCTCCGTCCAATCAGTCATGCCCGACTTCTCTGAGTTATACTCAGTTATCAGCCTTTGCACCATCTCTTGTACTCGGGCCCTCTGATTATCCTGCAATTCGGATATACGAGCGCACTCACCAAGGATATTCGACAACTGCATTTCAGCCTTATCGTCGAATGTTCTCCATATCCCTTCGCTAACTCTCCATTGATTCCGTCCCCATCGAACATCGAAATCAAAGGCCTTGTCAAAATCCATCCCAAGTAACATGTCAGTGTCTAAATCACTGACTACGTTGCAATGGATTTGGCCCACCTGACCGTCAACTTCTAACATGTCGATTGTCCCCACTGCACTAACTGTACCACCACTAAAATTCCTAAGTACCGAATTATTAGTCCTAATTCTACTCTTGTACCGCTACGCAATTTTAGACCCAACTAATGACAAAGTAAACCCGGAATAGACCAAAGCCCTATACGTAATTCCTCCTAATTCTACGTTAAGAAATTTACGATTAACTGCATTGATCTTAGAGATTCCCTGTCTAGTTCCCTCCTCAATTGATGGATCTGGTGTCTCTTTCTTACGAGAAAAGATTTTCGAATTCGTCATATTAGATTCCGTTGATTCTAACCCCAATAGAATTGTGATCATTGATTCACTTCGCTTCCATGACAACGAGTCGCGCACTCATCACTTTTTACCCTACGCTCCCTATTTTCTTTAAAATCCCTACTCAGTTCTTCGCCCGACGGTCCCGACTCTTGCGCTACATTTAAATTAGCCAACTTTTGATCTATGATAGCCGATAATGAGATTTTAGCTGTTCCCCAAGGATCTCCCGAACGACATCCGTAATCAAATGCTTCATCCTAATCAAGTCGTCATCTTCACTTTGCACTGGAGTCGGATCTCTTGGCATCGTCGCTCGAGAATCCTTTGGTGAAGCAATACTGGTCTCCGTTGACTTACTGTCTCTAACAGATTTCTCGGTCAACTTCGACTTGTTCGTTACTCTCTTGGGTCTTCCTACTCTCCTGCTAGTGACAGTCGCCGAACCTTCGTCAGAAGCCTTCGTGATTTTAATTCGTCTGTTACCGCTTTTTGAGACATCGCATTGATCGTTCTGTTCATTTTCTGCATTTCCCGACTTTCCGCTCATAACCATTTCAGTGCTTCTTTGTACGAGTTCATCGCGAATAATTATTAAAAGAAACAAAAAATAACAATAAACCCTACTAAATAAAAAAAAACCTCAGCAAAGCTAGTTTGGGGGAATAATAAAAAAAATGCAAAAGATGTAACGCGAACCGTGTACACGTGCCGGACGTAAAGAAACCCGTATTTCACTCGTGCCAATGAACTGTCGGCGAGTGCGGACCCTCGTCGTTGTCTTATGAAAGATTTTTCCAGTTTCCCACAAAAATATATATATATATCATTGTTTTTTATTTCTTAATATTTTTAACTGATAGATAAAATTTAAATTTACTCCATATTTCTTTGAACACAAAATTTTAGTTTAAATTTTTTTACAATTTTTTTTGGTTTTTGAATAGAATTTTTGATTAGTGTAATTATTCTTTTGATTTTGATTTTACTCTACATAATACCACATATAATTGCCTATGATTGAATAAAGGACAAAGTAAATATATTCCAACTTTATTGTATGATTGTTTTTGTGATTTATGATAGTTATTACAAATCCCAATCTTATAGGAAATTGTTTACTTGATATATTCAACGCTATTACTTCTTTTGACTGTGATCAAAGGATTGCGCGAAAGCGCCCGACGTAAGTATGGGCGCGTATGCATTATTATACAGCTAACTCTATTTTTCCTTTCTTAACTGTTCATTATGTACTATTTATCTTTATGAAATTTATAAAACCTCGCTTTAATTAATTTGCATATTAAAATTTGTTTCTGCACAATTAATTTTGTGATTTTTCTTCTTTTTCCATTACAAAGTCCTTTATTTAAATTTAAATTCCTCAAAAGAATAACAATAGCACTAATTTTAAATTTAATTTATGAGGAGGAAGTCCATTTGCAGTTAATGAATTTAAAAATTCCGTTGGTAACGTAGTATTTCAATACTAAAATGTTCAAATGAATGTCCCTCCAGTCGAGATAAAATGTTGTTATTTAATTCCAACACATCATTATTGGTTGTTGCTAAAATACTTTTACTACTTAGTTCTAAATCATCAAGGCAATGCTATTCCTTGGCCCGAAAACAAACAACTATTAGATTGGTAACAAATACGCGTGTGTGTGCGCACACCACTATTCGCGTTAAGATTCGACGGGTTGGTCGATCTCGAGGACGAGGACGATTCGCCAGGTACGTAATTCCTCCTAATTCTACGTTAAGAAATTTACGATTAACTGCATTGATCTTAGAGATTCCCTGTCTAGTTCCCTCCTCAATTGATGGATCTGGTGTCTCTTTCTTACGAGAAAAGATTTTCGAATTCGTCATATTAGATTCCGTTGATTCTAACCCCAATAGAATTGTGATCATGATTCACTTCGCTTCCATGACAACGAGTCGCGCACTCATCACTTTTTACCCTACGCTCCCTATTTTCTTTAAAATCCCTACTCAGTTCTTCGCCCGACGGTCCCGACTCTTGCGCTACATTTAAATTAGCCAACTTTTGATCTATGATAGCCGATAATGAGATTTTAGCTGTTCCCCAAGGATCTCCCGAACGACATCCGTAATCAAATGCTTCATCCTAATCAAGTCGTCATCTTCACTTTGCACTGGAGTCGGATCTCTTGGCATCGTCGCTCGAGAATCCTTTGGTGAAGCAATACTGGTCTCCGTTGACTTACTGTCTCTAACAGATTTCTCGGTCAACTTCGACTTGTTCGTTACTCTCTTGGGTCTTCCTACTCTCCTGCTAGTGACAGTCGCCGAACCTTCGTCAGAAAGCCTTCGTGATTTTAATTCGTCTGTTACCGCTTTTTGAGACATCGCATTGATCGTTCTGTTCATTTTCTGCATTTCCCGACTTTCCGCTCATAACCATTTCAGTGCTTCTTGTACGAGTTCATCGCGAATAATTATTAAAAGAAACAAAAAATAACAATAACCCTACTAAATAAAAAAAAACCTCAGCAAAGCTAGTTTGGGGGAATAATAAAAAAAATGCAAAAGATGTAACGCGAACCGTGTACACGTGCCGGACGTAAAGAAACCCGTATTTCACTCGTGCCAATGACCTCCGGTTGCTCAGTTTGGTCCTTAGCCAATATGGATGTTTGGAAAGAATAATTAAATTCCCTTATGTTCCTCCGCTACTAAATACTCTGTCCAAACCGCAAGTAGGCCATTTCACTATAAGTGGCAGTCTCAACGTGGGAGGATAGAATAAGGAACAAATGACGCATGTCACAGACACGGCACCCAGCTTGAAGTAATGTGAAAATAGTTCGGGGTATGGGCAGGTGAAAGCGTTGGGTTTGGAGTTTTAGCCAGTAAGAATCCGGCACTGTCGGCGAGTGCGGACCCTCGTCGTTGTCTTATGAAAGATTTTTCCAGTTTCCCACAAAATATATATATATATATCATTGTTTTTTATTTCTTAATATTTTTAACTGATAGATAAATTTAAATTTACTCAATATTTCTTTGAAACACAAAATTTTTAGTTTAAATTTTTTTACAATTTTTTTTGGTTTTTGAATAGAATTTTTTGATTAGTGTAATTATTCTTTTGAGGGCTAACTCTATTTTTTCCTTTCTTAACTGTTCATTATGTACTATTTATCTTTATGAAATTTATAAAACCTCGCTTTAATTAATTTGCATATTAAAATTTGTTTCTGCACAATTAATTTTGTGATTTTTCTTCTTTTTTCCATTACAAAGTCCTTTATTTAAATTTAAATTCCTCAAAAGAATAACAATAGCACTAATTTTAAATTTAATTTATGAGGAGGAAGTCCATTTGCAGTTAATGAATTTAAAAATTCCGTTGGTAACGTAGTATTTCAATACTAAAATGTTCAAATGAATGTCCCTCCAGTCGAGATAAAATGTTGTTATTTAATTCCAACACATCATTATTGGTTGTTGCTAAAATACTTTTACTACTTAGTTCTAAATCATCAAGGCAATGCTATTCCTTGGCCCGAAAACAAACAACTATTAGATTGGTAACAAATACGCGTGTGTGTGCGCACACCACTATTCGCGTTAAGATTCGACGGGTTGGTCGATCTCGAGGACGAGGACGATTCGCCAGGTACGAGTTACCTGGCTGTAAAACGGGTTGACGCGGTTTGGGTCGTGCCGGAGTGTTAAGCACTCCGGTTTGCCGTGTACGCGCCTAAGCTGCGGAGAGAGAGACCAGACGAGAGCGGCTATTCTCTCGATTAACACACTCGTCGGGATACCGCGCGTATCCCGTCGTTAACCGCGCTTACTCTATTCGCAATTATTCGCGCACGCCTGGCCAGGACTTACATGGAATCCGAGACGACCGGGTTGACACGTCTTGGCGTTCGGTACTTCCTTCCTCTCCTCCTATTTTCCTCTCCGTCGGCTTCTTCTCTCGCTCGATTCTCGGTTGTATCTCCTCTCCGTTTACTCGCGGAATCGCGCCCGTTCGAGGTTCGAACAATACTGCCGGTGCGCCGAGCACACCGGTATTTTCACTCGTTCGCGCGTGCGCGTCACGCGGCTCAAACGGTAAGTCTACGCGATCGGTACTATTTCGTACCATACGATCCGTTTACCGTTACAATATATATATATATATTGTGACAATGTGCTTTGCACATGTCAAGAGCGAGCGATAGAATCCCTGGCGAACACCTACCTACCCGTACAAGCTAGACGAGTCCCTAGCTGCACCTACCTATCCATATACTTTTCCCTAGCTACCTACCCGCACATCAGCTAAATCCTACCTACCCTCACAGTCTAATAACCCCATCCCAAGCACAGCACTTATAAAACACTTGGCCTTGACGCTGAAGGCCAGGGCGAGCTCAGAACCTCAGGTGGGCTCCTCCGAGTCTGACACTGCAAGCAGGATACTAGAAGGCAGGCGATCACCAGGAAGCCTCCAGGACTCTCCGAAGCCTCACAGTACAGCAGTCAAGGCGATGAGGTAGTATCCAGGCAGGAAGCAGAAGAACCTCTAACGCCAAGCAAGATACAGCCGTAAAGAAGATACTTAATAAGAACAAATACGCAGTAAGAGGGTAAGGAATAAGGAAGATGATAAATAGCAATAGGCAGAAGACAAAGACAAGGAAATACATGTACAGATGTATATAAAAACTACAGCTGTACAAGGAACATCATAGGATAAATTGAGGTTAGGTTGCTGTACACAAACAACGTGTACAGCCGATCTCCCGGATAATCACGCATACAAATACGCATATGTACGTAAACCTCCCGACCAAGTACTTATCTAGAGCGGTAGACGAAGCGGCTATCCATCAGCGAGGTCAACGTCGTCGAGGAGAGAGGGGTGACTCGGCCTCGAGCAGCAAGCGGCGGCGAGTGAGCTTCGTACCTGAAACTCATGCCGTACCAATTAGATGAATACAGATAATAAGGAACGAATTATTAGTTACCTGGGAAGAGGTTGTACCGCATCTCCGAGACGGAAGCAGCATCAGGTCATCATACACCATACAGCCGATTTATACCGATACAGCCTGAACACAGCGGTACTCGACTCGTTGGCGAGACGCGAGATCGAGGTACCGCGCACGAATACGTACTGCGCAAGCGCGCGGTACGAACACGGAGCTCTCGAGCACGCCGAGAAGCAGAGCTCTACGGTCCGCCGTCCTGAACGGATCTTAGTTATTATAGCTAAGCCGCAGAATATCGTGTAGCGAAAGAGAGAGATAGAGACAGTGACATCGCCATTGAGGGACGAGCGCCGATTTCCTCGATAAAGGTTGGTGAATAATTCACTCTCGCTGCGTACGGTACCGCCGAGTATCCGTAATAGTGTGTGCGAGATCCTGGTTCCCTCCTTCCCCTTCCCCTCCCTTAAAGCGAACCGATTCTAAGCAATTTCTATGTTACGATAACCCGTGAGTTATCGCTTACTCGTCGCGAATCAACGCGGCTGGCGCCCACCTCTTTAATTATTAGTTTCTTTTAATAAAAGCTTATTTATTTATAATTAATTGTTGACCCTCTTTAACCTGCACCCTGATCCCCAGTGCAGCGTTACAATATATATGTATATATATATATATATATATACATAAACTTCCCAATAGGGGTTTATGACGCCCGACATGTTAAATTTGGATCTTCTGTCTGCTTCCTACCACTGGTTGGGGGTGAGCGGGCTATGGATCCCTAGCGTCATAACCCGAAGGTCTCTCTCTTCCTCGTACTAAAGTACGTATCTTCCCTCTCTATCATGGGCGCCATAAACCCCGAAATTTAAAATTATATATATATATATATATATGGGAGATTCCATGTGAAGTGATCCAGTTAAAAAATAAAATTTTGTTTTAATGTATGGAATCAGTAAAAAACTACTTGAATAGAGTGTAGCTAAATTTTTTGACCTGAATTACAATTAGTACCGAAGCTGCAGCCAATCAAAAAATCGAATTTTTTGAAAAAATTGACTTTTTGGCCATTTTTATCACTTAATAACTCAAAATCTAACAATTTTTTCTTATATACATTAAATTTAAAAAAGTTTATTAATTTCAAGAAGAATCAGTTGAAATATTTCATTTATATTATTTTAAAACATTGAATATAGTTATAATCAATAAAAACCTTTATAGGAAAAAAAGGGTTATACGATCAAAAATATTTTATCCATCCAAAAATCTAATTCATCGATGATTAATTACCTTTAAAATAATGCAAAGTTTGAGTGCGGCAGAGCATTTTAGACAAAGTTATGGTGTTTTTAGGCAAATTTCTTAAAAAAAGAAAGCGAATGCATTTTATGAAGAAAACAGACTAACCGTATACTTGCATTCAAACAATATGACACTATTATTCCTCAATATTACTAAAATATACTATTTATTGTTAGTTACTGATACTTTTATTTAGTTGTCATTTAAGTCTAATACTTTTAGTTATACCTGTTATATAATTGGATTTATTGGAATTATAAAAAGTTTCAGGTATTTATCCAATTACATAACAGGTATAACTGCTTATACCTACTGTTTTGTGTTTGTAAGCAACTTAGAGATTAAAAAGTATCAGTGACAAACAATAAATAGTATATTTTAGTAATATTGAGGAATAATAGTGTCATATTGTTTGAATGCAAGTATACGGTTAGTGTGTTTTCTTCATAAAATGCATTCGCTCTCTATTTTTTAAGAAATTTGCATAAAAACACCATAACTTTGTCTAAAATGCTCTGCCGCACTCAAACTTTGCATTATTTTGAAGGTAATTAATCATCGATGAATTAGATTTTTGGATGGATAAAATATTTTTGATCGTACAACCCTTTTTTTTACTATAAAGGTTTTTATTGATTATAACTATATTCAATGTTTTAAAATAATGTAAATGAAATATTTCAACTGATTCTTCTTGAATTTAATTAACTTTTTCAAATTTAATGTATATAAGAAAAAATTGTTAGATTTTGAGTTATTAAGTGATAAAAATGGCCAAAAAGTCAATTTTTTCAAAAAATTCGATTTTTTGAATGGCTACAGCTTTGGTACTAATTGTAATTCAGGTCTAAAAATGTAGCTACACTCTATTCAAGTAGTTTTTTACTGATTCCATACATTAAAACAAAATTTTATTTTTTAACTGGATCACTTCACATGGAATCTCCCATATATATGTATATATATATATAGATATATTGTAACGGGATGGGTACTGGGGAAATCTAAGGCCCCCGGTTAGGCCCAATTTGTCCCAACTTACCAACCTTAAATGTACAGTCCCACGATGCGGCCGGGAATCACTTTGATTCCCGTGCAATGCCGTTAACAACGTCAAACACCTCGTTTGACTTATATACCGAGTATTGGGCCCTATGCCCAAGACTGCCAACTAGGATTGATTGATTGATTGATAACATTTATTTGGTACAGTGGGGTAAAACCCCGTTAACACTAAAAGAAAATTCGGCGCAGAAATTTCATTAGCAATAATAATAAAAATAAAATAAAATAATAACTATAGTTATTTACAAACTAAAACTAAATAACAAAATAAAACAAAGTAAATAAATAAAAGTACAATTAAAATGCGAAGTAATAAGATAACAAAATGATTAAAACAATAAGATCATTACAAAGCGCCAAAAATAAAACAAAGATAAAAACAAAGATATAAATTAAATAAAGAATTACACGCAACATATCGAAAAATAATAGTTTGTAATTTATCGGCGGATCACAATAAAAATAAAACGAAATAAGCTCCTATAAATCCGGTACTGGAGGGCAATAGATTCCCTCGTTATTTATCCTCGTCTCCCAAGCTTGTCGATCGAGCTCAGAAAGATATAGTGAAAGGGATGACTTAAAGGAACTAGCGAGGAGAGGGTCAAAATTGGTGTAAGGGAGGTGATTGTTGAGGCGAGAGGCAGTGATAATGAAGGAATTATTAAGGGCTTCGGTTCTAGGAGGGAGATAAAAGAGGGACAAGGGTAGGTGGCGTGAGGAAGAACGGGATGAAAATGAAGCATCGCGAATAATTAAATGACGAGCAGTATATGAAGGGAATTTATGCGAGATGATGTTAAAGGCGGAGGTAGCAATGAACAGGGATCTCCTAAGCTCGACCGACAGCCAACCTAGCTCAAGACGGTAAGGCGTAACATGTTCGCGCCACGGAATACAACCCCACACAAAACTAACGCAAGCATTTAATAGTCGCTGTAATTTTAAATTTCTAGTAGCATCTAGATCGTGGAAAGCCGCACAAGCGTAGTCAAAGTGCGGGAAAATCAGAGCCTCGACAAGGCTCTTTCTGTTCCGACGTGAGAGCGCTCTTTTAAAAAATCTTATCGAGTGAAGGACTCCATGAACCCGCTGAGATATAGACGCGACCTGACGAGACCAGTGCAGGGTAAGAGTAATCCAAAGGCCAAGTGATTTGACTTCAGACTCATATTCTAGGACGTCATTCCCTATTGTAACCTTCGGGGCAGTATCCAAGTCAATACGCGAAATATAGGCCTGACTGCCCAAGATCATCACCTTCGTCTTTTTCACATTCAAATCCACCCCGTTCGACCTCGCCCAGTTATCTCTCGCATTCGCACCTTCTGAAATTTTCTTCACTCTCTGAGCGAGGTCGGACGGATAAAACGAGTGATAGATCTGGGTGTCATCCGCGAAAATCATATGGTCTGAATGACTTGAAACACGTGGGAGGTCGTTAATAAAAATAGAAAATAACAGTGGACCAAGGACACTACCCTGTGGAACCCCCCTAGACGTGTCCAGCCAGGCCGAGCCCGCTCCCAGTTTATCCACCACCGCTTGAGTACGGCCAACCAAGTAATGGTAAAACCAGGTAATAACTGTATCGGAACAGCCCACTGAACGTAGCTTATGAAGTAATAAGTCGTGAGGCACCGAATCAAACGCCTTTGAGAAATCGAATAAAACGAGTATGGTAATCATGCGTTTGTCTATGGCTCTCTTGATATCATCCAGGACACCGATCAGAGCCGTCTGAGTACTATGTCCCCTGCGGAAGCCTGCTTGTCTCTCTATAATTAAATTATTATCATTAAGATACTCAGTAAGTTGCTGGTGCACTAATTTTTCCAAAATTTTGGAAGCTTCACAGAGCTTTGCGATGGGCCTAGTGTCAGACGGTGAGATCACTCTGTTTGACTTTGCCAGCGGGAAAAGTAGAGACTTAGTCCAAGGCTTTGGAAAAGATCCAGTGGAAAGAGACAAATTAAATACTTCAGCTAGATGAGGAGCTAATTTAGCAGATATAAGTTTTAGCATCGGAACAGAAATTCCATCGTGGCCTGTAGCCTTGGAGGTGGCCCTGGATATTGTGGACATGACTATCTGTGAGGTGATAGGGGCAAAATAAAAGGAAGTTGAAGGATAAGATAAGGGTAAGATGTCTGGTGATAAGATGAGAGACTGAAGCTGAGTATAAGAGAAAGGAAAAGGTGAATAGCAAATAGAAGAGTAATGTGTGTTGAGTTGATCGAGTGAAAACATGTTGAGAGGTGAGTGAGCAGATTTAGACATGAGACCCATGTTCCTGAGCTCCTTCCATAACGCAGACGAGTTAGAGGCGGATTTAATTTTGTTATTAAAATGTAAAAATTTTGCTGGAGTCAATCTCATTTCTAACAAGTCTACGTAGATCTTTGTTAGTCTGAAAATCCGAGCTAAGGCCAGTGACGAAGTATCTTTTATACGCCATATTGCGAGCCTTAATGTTCTGTCTGATGTGCGGTGTAATCCAAGACTTACTAGAGTTTTTAATGATGATGAGTTTGGCAGGAGCGAGTGAGTCAAATGTATGTAGAATGGCTGAATTAAGAGTTGAAAGTAGAATGTTGATGGGGGGCGAAACAGATGGGGTCAGCATGAGAGAGATGAAAGATGATTAAACGTATCAGAAAAAAGAGCAGCCGCCGCCAACGGATCAACTAGAGCAAGGTTCCTCGACCAAATCCTCCTTATAGCCGGCAAAGGTTTGAAAATATCCAATGTAAGTATAATATAGTCGTGCCCTGCTGCAAAGGGAACTGATGACTTACAATCTTAATCCTCTCAAAAGAAACAATACATTTTTCATATTAAATTTTGGCTTAATAATCTTCAATTTCTTATTTTCTTCATAACTTTGCTTCAAATTAAGCAATTTGAGCTTCTTTTTTTCAAACCATATCTACTTGAACTCAACTTTCTTCCGGTTTTTGGTTCGATTGTTTATCTTTATTTGTTTTCGAGTTATAAGCGACCGAATTGGAAGTATTTTTTACTGCTATTATTATTGGATGTCGAATAACTTCCGCAAAAGTGGCCATTGGCAAGAGATAACTTGGCTTTCTTCATATTTTTATATTATAAAAGACATACCAAAGTTAGGATGAGATCCGTTTTCCGGAGGTCATGTACTTCCCTTGTTAGTATAAGTATATACTGGCGGGGGATTACGTGTAGTGAAAAGATCGAGCCATGTATGAGATAAATAAGTGGGTGAGTGCGTATGATGAGTAGGATCGGATTAAATAAGGAAAAGATTAAGTGAATCTAAATATGAATCCAACATGGCGGATGCCCCATCTTTCTTGCACATGTTAATATTAAAATCGCCGGTGATGACCACCTGGTCGCAAGAATATAGATAATTTGTCCACGTATCAAAGAATTTAGACGGGTATGCCGCTGTGGGCCTCCTATAAACAACACAAAACAGCAGTGAATTGGTTTTATTAAGAACTCTAAAAATCATAAACTCAGGAGTGTTGGAAAAAACGGGGTCGGAGTGAGCCATAAGCCTAACATCAAGATTATTCTTGAAGTAGGCCGCAACACCCCTCCCCCCCATCCTTACCAACCCGATCCAGTCTGTGCAATGTGTAGTCAGGAAGGCCCAACATGTTGGAGGAGTCATACTCTGTGAGGAAGGTTTCTGAAAAGGCAATGATATCATGATCAGATGGAAGTACTAGTGACTCAATGGATGAAAAGTGTGTTTTTAGGCGGTTGATATTAACATGAAAAATGGAGAATGAAGTGTTAGTAGGTGATGATGACGCCTGGCCCAGCAACCCTCATTGTGAAGTAGGAGAACTGGATTATTACAAGAACGGTTTGTTGTATGGAATAAAAATAAAATGCTTCGCAACAATTCATTAAAAACTAATACCATTTGTTTCAAAAAATTATTCAGCACATTTTAAATTATTGGCCATTTTGGATAAAATCAAATTGTATAATTTTATACTTATTTGTTTAAAACTAAAAATTATTTATTAAAAAAAATAATAAAAACTTGTTTTTATTAATTATCTTTCAAAAATAACAATATTATTATAAATTTGAAGATAGAATATATTAAAACTATTTAAATGTTTCCACATTAATATAAATATAAAACTCAAATCTTACTAATCGTATAAACTAAATGTATTTATCATAATTTTACAAATTTAATATTATTATAACCAAGATACAGCCGAACGAGCGTTAGTGAGAAAGCCAAATGTTGCTAGTTTGTTAATTAAATAATTACAAGAAAATTCTGATCGTCCCAACCCATGTTTGCCAAAATATATACACCTTTTTGAAGATGTTTTATAAAAATAAAAATTATTAATTTGTTAGTTTTTATAAATAGATTTTTTAGTCAAAAATAACTACTTATTAGTTTCCAAATACATTTTATATAGTAATAAATAAAAATGTTCCGGCTTCGTTCACACTGTCTCACACCGTGCGCGCGCTAACTTGGTACTAGCACCTGGGCGCGCACGACTCTCGCGCGTTCGTGCGTGCAGCGCTGTATATACTATTGCGTTGCTAACCTGATCGGTAACTCGCTTGCCGTTATAGTATATATATATATATAAAACACAATATCATACTTAAGAATCATATTTTGATTTGTAAGTAATAATGATGTTAGTCTTTTATACTAGTTTTACTATGATACTATTAACCTTCAAGGTTCTATGAGAATAATAACTTAACTTAATTTACATTGTTTTCTCTTTAAATTATTTAACTTAATATGATTATTAGTCACGCATATCATTCTAGGTTGAAATAGCAATCACTGTATGTTTGCAAAAATTCATAAAATATCTAAAGTACACCATAAGTGATCAAATAACTATAATCAAATATTGATAGTGAACGATAACTTATCCACTAAATTAATTTTTTTTTTAAATATTTAAGTCAATATGAGACTATCAAACATTTATATCCTTCAGCGATAAAATAAAAAGGATTGAACTTTTGTAAAAGTTCATAAAATGTGCAAACGAATATTAAACTTGCCAAATATCTCACCCATTTGTTTTATAGAAATATTAAAAAGTTATCGAATAATTGTATGGATGTGAAACAATAATTTCCCACATAGCACAGAATATTTTTAAAATGTTTTTAAAAGGTTTCTAAGGAATGTTTGAAAACTTTTAATAACCCTTTAAAAAATGTTTCTAAAATTAATCTCTCTACTAGCACACAACATTGTCACAACGTTGTGGTAACGTTATCTTAGCAACATTCCAACGTTGTTATGAAAGTCGCTGCAACGTTGGAGAAGCGTTGTTAGAACGTGGGAGATGGGTGCAAGCCAACGTTGAAACAACGTCTAAGCAACGTTGAAATACAACCTACAAAATCTGCTTTGTCTAAAAGTTGAATAAATGTCGTAGAATAGTTTAACCTTTTAAGGATGGGACTGGCTAATATATATATATATATACCACTTTGGTATCATTCTTTGGTATCAAATTTTCGCCACATCCACGCTGTTGATTCTATGTCATACTAAGAGCGAAAACTAATTTATTTTTTCAAAATACATCAGTGATAGAAATGCATGTAATGCATATCATTTTTTAATATCTTTTTTAAACTAAAATACTACAAGTGATGAAGTTGACCTTGAAATACAATTTTCAAGGTCAAGTATGTCTCCTGAACAGTTTTTGATATTTTTTTAAAAACTATTTTTTTGTATTCACCGCATCCAAATACGTCCTAACGAACTTCTAACTCGCCAAATTAAATTGTTAACATTGGACTTTACGTTCCAGACGGGACTGGTCGATATATCGACCACCAATTTTGTCAATCACTCCACGTGACATATGTTTTCATTTTATGGACAAATATTGTGTAAAAAAAAGTCGAAATACAACCTAAAAATCCCCGTCCTTAAAAGGTTAATAATATTTATTTGAACGTAGAAAAGATAAATTTTGTACACCCTCCATTGTAGGTTTAGAAAAGAAGGAGATGTCGATCTTTGTGGGTCAAACCAAGTTGAACAAGAAATAAAAAAACTCTTATTCTCAATTTAAAATAACGTGCAACGTTTCGTCCGCAAGTTTGCAGACCTCTTTAGGCACTGTTTATTAACAAAAAACAACAGAATTTACATAAGAATAATATAAATAAACAAAACTTCAACCACACACTTTACAGCACAAAATAAAAATTACATACCTTCAAAAAACGATGTAAACGTTTCAATTCTACTACATTGTAGGATAACGTCAAAGTGAATTATCAGTCAGACAACTCGACTATATATACATACGTGTGAAAATTACAGATAATTAATTTTGAGAATTAGACATACATCAATATACCGAGCAAAACAAACTGTTACAAATTCTCTTATAAATATTACTGAGCATTTGAGAATATTCCTTCTTATTTATAGTACATTTGCAAATATTAATATGCAGCATCTCTGAATAATGCGTTTTATATATGAGAGTTCTTTGTCTAAAATTAATCTCTCTACTAGCACACAACATTGTCACAACGTTGTGGTAACGTTATCTGCTTTGTCTAAAAGTTGAATAAATGTCGTATAAAGTTTTAACCTTTTAGGATGGGACTGGCTAATAGATATAATATAATACCACTTTGGGTATCTTCTTTGGTATCAAATTGTCGCACACATCCACGCTGTTGATTCTATGTCATACTAAGAGTCGAAAACTAATTTATTTTTCAAAATACATTCAGTGATAGAAAATGCATGTAATGCATATCATTTTTTAATATCTTTTTAAACTAAAATACTACAAGTGATGAAGTTGACCTTGAAATACAATTTTCAAGGTCAAGTATGTCTCCTGAACAGTTTTGATATTTTTTTTAAAAACTATTTTTTTGTATTCACCGCATCCAAATACGTCCTAACGAACTTCTAACTCGCCAAATTAAATTGTTAACATTGGACTTTACGTTCCAGACGGGACTGGTCGATATATCGACCACCAATTTTGTCAATCACTCCACGTGACATATGTTTTCATTTTATGGACAAATATTGTGTAAAAAAAAGTCGAAATACAACCTAAAAATCCCCGTCCTTAAAAGGTTAATAATATTTATTTGAACGTAGAAAAGATAAATTTTGTACACCCTCCATTGTAGGTTTAGAAAAGAAGGAGATGTCGATCTTTGTGGGTCAAACCAAGTTGAACAAGAAATAAAAAAACTCTTATTCTCAATTTAAAATAACGTGCAACGTTTCGTCCGCAAGTTTGCAGACCTCTTTAGGCACTGTTTATTAACAAAAAACAACAGAATTTGGATAACGTCAAAGTGAATTATCAGTCAGACAACTCGACTATATATACATACGTGTGAAAATTACAGATAATTAATTTTGAGAATTAGACATACATCAATATACCGAGCAAAACAAACTGTTACAAAATTCTCTTATAAATATTACTGAGCATTTGAGAATATTCCTTCTTATTTATAGTACATTTGCAAATATTAATATGCAGCATCTCTGAAATAATGCGTTTTATATATGAGAGTTCTTTGTCTAAAATAAAAATTAACAAAGTTGAATGTGTGATTATTCTGTAGCATATGCAGGCTGGTAACAGAATCACTATTATACATATTTTTGTGTTCTCTAATTCTATCTTTTAATGTACGTTGTGTTTGCCCCAATATAAGAAGAATTACACTCATTACAATTAAACTTATAAACAACGTTACATAAATCAAGCTTTTTTGTCGTATTTTTACCTAATGTTATGACATTTTCAAGTTTTTTATTAATATTAGGAACTGTACCAATCTCTCGTGGATTTGCGAAAAAATGAATTTTATTTAATGAAAGTGATCGCGGAACCACACGGATTAATTAGTAATAGTGTTTAACTTTTTTATAGGTGTTTAAATACTTTTTGAAATGGTTAACCTCGATTATTTAAAACGAATATTTATTTGTTTATCTCGATCAGTTATAACTAAAGGTAACATTAAGGACTAGACATCACCAACAGGAAGGGAATATTTTTTTTTTAATTTCGTAATATGGGTTCCAGTAGATGATGCCCCGTCGACCTGGCGGTAACAGTAGGGACCTGGACATCTTCTACAGGAAGAAATTTTTTTTTTTTTTTGATATCGTAATAAGTCTTTCAGTAGGAGTTGCCCCGATGACCTGGAGGTAACATTACCGACCTGGACATATTCTACAGGAAGAAAATTTTTTTTTTGATTTCGTAATAGGTCTTTCAGTAGATATTGCCCCGATGACCTGGAGGTAACATTACCGACCTGGACATCTTCTACAGGAAGAAAAATTTTTTTTTTTTGATTCGTAATAGGCCTTTCAGTAGATATTGCCCCGTTAACCTGGTGGTAACATTAGAGACCTGGACATCTACTACAGGAAGAAAATTTTTTTTTTGGTTTCGAAATAGGCCTTCCAGTAGATGAATCCCCGTCGAACTGGAGGTAAGAGTAGGAACTGGACATCTTCTAGAGGAAGAAAATTTTTTTTTTTTGATTCGTAATAAGCCTTTCAGTAGATGGTGCCCCGTTAACCTGGTGGTAACATTAGAGACCTGGACATCATCTACAGGAAGAAAATTTTTTTTTTGTTTTTATTATGAACCTTCTAGTAGATGATGCCCCGATGACCTGGAGGTAACATTACCGACCTGGTCATCTTCTACAGGAAGAAAAATTTTTTTTTTTTGATTCGTAATATGCCTTTCAGTAGATGGTGCCCCGTCGACCTGGAGGTAACAGTAGGAACCTGGATATCTACTACTGGAAGAAAATTTTTTTTTTTGATTTCGTAATAAGACTTTTAGTAGATGTTGCCTCGTTGACCTGGAGGTAACATTACCGACCTGGACATCTTCTACAGGTAGAAAATTTTTTTTTGATTTCGTAATATGCCGTTCAATAGATGTTGCCCCGATGACCTGGTGGTAACAGTAGGGACCTAGACAGCTTCTAGAGGAGGAAATTTTTTTTTTTAATTTCGTAATAGGCCTTTCAGTAGATGTTACCCCGTTAACCTGGTGGTAACATTAGAGACCTGAACATCATCTACAGGAAGAAAAATTTTTTTTTGTTTTTATAATGAACCTTCCAGTAGATGATGCCCCGATGACCTGGAGGTAACATTACCGACCTGGTCATCTTCTACAGGAAGAAAAATTTTTTTTTTTGTTTCGTAATATGCCTTTCAGTAGATGGTGCCCCGTCGACCTGGAGGTAACATTACCGACCTGGACATCTTCTACAGGAAGAAAAATTTTTTTTTTGATTTTGATAGGCCTTTCAGTAAATGTTGCCCCGTTGACCTGGACGTAACATTAGGGACCTGAAAATCATCTCCAGAAAGAAATGATTTTTTTTAGTTTCGTAATGGACCTTCCAAGATATATAGTAATTATTATAAATTTATTATAATTTTGTTAATAAACTAAGCGACATTAACAACATTACTAGAATGTAGGATGTAAGTAGTAGATCAATTCTCAGATATTCAGGAAAATTCAGTTCATTAAGTAGATATTAAATTATATTATCCACATCCACTTCCATCCACATCCATCCACATTATATTAAAATTTTATACTGTCTAAATGACGATTTAAGTAAAAATTATGTTATATTTTTTTAAATAGTTTATAAATATTAATTTTTTTTAATTCTATATGATCGCGGCACCAAAAGGTATATTTAGACATAGTGTTTGAATTTTTTATAGGTATTTAATTAATTTTTTAATGGTTTAAAAGTTTAAGTCTGAGCGTACGTTCGTACGTCCGTACAGGCAGCCTTTTTATTTTTTAACTCTTCTTATCTCTCTTGAATTTTCGAAAAAATGAATTTTTTTTAATGAAAGTGATCGCGGAACCACATGGATTAATTAGAAATAATGCTTAACTTTTTTTATAAAAAACCTCGATTATTTAACTCGATTATTTATTTATTTATCTCGATTAGTTATAACTGAAGGTAACATGAAGGACTGGACATTATCAACAGGAAGGGAATATTTTTATTTTAATTTCGTAATGTTTGTTCCAGTAGATGATGCCGCGATGATCTGGAGGTAACATAAGGGACCTGGATATTATCTACAGGAAGAAATTAATTTTTTTTTAAATTTCGTAATATGCGTTCCAGTAGATGATGCCGCGATGATCTGGAGGTAACATAAGGGACCTGGACATCATCTACAGGAAGAAATTAATTTTTTTTTTAATTTTGTTACGAGCTTTTCAGTAGATGATGCCACGATGACCTGGAGGTAATAGTAATGACCTGGACATCATCTACAGGAAGAAATTAATTTTTTTTTTTAATTTTGTTACGAGCTTTTCAGTAGATGATGCCACGATGACCTGGAGGTAATAGTAATGACCTGGACATCATCTACAGGAAGAAATTAATTTTTTTTTTAATTTCGTAATGTGCGTTCCATTAGATAATAATAAAAATAATAATAAATAGTAATAAAATAATATATAACATAAATACCATAAATACTATAAATACCATAATACATAATAACATAAACTACCTAATATATAAATAAATTATAATTATATATGTATGATCAATATTTAAGTATTTGGTTGAGTTTTTATATAAATTAGTTATATATATAGACAAAAATTATTAAAATATTTATACTGTATTTTTTTATTTTATAAAATTTATAAAATAAAGTTTTACAATATTTAATATGTAATGTTATAATTAATTTTACGTAAATAGCAAATTTTAATATCAAAATAACAAAAGTTCTTACATCATATATAGTGAAATGTATATACTACATATATTAAAATTTGTATAATAAGTATTGTAGAAATATTTTATATACGCGTATGTGTTCATTTCTTTTTCAGTATTTAATTGATTTGAGATGACTTTTTAATTTAAGGCTATTCTAATTACTCCATTCGTCCAATAGGTGGCGTGTATAAAATTTTATATTTTTCCAGTTCTTCTCGCAAATGCTCTAAAATCTGTCAATTATATATAAGAAACAACAAGATATTTAGTTATTATGCGAAAATGTATCTTCCGTTCAGCGTATTGCAATGACAGTGATTGAAATAATATTTAAGTTTGTGACTAATGAGTGTAATAAATAAATATATGCGAGTGAATAAAAATTGCGATCAACTGCGTAAGAATAGTATATAATTAAATCTCCAAATAGTAAATGTTTCTGGAGTACTTAATTGACAAAAGGAATTCCCCCAATATATACATTTTATTTCGAATTAATTAAAAACAAAATATAATTCATTTTTACTTCCTTAAATTCGCATTTAAAAAATACCAGAGTGAATAATAAAATTTGCTGACTTATATAATAAAAATTACTATATTGAATATCAAAAATTACGATATTGGGTATTAAAAGATATTATATCTTAATTTTACTATATAACATAGCAAAAATTATTATATTGCTGAGATGTCACATTTTTCCTATTGTAACGGGGTACAATCTTTCGCGTCGGTAGGGGTAAAGGGATCGGTTGCTACGGCACTGCCTAGTTATACTCCCTAGGCGGTGCTCCGAGAGTGCGCGGCGGATTCAAATCAGTGAACCCCGCGCACGACCTACCGTTGCGATGTCCGTTAACGACCGCGAGATCACTTGCCGATCTCGCGTTTTTGTACAGCTAAAACGTCGTGAGCTGAAAAGGGCCGCGTATAAAAGGGATTAATTCGCGGTAAGTTTACCTCGGCCGCTCCTGAAACGGAGAGGGCGGTATTCGGGATAACGGGAATAACATAAATAGAAATAAAGTTTAACAAAGAACAAAGATTTAACAAAAGCCGTATATAGGCCGCGTGAGGTCTCGCGACGAGGTGTAACCACCGGGGTTACTCGTACTTTCTCTCTTTCTAGCACGCGTACTCGGTCGGCCGTTAGCTTCCTCGCCGTCGCGCGCGGGCGAGATCCGTCGATTCCTAACTTAAAGTTATAGCCATAAAGAGAGAGTCTGTACGGCTTCAGCGGCTCGCGAGTGGTGCACCACGTACCTTAAATCTCGATTCTCCCTGTCAATGCGTTCGACTTCGCCTGTTTCCCCTCTCTCCGTCGGGCTCTCGCGCGCGGCAACTTCGCCGTCCTCGCAGGTTCCTGGGAGTCGCTGGAGCTGTGCACTTAACACCAGCACGCTCACTCCACCGAGTCACTCACTCTTCACGGCGCGAAACCCAGAACCCGAGCAAGAATCCGGGTTAACGATAATTGTTTTTCACTTGCCCCGAATTCGCAAGAAAGGCGTTACCGGCGACGTGTCTATCTACGATGACTCGCATAAACTCTCGATATACTCTTCTCAGTCAGCTTGCGCGTCGGACCATTATTAGTCCTTACGCGGCTTACGCGCGGATCGTCACTCGCGCTCGTTATAAGGTATAGCTTCATACGCATAAGAGTATGTAGCTTACCTTTACACTATACAATATAGTAATTTTTAATATAGATTATTTTAATATTTATTATAATATTTTTCTCAGTGTATAAAAAGTGCTATTACCAAATTACCAATAACAAACAAATTAATAAGTTAATAAATTAATACTGCTAAATAAATAAAACAATTTTTTGTAAAGGATGTATACATATCACATGACAATAAAAAATCAATAATAATTCCTTTATGGATAATTAAACTCTATTTCATACAAAAATAATTATTTTTATAAATAATTTCTATTTTTTTAATATTATCATTTTAATTCATCGTATAATAATAATAAATTCATTAATTCTATACATATTATAATAAATCTATATGGGTACAATTTAATAAATAATATTTGAATGTATTTAAATAATAAAATATTTTTTAGTTTAATTTAATACTATCTATTATATAATGATTTTTCAGCGAGCGAGCGTGAGCGAGTGAGGATTTTAGCTAGTATTTTTATTAACAAATTTTGATGGATTGTCATTTTCTGCCAAAATGTGTCTAATAATATTTCGATTATCTTTATGAAAATCTGTGTGAGATAGTAATATCGCTCTATCAGTCAAATTAAAAATTATTTTGCATTTCTGTTTCACAGTATGATTAGAAAAATAGTTGAGTCGATTTGAGTTTAACAGTTTTCTATACCAATTTGTGATAATTTTCTCTTCTTTTTACATTACAGTTAAGTCCAAAAAATTAATAGAATTATTATTTTCCAATTAATGCGTAAATTGTAAATTTTTGTCAAAGTCGTTAAAAACATTAGTAACAGTATTTATATAATTTTTATGGATACACACAATGGTATCATCAACATATCTATAATAAAACAGAGGAATGCATTTATAAGTTTCTTTAAGTTCATTAAAGCAAAACGTTTCAAGATCGTCCATCACCATATCAGCAAATAATGGTGAAATAGGGGAACCCATTGGACTACCAAAAATCTGTTGATAGGTGTGATTATTAAAAGTAAAAAAAGTATTTTCGAACAGAAAAGTAACTATCTCACAAATTTCAGCGAACGGGACTTTACATTTACTAATAATGTGGTTACATCGTCGATTTAAACTGTCAATCACAGCTGATATAGATCTATTTGTAAACAAAGAAGATACGTCAAGCGATAATAATACATAGTCATGTGGTAAAATAAGTTTGGAAAGTTTAGATTTTAAATCATAGCTATTATCTATGTATATGCGATTTAGGCTTCGGAATAACAAGTTTTAATACTTCATACAAAATTTTAGCCAGAAACTTTTGTCGGACACGAAACCATATAAATAATCGGTCTAAGTGGAATGTTTTCTTTATGAATTGTTGGCAAACCATATGTTTTTGCTAACGAAGTGTTTGTTTGAGTGAGTTGGTTTCTATGAAATTTATGTTGGAAAAAATCGTTGTCATTTAATTTTTTTAAAATACTATAAACACTCACACAATTCATCATTCACACAAAGTTACTTAATGTTATTTAGTTAACTTACCAACAAGTCTAAATAATAAACAAAAGTTGTGAGAATATATTTTCTATACACACAAATAAATTACATATATTATAAAGATTAATAGTAATAATTAATAAATACAAGATATTAAATTTATATTACTATATAATAAAATATGCGTTGGTCAGCGGGGGGGGGGGGGAGATCAAAATAAAAATACTGCGCTCTCGAACTCAAAATAAAACAATAATAATTATTGCGCCGCGTCCCGTATATAAAAAAAAATTATTATAATTTTCTTTAAAAGGGTGGAGGGGTGGGGCAGCTACCTCTCCCGAAGGAATGTATTTTTAAAACACTCTCACACCATAAAAATAAAGTAGATTCCGCGCGGGAACGAATTTATTTAATTAAAGCAAAAAATAAAATAATTCGCCGCAGTGGTTTGTCTCGGCGAAACCAGCTGCGAAGACTATTCACGCGAAAGGGCTAGGCGATCGCGCTATCTCTCTCACTCACATACCGAATAGCCCGCCTAGCACCTAACTCCGATTCCCCGCGACTAGGGATTCTCTCTCTCACTTCCACTCGCTGGCGCAATTGGAGAGAGCCGATGATGATCGGCTCTCGCGAAGTCTTCCCTGCGCGCTGTTCGGGGGGAATTCTCGCTACCATGATCCGCGGCGCATGCTACTCTCTCCCTACTTTGCTGCTCCCATACGAGCTAAGCAAAGATCTCCCGTCAAGCTTGCGATCGGGAGAGACCGATCTCGGTGAGATCAAGCGCTTCCGGCTGAACACGGTCGCGCGCGAACTCTCTCCCGATATACCGGTGTACACCTCTCCTCGAATACCCGAGCAAAAGGGGAAATACTCCGGTATAGAAACGCATCTCACGCGCTGTCATCCTCACTATCTCTTTTGTGCTGCTTCATTATCTCAACATTTAATGTCATTGCTCCAGCTAAACTTATCGCATTTAGAAATAAGCATAAGCCTTGGGTCACGCAGGAGATTAGATCTGACATTAAAGCCAGAAATGCTGCTTTCAGGCTGTTTCGCAGTTCGAGATCTCCTATAGATTATAATGCCTACAAAGTACTGAGGAATCAGGTTAAAAACACCATTAACTCTAGCAAATTTCATTATTTGCAATCAAAGGTCAATAACGAGAAGAATCCTACTGAAGCTTGGAAATTCCTCAGAAACATGGGTCTTGGCTCAAAACTAAATTCATCGCCATTAAAACATTTCTCAGCTCACCAACTCAACATTCATTATGCATCCATATCTAAGCACACCCCACCACTCACTATTCATTCTTTTGCATCTATCCTATCTAATTTATGTCATCTCCCCTCATTTCCCTCTTTCGCTTTTCTACCGGTGTCAGCCAAAAAAGTGCAGCGGGTAATAGTTAGATCTTCTTCCAAGGCATCGGGTGTTGATGATATTTCAATTAGAATGCTAAAACTGTTAGAACCTCAAATTACTCTACCGTTAACAGAACTCTTTAATGGTGTGCTCTCAACTGGATGGTTCCCCGATTGCTGAAAGAGGGTTATACTGTTCCCGTTGGCGAAATCGAGCAGGATGGTGATGTGTTCTGACACGAGACCGATTGCCAAACTCTTCGCGAGATGTCAAAGGTGTTGGAGAGATTGGTGCGCGACCAGCTGGTTGAGTATCTTGAATTTAATAATTTATTATTGGCCAGACAAGCGGGTTTTAGAAGGGGTCACAGTACTCAATCAGCTTTTCTGCAGGTATTGGACGACGTAAGAAGAGCTATCGAGTCCAGAATGATTACGATCTTAGTCTTATTCGATTTCTTCGAGGCCTATGACACAGTTCCTCATGATCAACTCATCCGAAAGTTGGGCGGCATCGGTTGCTCAGATACTGTACTCAACTGGTTCTACAGATATCTTGTGGGTCGCACGCAAGCCGTTGTGGATGAGGTTGGCATGCTGTCTGACTGGCTCGAGGTGAATGCAGGTATACCTCAGGGCAGTGTTCTAGGTCCGGTCTTATTTTCCATCTTTATTAATGACCTACCTAAGGTTCTTAAATTTAGTAACTATACGTTATTTGCCGATGACGCCCAGGTCTATCATTCGTTTTTTCCAGCCGATATTGAAAATGGTGTTCAACGTGTATCTCAGGACGCGAACGCGATAGCTAAGTGGGTATTGGAAAACGTCCTTTCACTAAATGTAAAAAAGACGAAGGTTATGATCATGGGTAGTCAGGCTTATATATCTCGTATGAACCTGAACACTGCTCCGAGAGTTAAATTGTGTGATAACTTTCTAGATTATGAAAATGTGGTACAATCGTCGGGCTTATTGATTACACCCACCCTCGACTGGTCAAAAGAAGATCATGACAATCTCTAGGCGTGCTCATGGAGTTTTGCACCCACTACGCTATTATAATAAGGCACTTTCAATGAAACTTCGTAAGAATCTAGTGGAAGCACTCATTTTTCCCCACTTCGACTATGCGTGTGCAGCCTACAATGATGTGGACTAGACTAGAAACCTAAAACTGCAGAGGTTATTAAATGCCTGCGTGAGATTTGTATGGGGCAATATAACGAGACGTGACCACGTAACCCCGTATAGACTGGGTTTGAGGTGGCTGTCGGTTGACTCTAGACGCTCATACCTCATTGGTTCCCTGGCGTTTAACATCATTGCTCATAAGTCACCCTCATACCTGGCAGATCATTTCACCCAACTCAATACCCTTGGCCATATTCCTCGTTCCTCCTCCCGCCATTCACCTAGGTCTCTCATGTATCTTCCTCCACGCACTGAAGCTTTAAACAGATTATTTGTCATTACCTCCACTCGTATCCTAAATTATTTTCCTTCACTCACCTTCGATCCTTCACTTTTAGACAAATTCAAGATCACTCTCTTCAATCATATGTTTGGGCTCGATCAGGCAGCCTGGTCTATGCGGGTCACGAACGAGGGCATATCTTTGCGGTCCATCCCTCACCTGGATGTAGATCTAGTCGGGATTGTTGTTGTTATTGCTACTGTTATTGCTATTGCTATTGTTAATATTATTGTAAAGCGTCATTATTTATTATGCTGGTGCAGTTATGTATTTGTCATTTTTTTACTATTTATTCACTTTTTGTATATTTTTTTTTGATCTTTTATATTGCGTTTATTTTGCGAACGGTACATATTTTGTTATCTATTTTTAAGTTTTAATTTATTATTTATTTGTACATATATTATATTTTTATTTTATTCTGTTCTGGTTTTATCTTTCATTACTGAAATTGATTTTGTTATTTAGTTTTAAAGATTTACTCATTGTAATAGTTCGCTTATGGTGTCTATGGGGTTTCTACCCCATAATGGCCTAATAAATATTTTAATCAATCAATCAATCTCTCTCAAACTCAACCCGCTCACGTTTCGCCGCGACACTGCTCACGCTCGAAAAGATGGCCGACATTTTTATTTTATTTTAAAATCGGTGAGGACGAAACCGTTGGTCCTGTCACGGTCGCCATTTGTGACGTGGTATTCGCGCACCCTGGTGAAATTAATTATTTTATTAATTAAAATTAACCGTTGGGCCGCGTTGCCTAATACCGCGCACACAATTATTTACTTTATTTATCACGAACTGCGAACACGAGTTCGCTTGGACGAACGGTGTGGAGGATTCAGGGGATCCACCTTGCCTCGACACGATTGTTATAAATTAATAGAATGTCGGCGAGAGCTACTAACTAGGCAATTGCCTAATTTTTCGAAAAAGAGATGAGAGTGGGAAACTCGCACACACACTCTCTCGCGCTCTCATCCCTACGTACTATTGCACGCATAATTGTACACATCTGTTCAAGCAAACAAGTGTCGTCGGTTGACCTTGATATACCAAAGGCTCCGACGACTTAGAATTACAATGAATTTAACTACTTCATCTGCCGCAAATAGATTGTCTGACGATTTCCGTCACAACATTATAAAATATAAATAAAATATTCGAATAAAAGGTAATAATTGTAATTAAAATAATGTAGGAAAGTATAGAATATGTAATATATATTCCATATTCTATAAATATTCATCAAGAAATATATAATATATTTTTATTCAACTATTTTTTAATAATTCTTTAGAAAATAATATTATAATTTAAATTAAGAATATAAATAAGTACCGTCGCCTGCTTCAAAATAGATTCGACTTATATATGTATTTATATATATATTGTAACAGGGTTATTCTCATACGTCAGGAGGGTTATACTCGTCCTGTGCATATATTCAATGCACAGGAAATCACCGCAATACCGAGATCAGCTGTCTCACCATACAGCTGGCAAATCGGTAAAATTACCTTTCGGGACGACCGGAGCTAGCCTCAAGCTCCGAGTGACGATGTTGGCCCTGTGTACAATGTATGCACTTACCTGGTGCACACTTATCCTCCGTCAATGCTCGTACTCGGCTACTCAGCTATGTGTCGTGCGAAGTGCAATGCACGACACCCGCGGGGCATGGCGGTATTTGCCTTCGGGATAGGGTCCGTCGGGAAACCAATAAGATGTTACACCGTGTATATGATTATAAAACGAGTTCATTATAATTAAATGAAAAGAATGGCGAGACCAACAAGGTCGAGCCAAGGCAATGCTATTCCTTGATTCGACGATAAACAGTTTTCAAGTACAATCAAATACGCGTGTGTGTGTGTGCGCCCGCCGCTATTCGCGTTAAGATTCGACGGGTTGGTCGATCTCGAGGACGAGGACGATTCGCCAGGTACGAGTTACCTGGCTGTAAAATGTGTTGACGCGGTTAGGGTCGTGCCGGAGTGTTAAGCACTCCGGTTTGCCGTATACGCGCCTAAGTTGCAGAGAGAGACACGCGACGAGAGCGGCTATTCTCTCGATTAACGCACTCGACGGGATACCGCGCGTATCCCGTCGTTACCCGCGCTTACGCTATTCGCGATTATACGCGCACGCCTAGCCAGGACTTACTTGGAATCCGAGACGACCGGGTTGACACGTCTTGGCGCTCGGTACTTCCTTCCTCTCCTTTCGTTTTCCTCTCCGTCGGCTCCTTCTCTCGCTCGATTCTCGGTTTTATCGCCTCTCGATTTACTCGCGGAATCGCGCTCGTTCGAGGTTCGAACAATACTGCCGGTGTGTCGTGCACACCGGCTCTCCGACGCGCTCGCGCATGCGCCTTACGCGTCTTCAACGGTAGACTCACGCGATCGGTACGATTTTTGTCTCGCGTGAACCGTTTACCGTTACAATATATATATATATATATATATATATATATTGTGACATCCCAAACTTCATATACAAAAATTTGAACGTTTATTTCAGCTAAATATCATGAAAAGTAAGGCTACATAAGCTAACACTGTCGATTAGCTAATGGAGACGTAAAAGAGCATCTCATATAAGGCTCTGTGAGAGATAGCTCTGCGGTAGAGTATCTGACTGCCACGCGCTACGACAGGGTTCGACTCCCAGCTACGGCAGATTTTCGGTATTTCACAATTAATGTTTAAATAATTAGTTTAAACATTAAAAAGTGGAAAATTGTAAAATTTATAATTGTATTATTTTTTTTACACATTTGCCAATTTTGGTCAGAATATCAATGCGACCAAAACTGACAAAGATGCTAATAGTTATTGTATCAAACAATTCTTATTAATTATTTACATTCATTTGAATATTTTAAGTGAAATTACACTAAAATATAAAATATGAAATTATTATTTATTGCAATTTACAATGAAAATTGGCATTAAACCAATTTTCAATGAAATTTTAAGTTTTACAATAAGCTAGGACTTGCGTAACTACACTTATGTATAAATTATGCATCTTGTAAAACTTCATACCGTATTTATTGTAATTAAACAATATAATAATTGATACACTGTAACGGTCACGCTGGGGATTAGGGCGTGGCGTCAAAGGCGAATTAAACGATTGAATTTATATAAAATAATATCAATTTATTATAAAAATTAAAATAAGGTTTGGGCGCCAGCCGCGTACGATCGCGGCGAATTTATATATTATGCTCGGCTGCGTGCGAGCTGCTGTTACTTGCTGCGCGAGGGGAGGAGAAAGGAGTAAGGGGGAAGCACTCTTACAGTCAGGAGAGATCGTGAAATACCGGTGCAGGGCGTGCACCCACCTTATCGGAGTGGAGATCGTCTCCTGGAGATCGCTGCTCTCGGTCGATTGCTCTCTCACACACACACAAAATATCGATCGGTATTCGGTCGTGAATCGGTTGCTGATGTTGCATCGATGGCGTCCCAATGAGCTCTCTCGAGCTTGGGCTCGTTCGCTGCTTCGTTGCTCGGGCCCGACGTGCGCGTGCAGCTTCTCGCGTCGAGTCGCCCGTCGGTCGCCGTCGTCTCGCGCGCCTCGTGTAGTGAGAGCTCGCGGCCATGTTTATCAAGGCGGACGATATTGCCGGGGCTGTTTCGTCCCACGAGAGGACGGTGTTCCTGGTGATGCTGTTGACCAGGTAAGCCTATATGATTGTTCCTTTCGTGTTGATTTATCGGCTAATAGTTCCACTCTGTTAAAGGTGCAGACAGACGGCCGATCCTCGAGTCTTCTCTCTCGCTCGCTCTCACGGTGGCTGCTCAGCTGGTGCGCGTCGAGTCAGTGACTGCTGCTCTTCTTCTATGCTGCGTTGCTGCGGGGATTCTGGCTGCTTCCTAGGTAAATATCTATCTCCCGAGGGAGTGCTGCGTATTAATTATTAGTTCTTAATTGAGAGTTATGGTAATGTTGTGATTACCATAACCTCACTTCCAATCCTCTCCTAGCATGTAGCTGACAGTTACTGTGTGCAACTACATGCTTCCTTGTTTCCTTTTAATTGGATTATTATTCATTGCTTAATTGTTTTACAGCTTCCTGGGTGTCTTGTTGCTGCTCGTGCTGCTCAGTCTTGCACCTTGGGCCATCGTAGGCTGTCTCATAGTCCTGGTGCGAAGTCTCCTGGAAGTTGTATCGCCTCTCCTGACCTGCTGCTTTCTTGTGCTAGGTGAAAGGAACCAAGAGAAGTATTGGGGATTTGGGAAGCTTCGGTTAGGTTAGGTAGGCTTAGATATGTGAGGGTAGGTAGGCTACTTTGTATTGGGACTCGCTCGCTTATTGCTTTGACAGGTATTACATACCTTGTCACAACTCCCCCTCACCAAACTGAAGTTACGCGGAAGTCGTAACTGAATTTTAAAACTAACTAACTAAAAGACAATAATTTAAATAAATACATATTTTACTAGAAATAAAAAAAAATGATTTGCTATTATCGCTGCTAGTAATGGTGGGGAGAGTAATGCTGCTTCTTAATTAACTTATTTCTAACAAGTAGTCGGTGCTACAGTTGCGGTGTGTTCGTGTTTAGTCTCCATGACTATTCTGCTCGGCTGCTATCTGTGTTAGTGTACACGGTGTATGTGATTCTATTTTGCTATTATATGCCTACTAGTACGATATCTTACCGCTTTGAGAGCTCATTTCGCGTTCGCGACACTCTCATACTGCATACTTACATGTTCTCTCTCATTCCTATTAAACATTTTATTTAATAACAAAAATTAAATTTTTAAATGCAATTAAAATCGATTATATATATATTATGCTGCTATTAATTTATAAGATTGGTGCATGCCTTGCTGGTTCTTTGCCATATTGCTGCTACTGCGTCATTATTTTGCTTGCTTATTATATCATTTAAAATATTTTCCTCTTAAGACAATGTAATTAATAAGAAATTTGTGCATATTATTTCTTGGCGGCTGGGTTTTGTTAGCACTGTTAGTACATTAAGCTGCTGATAGTAAAAAGTAAATAAGAAGAGAGAATTTCGAGTTAATAATTAATTCTTATAATTAAGTTGCTAATGTCTATTTTATTTAATGTTTTTGCTGCTTGCTGTGGCTGCTTGCTGAAGAAAAAAGGGGGTATTTTGCTTATTACTTCCGGGGTCTGAGCTGACGTTTGGGTGAACTGCTGGGGGACATATGGGTATCAGGTATAATTTTCTTGGGGCGACATTTTTACGGGTAACTGGGTTGTTGGGTGGATTCGCGATTCGGATGCTTTGCGATAATTGTTGCTGCTGCGTTTGCGGACATTGGAGTGGAATTACATTTCGGGGAGGGACATACCGTTTTAAATCGCTAATGTGAACCTTAGTTTGTCGTTTGCTGCTATCATCCTCCACTAAATATATGCTAGGGCAGAATATTTGAATTATTTTTGCGGGTCCTATATATTTGGGTGCGTGCTTAGCTGCGAAATTATCGTCGGCTGACGATAGCACACGATTGCGGCGACCAACTAAATCTCCTAATTGGTACTGTATGTCTCTACGACCTTTATTATAATACCGTGCTTGCTTGGCTGTGGCTATTTCGGTATGCTTTTTTACTAGGTCGTAGATTGCTGGCAATCTATGCAGTCGCTCTATCCATTGCTGCGTATCTGGGGCGGGAATTTGGTTGGGGATTCAATGTGCTTTTTGATCAGATCTATGGGAATATGGTTCCTACCAAAATTCAGGAATGCTGGTGAATATTTGGTGGAGGAGTGCACGACTGTATTTAATACAAAACAAAATTCGCCTAGATGTGTGTCCCAATTTCTATTATCATTAGCTAAATAGCTGTTGATCATTGGCTTTATATTTCTATTTACCCTTTCCACAGGGTTGGCTTGCGCGAAATATGGAGGGATTGTAGACTGCGTAATCCCGTAATATGCTAGCTTCTCTGTGACAATCCGGTTAACGAATTCTGTTCCGTTATCGGTGATCAAGTATTTGGGACATTCCCATCTATTTATTACGAGCTCGTCGAAAGCGTGCAATACGCTCTTTGCATCAGCTCTTCTTAATGTCTTGCAACAATCCCATTTTCATCAAATAAAATAATAATAATAAATAAATAAATAAAATGTGTGAAATGAGAGAAATCATATATTTCAATACTCTACGCCTATGTATGTTTCCCCTTACCGCAGCGCGGGGTCGCCAAGTTCGTGCGCGACGACGAAGATCCGCACAAAGAGGAGACCGAGAACACGTGTATGAATATTAATTATATAATCTTTTTTCTATTATTATTAGAATATTAATAAATTAAACAGTTTATTATTAATATTGCATTAATAAAATCAAGATTAACACTCATCGTTAAATGGATAAATAAATTGTTTCCCTTATCATAGTAATTATTAATGAAAAAGTACAAATTGATAAATATCTTTGAAAATCTAGGTGCGCGTACCTAATATATGCGTAATTAGGATAATCCCTTCGCGCATCAGATTATCTCGTCTTTCATCTAGCACGGCGAGATAATTTACTCGGGAGCAGGAGTATCGGGAGGACTCTCATTCATGCTTTCAATCAGTTACGCACGAACCTTCAAAGAGTCAAGGAAGATTTTAAGTCTAAGGAAGTCTTGAGTACATTGGCAGTAGTAAGTATGCTGCACAACTGAAACCTATTCCTAATCCTTCCCCTTTAGGAGCTGGGTAGCCCTAGCGGCGACAGGCCCCGAGTGGTTCCATGTTTTGCATGGAACTGCGAAAAGTTTTTTTTTGTTTAAGCAGGTAAAAGAGTTTCGACTCTTAACCTTAAGTGTGCCCCATCCGTAAGGATGACGCCGATGCCTGAGGCTAGGCTGGGTGAACCTTAAGGTTCTGCAACACCGGTTTTAGATATCAGCAATTAAGAACACGGAGTATTTTATCTGCCGCGTCGCGATTCAATAATATGGTCGCGTATTAAGATTATTTTTTATTTTAATAGTGAACAAATGAATGTTCGTTATGTTTCCGCATCGCGATTCGTAATTAGATTCAATCGATTAATTTTCTTTTCATAATTCTCATTTCGTCCGTAACTCGGGAATTCGCGTAATAACTTTAAAAATGTTTTTCCCGCGAATGACAATTAGATCTCACGCGAATTTCGTTCGATATATATATATTTGTGAATTTTGTAATTCAAACTGTAATTTGAATGTTTTTTTTTTTAAATAAACTGGAAAAAGAGCCAAGCGCCAACAAATTTAATTCTTATTGTTTTTATTTTGCATGCATTAATTGACCCTCTCATATCCTAAATATGCAAGTCCTTTAATAAATAAATTCAAAATATTATACTTTTCTAAAAAAAAATGCAATCGGAAGAACCCGCATCGGAGGAAATGGAAACCAATTCTAAACAACGTTGACTTTTCCGCATGAGATATTATTTTTTATTCAATATTAATTTAAATCACTATAATCATAAGGCGTATTATAAATGCATGAATTTTTTTCTTTTTTTATGATTTGATTTAATTAAATCTTATATATTTTAATTATTCTTTTTATTTTCAACTTTTTCGATTGCACATGGATGACGCAGTAAAGGAGATGGTTGCCACCGAGGGAATATTGAACGTTGAATAACAAACGTTCGTAAGTGATATAGAATCCGTTTTGATAGTTAAATAACTTACTGAATCTCCAAACATTAAATAAAATTTGACGTTATATAAATTAGTACAAGATTTAATCTATCTTTATTTTTTGAATTGGCTATTTAAACCTCCACATAAATAACAAAAAAAAGCGTTGCAGTCTTCATCTCCACGTATCTCGTGAATAGGTCTTCAAATACAATAATGTATTTGAAGCCTTTTTCGATGGTCGCTTTGGGCCCATAATATCTGCTGCGACTACTGTCCAGGGTGCACTGACGTTCCTGCCTTCCATAAGACCGGCGGGAGCTTGTTGGCTGCTTTTATGAGCTCGGCACTCTTGGCAAGCTTTAACATATTGGCATGTATCCATATATATTCCTAACCAGTAATAATATGTAGCCAATCTAGCATATGTCTTGTCATTGCCTAGATGGCCTGCTTGCGGCGTATAGTGGGCTTCGTAAAGGGCTCTTGGTCGGTCGTTTTGGGGTAAAATTAGCTTCCAGGCATCGAGGTCGGGTACAAGGGGATATACTAGGGGATTGGGTCGGTGGGCGTATAAAAGATTATTTAATAAAAAGTGTCCTCTATTGATCGTCACGAACCAATGGTGTTTACAGATGTTTATTTAAGTTACAAAAATATGCCGACGTTTCGGACGTTTTTACGCCGTCCCTTTTCAAGGCTAAAAAAATTAATAATTTACAAAATATATAGATTAATACCCAATAGTGAAATATTTACATCGATGTCACAAAACAAATCATAACTCACCAAATTCTAACAAAACTCAAAAAAACCACATATCACTCGTGTAAATCTCGCAAAAGCCACTCTTCATTATTACATATACATTCTATAAAAATTCAACGCATCACGTTTAATTCTCGAATTAAAAACAATAATTTTCAGTAATACCATTAAAAAGAATACAATTTAAAAACCTTTTTGCTAATTTTCACCACCCACGCTGTCGTCTCCAGAACACATTGTTTAAAAAATATATATATATATCTATATACATAGGACCTCCCCGAAGGGAGTCCTAAGTCACAATTAAACTTCATAAAGTCTCCAGACTCGTGCCCAACCTTCCATCAATACATTTTACAGCATACATATACATACACACACATATACATACATGTACATATACACAACATACATATATACATACGTATATTCGCCCCATACATCAATAAATCCAACCAACGAAAGAGGGGAACATTTTGTATTACGAGGCTAAGTCGAGTCGAGAGCTCCCGCGTATCAGGCGAACATGCGCCGCGGAGAAGTGGCACGCCCCGTCAATCTTAATACTGCCGGGATTCCCCGGATCGCTCCGAAACTTAACGCGAGTCGCCCAACCTCCTCACTACACATAGTACGCTAATACCGAGAGCCAGTTGTTCTCAAGCCAACAAACGCAATGGAGAGCATAAAAACATTTATAACAGTTAAACAATATTAATTACAATATAGCTTCACAGTATTCAACGCTTCTTTATACATATTCTTCAAAAAATTCACATCTTCTATACGGTTAAGTGTGTTATCGTGTGTATATATATTCAGCATCTCCGAAAACATTCGTTTTTTCATGTTATTCTCGATATCAATGATAGAAACCTTATTAAAATCAATCCTGTGGTTAGTATTTCTCTTATGGACCGCTAATGCAGATCTTTCACTTTCATTGCGTACATCATTCTTATGCTCTCGAATTCGTGATTTTAATTTACGTTTACTCGTGCCAATGTATTGCGCTGTACAGTCTTTACAAGGTATTTTATAAACAATATTGCACATCTCCTGTTTTTCATTTTTATCCTTGCCTAATTTTATAATATTGCTAAATTTATTGATCATGCGGTTTATTGGTAGAAAATCAAATTTTTTATGAGTACATTGAGGCACGGTGTTAAATCCTTAATAAAAGGTAAAACAACCTTTGGTCTCAAAATTAAATTTCTTTTTATAATGTTATTATTTATTAAAATATCATTAGCATTATGTAAAAGTGACGATCGTTTTTTAATGAATTTATTTATGAAGTCAAATGGATAATTGTTATTAAGTAAAAAGTTACGCACTAGCACAATATTGCCATCATGAAAAATCGAATCCGATAATAAAACGGCCTTGTCAACCAAATTATAAACCATTGCTATTTTTTGGGAACGTGGGTGATGTGAAAAGTAATTGAGATAACGTCCAGAAGCTGTGTCTTTACGGTACCAATTTGTCTTGCAAATAGCATCATCGAATCTATGTATTTTTAAATCAAGAAACGGTAATTCTTTATTTATTTCAGTTTCCACTGTAAATTTTATAGGTTCACAATAGCTATTGAAGGCGTTCAATATCAGATCGATCTTCTCATGATTGACAATTAATATCGTGTCGTCTACATACCTTTTGTACAAAACAATATCCTTTTTGAAATCTTTTAAACAACAATTTTCTAAATCTTCTAATACCATGTCCGCAAACCACGGACTTGTGCAAAAGCCCATAGGAGCTCCCATACATTGTTTGTAAATTTTATTATTAAATTGTAAGAAAGTTGAGTCCAAAAGTTGCTCTATCACCTCCAAGAATTCATCTTTAACAATAGGAATATTACTCTCTATAAATTTCCATTTTTTAGAAACTGCTCGTATAATTAAATCTCTCGGTAAATTTGAAAAAAGTGAGACAACGTCAAACGATACTAATCTGTAATTTCCAGGCACAATTAGTTTGTCAATGATCTTTTTTAATTCTATACTATTTTTAATATTTGATGCTGGTTTTGGGACATACTTATTAAATAATTTACTAATTGCTTTATCAAAGGCATACGTAGGGCTATTTATAGCTGAAACAATGATCCGTATAGGTAAATCTACTTTATGTATTTTAATTAGCCCATACGCTTTCGGAATGTTTGTGTTGTCTAATTTTTGTTTAACGCTGTCAAAACAATTTTCTTTTTCAAAAACTTCCTTTTCCTCCCAATCTCTTATTAAACGTTGAATTTTAATTTGTAATTGTCTTAGGCGGGCATTTTTCAATAACTTTATAATATTTCCCATCATTCAAAGATGTCTCCATTTTTTCATTATATTTCTCTTTTTCTATGATAACGCTAACAAAAACGTTTAATAAGAGATTGGGAGGAAAAGGAAGTTTTTGAAAAAGAAAATTGTTTTGACAGCGTTAAACAAAAATTAGACAACACAAACATTCCGAAAGCGTATGGGCTAATTAAAATACATAAAGTAGATTTACCTATACGGATCATTGTTTCAGCTATAAATAGCCCTACGTATGCCTTTGATAAAGCAATTAGTAAATTATTTAATAAGTATGTCCCAAAACCAGCATCAAATATTAAAAATAGTATAGAATTAAAAAAGATCATTGACAAACTAATTGTGCCTGGAAATTACAGATTAGTATCGTTTGACGTTGTCTCACTTTTTTCAAATTTACCGAGAGATTTAATTATACGAGCAGTTTCTAAAAAATGGAAATTTATAGAGAGTAATATTCCTATTGTTAAAGATGAATTCTTGGAGGGGATAGAGCAACTTTTGGACTCAACTTTCTTACAATTTAATAATAAAATTTACAAACAATGTATGGGAGCTCCTATGGGCTTTTGCACAAGTCCGTGGTTTGCGGACATGGTATTAGAAGATTTAGAAAATTGTTGTTTAAAAGATTTCAAAAAGGATATTGTTTTGTACAAAAGGTATGTAGACGACACGATATTAATTGTCAATCATGAGAAGATCGATCTGATATTGAACGCCTTCAATAGCTATTGTGAACCTATAAAATTTACAGTGGAAACTGAAATAAATAAAGAATTACCGTTTCTTGATTTAAAAATACATAGATTCGATGATGCTATTTGCAAGACAAATTGGTACCGTAAAGACACAGCTTCTGGACGTTATCTCAATTACTTTTCACATCACCCACGTTCCCAAAAAATAGCAATGGTTTATAATTTGGTTGACAAGGCCGTTTTATTATCGGATTCGATTTTTCATGATGGCAATATTGTGCTAGTGCGTAACTTTTTACTTAATAACAATTATCCATTTGACTTCATAAATAAATTCATTAACAAACGATTGTCACTTTTACATAATGCTAATGATATTTTAATAAATAATAACATTATAAAAAGAAATTTAATTTTGAGACCAAAGGTTGTTTTACCTTTTATTAAGGATTTAACACCGTGCCTCAATGTACTCATAAAAAAGTTTGATTTTCTACCAATAAACCGCATGATCAATAAATTTAGCAATATTATAAAATTAGGCAAGGATAAAAATGAAAAACAGGAGATGTGCAATATTGTTTATAAAATACCTTGTAAAGACTGTACAGCGCAATACATTGGCACGAGTAAACGTAAATTAAAATCACGAATTCGAGAGCATAAGAATGATGTACGCAATGAAAGTGAAAGATCTGCATTAGCGGTCCATAAGAGAAATACTAACCACAGGATTGATTTTAATAAGGTTTCTATCATTGATATCGAGAATAACATGAAAAAACGAATGTTTTCGGAGATGCTGAATATATATACACACGATAACACACTTAACCGTATAGAAGATGTGAATTTTTTGAAGAATATGTATAAAGAAGCGTTGAATACTGTGAAGCTATATTGTAATTAATATTGTTTAACTGTTATAAATGTTTTTATGCTCTCCATTGCGTTTGTTGGCTTGAGAACAACTGGCTCTCGGTATTAGCGTACTATGTGTAGTGAGGAGGTTGGGCGACTCGCGTTAAGTTTCGGAGCGATCCGGGGAATCCCGGCAGTATTAAGATTGACGGGGCGTGCCACTTCTCCGCGGCGCATGTTCGCCTGATACGCGGGAGCTCTCGACTCGACTTAGCCTCGTAATACAAAATGTTCCCCTCTTTCGTTGGTTGGATTTATTGATGTATGGGGCGAATATACGTATGTATATATGTATGTTGTGTATATGTACATGTATGTATATGTGTGTGTATGTATATGTATGCTGTAAAATGTATTGATGGAAGGTTGGGCACGAGTCTGGAGACTTTATGAAGTTTAATTGTGACTTAGGACTCCCTTCGGGGAGGTCCTATGTATATAGATATATATATATATTTTTTAAACAATGTGTTCTGGAGACGACAGCGTGGGTGGTGAAAATTAGCAAAAAGGTTTTTAAATTGTATTCTTTTTAATGGTATTACTGAAAATTATTGTTTTTAATTCGAGAATTAAACGTGATGCGTTGAATTTTTATAGAATGTATATGTAATAATGAAGAGTGGCTTTTGCGAGATTTACACGAGTGATATGTGGTTTTTTTGAGTTTTGTTAGAATTTGGTGAGTTATGATTTGTTTTGTGACATCGATGTAAATATTTCACTATTGGGTATTAATCTATATATTTTGTAAATTATTAATTTTTTTAGCCTTGAAAAGGGACGGCGTAAAAACGTCCGAAACGTCGGCATATTTTTGTAACTTAAATAAACATCTGTAAACACCATTGGTTCGTGACGATCAATAGAGGACACTTTTTATTAAACATTACTTGAACGAACGATAGATTCATTTAAACAATATAAAAGATTATTCTCTATTCTCAGGTCGGGGTATTTATTGGTCTATTGCTATGGCTGCTGCTGCTTCGGTGTACCCGTATGCTCGAGATAATGCATCCGGCACTTTGCGTAACGCTCCTTTGCGGTGCACAAATTTTATATTATAATTTTGGAGGATTTTGGAGGATGGTATTCCAACGGGCCAATCTCCCTGTTGGATCCTTAATATTATGCAACCAGAGAAAACTGTGGTGATCCGTTACTACCTCTTCCCCTTGCAAATAACCCTTAAGTCGGTCTACACACCATAACACGGCCAAGCACTCCTTTTCCGTGACGGTGTAGTTCCGCTTAGCTTTGCTTAGGGTTCTGCTCACGTAGTATATCGGATGCTCCTCTCCGTTTATCTCCTGCGTGAGAACTCCGGCTCCCTGTGTCCTCCTGGGCAACGGAGGACCGACGTCGGCTGCGGTGGTGGAAGGCGGCCCTGTGCCGCGGCGAGTGCCTCGCGAACCGCGTCCGCACTCACACCAACACTTCCCGTCCTTAACACACACCAGAAACACTCGCGGCTCACCTCGCGAGGACGATCCGGGTATCGATGGCTTTCTTACGCCTCACGCGCCCTGTTAGCCAGAAAAACACTCTCTCGATCTACCGGTTTAGTTTGTCCGCCTCGAACGGCGGATCGGGACATACTAACTAGGTATCTCCTAATTTTCGAAAAAGGGATGAGAGTGGAGAACACACACACACTCGCGCTCTCATCCCTACGTACCATTGCGACGTCAACCTCGGTGATTAATAGCCGCTCCATCTACGGCTCCAGGTAAATACTCGGTCGTGAGGTTTACGCAAGTATGCGTATTTGTATACGTGTTCATTCAAGAGATCGGCTGTATACGTTGTTTGTGTACAGCAACCTAACCTCAATCTGTCCTATGCGGTTCCTTGTACAACTGTAGTGTCTATATACAGCTGTACATTAATTTCCTTTATCTTTTGTCTTCTGTTTATAGCTGTGTATCCTCTTCCTTGTTCCTTACCCACTTAATGCCTATCTGTATTCATTAGTTTATTATTTACAGCTGCTTACTAGTTGGCGTTGGAGGTTCTCCAACTTATTGCCTGGATACTGCCTCTTCGCCTTGACTGCTATCCTGTGAGGCTACGGAGGGTCCTGGAGGCTTCCTGGTGATCGCCTCCCTTAGAATATTCTATCTGCAGTGTGAGATCCGGAGGAGCCCACCTGATATGATCTGAGCACGCCCAGTGTCCTCAACGCCAGGACCACCTTAAAGTTAATGTGCGGTGCTTGGGATAGGGTTTTAGTATGTGAGGGTAGGTAGGATTTAGTTGATGAGCGGGTAGGTTCCTAGGGAAAGATATATGGGTAGGTAGGTGTAGCTAGGGACTCGTATAGCTTGTACGGGTAGGTAGGTGTTCGCCAAGGGTTCGGTAGCTGTCACTTGTCATGTGCAAAGCACATTGTCACAACTGTGACGTATTCAATCAAGATAAATTATTAATAAATGGTGTAGAGTTACGGATTAGGTTAGTTCGTTTTCGAGACAATTTTTCGCTTATAGATACGACTGTAAAATTATCTGTTAATATCGAAAAGGCAAATTTGCTCATTACGCATGTAAACAACAGCAAACTACCCTATCACTAGAGTGGAAGTGAAAGCTGCAGAATGCATAGCAGTATTCATGGCGAGACATTGGATAATATAATATTAGCTCAATTACTGCATAGAATAATTGTAGGTTTCGTTAAATACAAAGCTTTTAACGGTAACCAAAATTTGAACCCGTACAATTTTGAGCACTTTAACATCAATTTCTTATATCTCTACATTGATGGTGTGCAAATACCTTTAAGACCGCTGCAACATGATTTTAGAAATAAAAAGTTATACGTTGACGTCTATCATACGTTATTTTCAAGTACAGATATACATTTTTTTGTTTTTTTATTTATTTCCTGATTTATCAGCAAACGATTAGTCACACTGAAATTCGATTAAACACAGGAGAGTTAGAGTTGACGCAAGATTGGAAGAACCATTATATAGTACTTATATAGTACCATTATATAGTACATGATGGATATGGTCGTTGACATTCAATGTTTCAAAAACAAGGATAATGTTACCTTTCCAAAGAAAATTGCAATCGTCTCGTTGACTGGAGATTTGACTACACATTGGATTTTAGCTCCATCGATAGGTATTAAATAACTACCCGACGACATAACTAGACAAAACAATTGATCGACGTTTATTTATCTCGGGTTAGATTATTTCGAACGTGACGTGATGAGAATAATGATTTCAAAGACTTTGAAGGAGATGACGAAGAATGGACGAAAAATTTATACACAAGCTAAATAAAAGTGGCTGATTTTACATAAATTGATAGTGTGTGAAGTAATTAATTTAGAATATGACAAGGATTATCCGCCATTTCAACATCTACCTTGGAGCAATAAATACTGTATTCAGCACGGATTGACAAATCTTCATTTAAAATGTAACTATGCGTTAAATAATGCGTTTCGCTTATAATAGTAATTGCACATATGTCCCGGCCGTATGTGTCTGGTGTCCCCACTATAAATGTCCGGTGTCCCTGCCGTATGTGTCCGGTGTTTCGGTCATATGTGTCTGGTTTCCCCGCTATAAATGTCCGGTGTCCCGGCCGTATGTGTCTAGTGACCCGCTGTTATGTGTCTGGTGTTCTCACCCTGATCACCGGGACATCTTCTGCTGGAAGTAACAATTTTTTTTAACGTGACGTGCGATCCAGTAGATGATGCCCTGATGACCTGCAGGTCACCCCGTCGACCTGAACATCGTCTACGGGAAGTGTAAAATTCTTTTTTTTTAACGTGATCTGCGATCCAGTAGATGATGCTCCGATGACCTGGAGGATGGAGGTCACGAAAATAACGAGAATTAATATCATCATAAATTTGTAAAAGTTATTTTAAAACAATTTAAATGTTCCTCTTCTTACAGCTTATTAAAATTTAAAATTTAAAAAGCGGCTTTATGAGGATTCAGAAAAACGCAAAACATTGCATATATATATATTCAATTAAATAATAATATATTCAATATTAAATAAAAATACAATAATTATTCAATTACATAGGATTCAATTAATAGCTATGTGTAAGGTTCATAGCGTTGATTAAAATAGCGTCGTCGACTTTGACACCCTGGCTTAGTTCTGCGTTTAGTTGCTACTACAAAATTAATTTATTGTTGTCATGAAAATGTTAGCTGTCGCCAAGAATACGAGTTCGCTGGGACGAACAGTGTGGAGGATTCGGACGATCCTCCTTTCCTCGGCACGATTTACGTTGAATTAAATGAATGTCGGCGGGAGCGGGGAGAAATAATAATTACTCTCAATAATTAAAATAAAAATAAATAAAGCATTTATTTAGCTTCCAACAAAATGGCCATCCAGGCCGTGTGCCGCGACAATATTAAGTTCGCGCGGGTTGAAGTATTGAGAGTCAACCGGATCCAATTACTCGCCTGCGGTTGACTGTACCCCGATCTCCGCTATTCGGGTACTGACGTACCCGAATACACTCCTGAGTTCACATACTCACATACACTCGGGGAAGGGGGGAAACGCGCGGTAATATAAATGGACTTACCGGGATTCGCCCCGTGGATGGCCCAGCTGATTCTTGTCCCTGTGGCCTCCTGGGCAACGGAGGACCGACGTCGGCTGCGGTGCTGAACAGGCGGCACAATGCCGCGGTGAGTGCCTCGCGAACCGCGTCAACACTCACACACTTTCCCGTCCTTTTCCACACACCAAAAGTCACTTACGGCTCACTCGCGAGGACGATCCGGGTTCCGACGGCTTCTGCGGCTTACGTACCTTTTCTTAGCCGTACACAATAAATACTCGGCCCCGGGTAGTTTGTCCGCCTCGAGCGGCGGATCGGGACGTACTGATTTAGAAAATTGTCTAATTTCCCGAAAAAGGGATGAGAGTGGGAAATACACACACACACTCTCGCGCTCTCATCCCTACGTACTATTGCGCGCGTAATTGTACACTTTGATCGACGTAAACAAATGTCGTCGGTTGGCCTTGACATACCAAAGGCTCCGACGACTTACATTTAACAGGATTTTAAATGCTTTGTTTGCCGCGAAAAGATTGTGTGACGATTTCCGTCACAAAGCCCCCCCCCCCCCCTAGACTCTACTTCCCTCGGGAAGGCCGAGTCGAAAGAAGGCACAATCTATTCGCGACCACGCGCTGTCCTCTTCTCTCTTCAATCAGTGGCGGGAAGGGATGCGGTCCTTGAGGATACGGACCACCTCCTGTCCTACATCTCGTGCCACATCAGCTGGGAGATTGGCAGCAGCCTCCAGCAACATACGACATTCCCTGAGAATGTCCGCCTCGTTGCTGGATTGTGCTGTCGACCCAGCTGAAGAAGCCGATACCTCCGAAGATGTACGGGGTTTAGACCCACTTCCCGACTTTGGTGTCGGCTGACGAGATGGCCCAGCCATCCTCGTAGCGTCGACTTCCATCGGGGTGGGCCGTCGCAAGTCGCTAGGCCGAGCCTTCTGCGACTGCTCCCCACGAGGTTTCGGAACAGAGGTCTTGGTCTTACCCTTTCCACTGACTCGTTGGACAGGGACTGGCTGAGCCCCGCTCTCTTCGCGTCCCTGCCTTCCTGCTTCCGCTGCTTGGTCGCTGGTCGAGGGAGCGTTCAGGCTTTCTCTGTACTCCCTCGACTTCTGGTCCGCTTTGGCTTGGACGGCCGCACTTAGGCCTTCACTTGCTCGAAGGGCCCCGTGGAATCCAAGCCAAATGCGGCGACCCACCACCACTTCCGCATAGGAAGGTTTGTTGCTGGAAGGCTTCACACACGAGCCCTTCCTAGCGCCCTCCTTGCGGGTGGGCGTCTCCACCCGTCGCTTCTTCGACTCCTTCGGACCTGCCCGTGGCGTTGGTCGCTTCGGTGCCTGTGGCGAGACAGGGACCTTAGCGGCCGGTGCAACGGGGTTGGATGGTGCGAAGGTGGAGTAACCCCGTTCTCGGACCCACAAATCATGCGGCTCCGAACATCTGGGGCACTCCCTCACAGTCACCCCTCGGCGTCCGCAATTAAGACAGTATGTCTTTTGCGAAATCGCACACTCCCGGTAACTGTGGTCGCTAGCCCAGCAATTGTAGCAGGCGTTTTTAGGGGGATCTACCGACCGATCGAATGGTATTGCTACCAATCGTCGGAGGACAATACCCCTAGTGATAACCGGGCCGGATGTAGATGACCCAGTCTTCGCCTGCTTGGGCAGGGACTCGACCCCAACATCGAGTTTCCCTGCTCGTGATGGACCTACGACAGGTGTCCCTGCTTCCGAGAACGGCCGAATCGTTGCTCGGGGTGGGACGGGGACTCCTGATTCGTAGTCGTCCATCGTCAATTGCCTGTTGCCGCTAGATTTCTTCTTCTTGCGGCGTGGGCGATTTGCGGCGACGGACTTCTGCTGCTCCCGTTCTGCCTCTCGCAGATCCTCAGCATACTCTGCGGGGTAGATGTTGGCGGATGGCCCCGGTACTAATACCGCAGGCACATCCACTTCCATCCGCTCCACTGGGGTTGACTCAGCCGACGAAGTGAGGTCCACCGTTGAGGCACGTAGTGTCCCTTCCAACTCCACTAGCACCTGGTCGATGTCCCGCACCGACTGGGCACATCCAGCGAGCGGGTCATCTACAGGTACCACGAAGCATTCGGGCGACACCGGAGTTACCTCGTTAGTGGTCTCCAAAGTCGGTGGGCTTTCCCCCAGCAGTATGAGCGGAGGTGGAGATGGAGTGACGCCGTCTCCTGCTTCCAGGTCTCGGGCGTCCGGCGATATTGCGCGACGATTTCTGGCCGCCTCCTTCTCAAACCGGCGGTGGCCTTCTTCGTCGCGCTCGATCGCTCTTTGTTGGAGCATCTGCTCCGTCAGAACGATCAACTCGCCGTTTGGGTCCATCTGGGAGCTGAAATAAAACAGAAGCTTATTAGTCATAATTAAAATATAAATTACGAATAAGGGAGAATTGCCCATTCACTCACACACAAGTATTCTCAAATATCACTCTCTCAATGCATAGCATACAGTTACCAGGCCCAACCTTCGATAACTGTTCTCATGCGAACCGATACGCAACCCTTACTGCTTTACTTGACAACCCGAGGTGGTACATATCTTTTTACATTAGATATGTGTACCTCGGTCCGTTTCCGACCGGACTCTTCTAGTCTCAGAATTACTGGAGATAATACTTCTTTAACTTCGAAGGGTCCGTCATACTTTGGTGCAAGCTTAGCAGATATGCCCTTCGCACCTTGGGAAAGCGTTCGACACTTCTTCATGACTAGATCTCCGACCTGAAACGAGGCAATACGTCTGTTTCGGTTGTAGGTCTTTTCTTGACGTCTTTGCTCCTCGTCAATGTATTTCTTGACCAAGTCGCGTAGAGCATCAAGTCTTTTAAGACGATCTAG